>CM070713.1:21623095-21957540 GCA_036346275.1 Otatea glauca
GATATGGGTGCCACTCGCCAAGAGCCATGTAAATCCTAATAAGCTCTAAGGGGCTAACTCAGATCCCGCACTAGTCGGATATGGATATCACCTTACCAAGAGTCGCCAAGTTTAAATACGTATTTCATGTCAAGTCCAATACGCTTATACGGTGGATGGACACGGACATCGCAAAATTGAATAGCCATGCCAACTTCGGTGAGCCTCAAGCTAAGTGTAAAGTACGTCAAGCGATAGTCATGGACACACTTTAAAAAAGGTACATTTTTATTATTAATTTCCTAGGCATTATGCCCAGGAAAGGATCCTATTACATTAGCAGGAGCCTTAGACTTCTCACGGCAAGACACGGCCGCCGCCACGGCGCGCCCCTTGTCCTATAAAGGGCAGGGAAGATCTCGAGGAAGGCGTCGATGGCGGCGCGGTCGTGCTCCACCGCCCTCTCCTCGGCCAACTCCTCCCTCGCGCGGTCGATGTCCTCCCAAAGCTCGACGTGCTTGGGGTCTTGCTCCGCCTCGTAGTCGCTCCACTTCAGCATGACGAAGATAGAAACTTGCGGCAAGAAAACAAAAGACAAAATGCGAAGGAATGCATTCTACAAGCACCGGTTTGCCTTTTATAACCAAGACAGCAAAGATGAAATAAATGCGTCAGGAGTTGAAGAGATTTGAAGTTAATATAGTTTCAGAAGCCAAGGAGTTTTTTTCGGCAAACAAGTTGACACAGAAAATCAAGGCGACCTCGAGGACTGTCCGGTGATTATCCACAAAGAGAAGTAAAACTTAGGGTGGAAAAAATATCCAATCTACTTTTGAAATACGAGCAAAGGTCCGCAAGGCAGCTCGCAACAAGCCTGCCCGATAGAAGATTATGTTCATTTGAAGCGAAAATTAAGGGTTATATTCGAGTCCATAATTCGCATTTGTAAGAAGAAGCCTCCCAACCGAACGAAAGAACCAAATAAAGATCAAACAAGAAGTCGTGACAGCAACTCGCGTAAATTTAATTGGAAACATAGCGATCGGATCATGAAGCACTCTGGGCTAATGTGGAATATATATAACGGTGCATTCCATGATTGACCCAGACGCCTAGGGGATAAGCCCAAGAGGAAGGCCCAGGATGATATCCCCTGCACCGGGCCTTGTTGCCATGCGCTAGGGGGTATATCCCATAGATAGTTGAACATATATTTGGATGTAAAAGATATTGTTGCAATCCGAGTTGTTTATAAGGAAGGTAAAGATGTAAGCTCTATCCTATAACCGACTATAATCTAGTAACCGATCGGGATCTCCTAACCGATCAGAACTCTGTAAGCCGCACCACCCCCAGTATATAAGGTAGAGGGCGGGCATCAAGCCCTAGAGCATAGAACACCTCATATCACCCAGAGCACATTGCGCCTTGAGCAACCCTGCATCCGGATACACGCGCAATATAATCCCAAATACACAGGACTAGGGTATTATCTCTCCCATGAGCCCGAACTCGTATAATCCCTTGTCTTGTGTGACCATCGAAGTTTGAGATCCGCGCCGCCCTATAATTTCATTGCCAACTACAAAAGTTGACACCGGAAGATGATCGGAGATGGAGTCGCTACAAACCTAGAAGACAAGGAATGGTTGAGAGACTAGCTAGGAGCTACTCGGATCAAGTTGGGCCGTTGGATCGCGGTCTAGGTGATAGAGTAGCAGGTCTAGTTAGTATGGGTGTGTGTGGGAGTCATTCCTAGCCTTTGATTGTGATCCTTAGGGTAGAAGGAACTAATCCAATGGTGGAGGGCGACTCAAGAGGAGTATAAATAGAGGGGGAGGGGTAGCCTTCCTCCTCTTGAAGGTTTTAGAGGTTTTGGATCCTTTGAGCTTTTTGCCCACTGTGTTGTGAGGCTTTGTAAACCTCTCTTCCAAAAATAAAAGCTTCATTTACCCATCCTTGAATTTATTTTACGCATTTAAATTTAGCAATTAAATTCTGCAATCTACATTCTTGTAATTTGCTTCTTTCACATTTGGATTTTCCTCCCCTCCTTCTAAAATGCTTGTGGATCTTGAGCCGAGGATGTATGATTGATGGATATGTCTTCTTCAGACTATATTCTAATCATCTAGGCAAATCTTGTGTTCTTTCTTGTAAAAACCGATCTTGTATGCTTAAGTAAATCATTCTTCTAGATCGTGCTTAAGGAGTTTTGGACTTGTATTCTTGCTTGCTGTGACGTGTGGGTGGTTATCCAATATCATCTTGATCATCAATACCCCACGAGCAAGTCCAAGATCAAGTTCTCGAGTTTTTGCTCAAACTTGGTGTGTTCTTCCTTCAAAGTGAAAAAGGTCAGAACTTTGACATCAATCCTTGCGATTGAAGGTTGGAATAAGTTCCTGACATTCTTAGGATCACATCTACCAAGTTTCATGAGTTTTTGTCTAGCCGATCAAAAGATTCCTCAAATTAGCTTTTGAGTTTGTGCTGTTCTTGGCTCTGTTCTTCCTGCTGTTCTTGAGTCTGGTCATACCGCCCTTCGTTCGGTCATACCGAATTCTGGTGCTATTGGATTCAACCTAGTCAAACCGAACTTGCAGGAAAACTTTCTCCATTCCATTTGCTCCTTTTGATTGAGTTAACTGTGGGCTTGTTTGGATCATTTTGAGTGGAAAATTTAATTTGGGATCATTCACCCTCCTCTGATCGCCATTTCAGTTCTTCATCTACCTCTAGCAAGGCGAAGTATATATGCACCTTCTGTCAGAAGGATGGACATCTAGCTGCTTTCTACTTCAGGCGTGCCATGATCACAAGGCACGAGCGTGTTCGTGCCCTTAGGGATATTCAGGGTCATCCCTTGACTCTGAGTGCTTCTAAGGCACAAATTGCCTCTAGATAGGTTAAAGAGTTGCCTATTTTTGGGCAGCGTCAAAGACTCGATTTTCATGTTGTTCAGTCGAGTTTTCATCCTGGAGCTGCTCGTGGTCAGTCTCTCCACCGTCCTTTTGATATTCCTCGTTTTTCCATCGAGGTAGATATCAGTGGCGTAAGGTGTTTTCTAGTAGGAGATTTGGGCAGTCTCACTAGGATGGTCCGGCCTTTGCACAACAGCAGGCCAACCCAGCTCTATCTCCCAGATCTTCTGCTGGCGTTGCTTCTGGATTTGTGAGAGTTGAGTGTCAGAGAGACACTAGAGTATAGTCTTTTGTTCCTGTGGCTGACACTTTGGGGCATCGTGTGATTCAGTATTGGGTTCCTAGATCTGCTCTTGTTTGTCCCAGTACTCTGTCAACTTTCTCTCTTTTGCGTTGATACAGGTCTGTAGGATGGGGAAGGGAGAGGTATGGATTATTGACTCCGGTTGTTCGCATTATATGACCGTAGACTCTCGTTGGTTCTCTTCCCTAGTCCGAGCTCCCAGTGATAAGTTGATCACTTTTGGGGATGCTTCGTCAGATAGAGTCATCGCTAAAGGTATCATCTATATTAATGATAATTTTATTCTTAAGGATGTTGCTTTGGAGAGTAAGCTGCAACACAATTTGCTTTCTGTCTCTCAGTTTATCGATGACTCTTTCAAGGTAAGCTTTAAGAGTAATGCCTGTAGAATATTCAATTCTTCTGGGGAGTTATTTTGCGGGATTTCTAGATTTGAGAGAGTCTTCCATGCTGATTTTTCTGCTTCTTCTAGATACTCTCTTCGGTGTTTGATTGCTTCTGAGTCCCATGATCTCTCCTTCTAGCATAGGATACTTGGTCACATTGGCTTCGATAATTTGACCCGAGTTAGCAACCATGATCTTATTCGTGGTTTTCCCAAACTCAAGATGGTCAAACACTTGGTTTGCTCGCCTTGCCGACATAGCAAGATGGGTGATGCTTCTCATCCTCTAGTCACTGTTGTGATGACTGATGCACCAAGACAGCTTTTACATATGGACAATGTTGGTCTAGCTAGAGTGCAGTCAGCAAGTGGGAAGTGGGACGTTTTTATCATTGTTGATGATTTTTGTAACACCCTAAAAATTTCCATATTTTAATTTTTGGAGTTATTTTGATTTTTGGAATTTTTGGGAATTTATTGGAATTTATTTGCATTTATTCAAATAAGGGCTTTCTTGAAATCAATTAAAATATTGCAAAAGTTTAAGAAAAGTTTTTCTGGAAATATTTTATTTGAGTTCCAAATGTCTCAAAATATTTTCCAGAATTTTTCTGGATTGTTCCGGGTATTTTTCCTATTTATTTCGCCTTTGTTTATTTATCGTATTTATTTTGAATCAAAAATGTATTTAAAACATGAGTGAATAGTACTGGGCTGGCCCAGCACTGTGCTTAGCCTAGCCCAGCACGCCAAAACCCTAGGATCGCGCCATCCGATCGTGATCGAACGGTTGTGAGCGTGTCGCATCATTGTGCATTGTTGGCCTTCCGATCGAGTCCGCGTGGACAGATGAGATGAAGCAACGTCCCTTCTCCCGCGTAATCGCCGGAGTGAACGCCGCCGACCGTTATCGCTGGTTCGGCTGCCTGCAGCGCGCACATCGAGGCTCCTTTAAGAGTACCGATTAGTGCGTCTAGCAGAGCTCTTCACGCTGCATCTTTTGACTCCTTGCACGCCTCCCGAGCCGCCGTCGTTTGCCCTCAAGAGCTCGCCGAAGTTCGCTGAAGACTTCGCCGTAGTTCTTTGCCCTTTGCTCGCTGTCCGTTGGGGTTCCGCCGTCCCCAAGGTCTCCATCGTGTTCGCCGTGCCAAGATGCGTCGATCCCGTCAGTTCTTCTCATCGAACTCGCCCTCTAGCGCCACCGCCAACCTCGTCGAACCCTGTCGACCGTTCAATCCGCATCGCACGACCGTGGTTCGTCAACGTCCTCCCTCTCCTGTTTAAATCCTAGCGTTAATCATGACCGTTAGATCTAGTATGGACGTCAGAGATTAGATCTTGAGTTCTTGTATTAGATGCAATCTGGGCCGTTGGATCGTTTTTGAACACTTGAGATAGTGCCGTGTCGCTAGGGTGAATAGTAAACCTATCGGGTACCGTGGGCCGTTGGATTGGATGCGTGCGGTGATTGCGAGTTCGAGCGGTGTTGCGTGAATCCGCGCCATTCAGATTTGAACGTGTGGCACGGATGCCGCCACACCCTCGCCAAATCATGTGTGGATGTGTGTGAGTTGACCCGGGGCGCGACCGAATCTTGGCCGTTGGTTTCAAGCGGACCGTCGAGATTTCGCCGCGTGTCTTCGCGTGAACCGAGGCGTCGCTGAGTCGGTGCACAATGTGTTCCTTGTGTCACAACTGAAGAAGTGTCTCAGGGTACCAGAAGAACAAACGCAGATTGAGAATGTTGAGCTCCAGGAGGATCTCACCTACCCAGAATATCCTATCAGAATTTTGGATGAGCAGAGCGCAGAACAAGAAACAGGACAATCAAGTTTTGCAAAGTTCAGTGGAGCAACCATTCTGAAAAGGAAGCAACTTGGGAATGAGAAGAAAATCTAGAGAAGAGTACCCCAATCTTTTTCCCTAGTCCGTCCAAATCTCGGCGTCGAGATTTCTTTTAAGGAGGGGAGGTTTGTAACATTCCGAAAATTTGAGTTTAGAATGTTTAAATTTGAAAATGAACCATTTGCATTTTTCCCATATTAATTAAATCTTAATTTGAATTTTATATTTATGAAAGGATTTAATTTGACTAATCTATCCATCAAACAAAAGATTTTCTGTATTTTTGGAGATTTTTCTGAATTATGCTGCAAGGAATTTTTCTGTATTTTTGGAGATTTTTCTGAATTTATTTGCTATTTATTTGGATTTATTTGCTTTTATTTGAATTTCTGGAATTGCTTAAATTCGGAAAATGATTTTTATTCCGGTTTCCTTCTCGGGCCGAATCCATTCCTCCAGCCCGGTCAATTCTTCTCCGTCGGCCCGCTCCGCTCCTCCTCCTCGGCCGCTGCCGCAGTGGCGTTGGCCAGACCCATCTTCAAACCCTAGCGCCATGGGCGTTGGATCTCGACCGTGGTCGAGACTCGCCGCGTGGCCACACGCGTGTAAGCCGTCTGATCAGTGCCGCGTGGACAGCTAGCGTTGCGCCACGTCGCCTCCGTCTTCTTCGGCCGGACTATGCTGCCGTCGCCGAATCCCGCAATCTCCGCCGTGATTTCTTCGCCGACCACGTCGTATCCGCGCCGAAATCATCGACCTCGCGCTTATTTAAAGCACCGCACCCGTTCCCTCTCTCGTTTCCGAGAATCGCCATTGTCGCGCCCGAGCTCCACTTTTGCGCCGCCGCGCCCGGGATCTTCCCGCCATCTTTCTTTCTCGCGGTGAGCCTCGCCGCTTATTTTGGTCTCTTCGAGTTCCTGCGTCTCCTCTTTCTTTTTCCCCATATCCGAGCGTCTCATCGCGTTTTGCTCCGGCGTCGCCTTCTTCTTCGCCTCCGGCCTTGCCCGCACCAGCGCCGCCGCCTCGCGCCGTCATTCCCCGTCGATGAAACGTGGCCATCTGATCTTCCGCGTGCGCACCAGATCGCGCCACGTCGCAGCCGCCGCACCCCGCGTCCCGGCCGTTCGATCCGATCGGTCCGTTGGATGCGCGACCGCTTATGGAATACCTAGAAAGTGTTTATGGAATACCTAGACAAGTTTGTGGTAGTATTCATAGGTGATATTCTTATCTATTCTAAAGATGAAGTAGAGCATGAAGGTCATTTGAGGATGGTGTTGGAAAAGCTTAGAAATCATCAGTTGTATGCTAAGTTTAGTAAGTGTGAGTTTTAGTTAAAAGAAGTTGCTTTCTTAGGTCATATAATTTCTGCTGGAGGTGTCTCAGTAGACCCTAAAAAAGTGAAAGGTGTATCGATTGGAGGCAACCCAAGTCAGTGCCTGATATCAGAAGTTTTCTTGGTTTAGCGGGATACTACCGAAGATTCATAGAAGGATTTTCAAAGATTGCAAGACCGACTACCCATTCTTTCAAGAAGGAAAAGAAGTTTGAATGGTGCAAGCTTGTGAGCAAAGTTTTCAGAATTAAAGAAAGACTGACCTCACCCTAGTGCTCATTTTATCGGATATTGGAAGAACTTTGAGATTTTACGTGATGCTTCAAGACAGGTCTTGGATGTGTTCTGATGCAAGAAGGCAAAGTAGTTGCATACGCCTCACGGAAATTGCGACCACATGAGGAAAACTATCCAACCCATGACATGGAAATGGCTGCAGTTGTGCATGCACTAAAGTTGTGGAGGCATTATCTCATCGGGAATCGATGTGAAATTTTCACAGATCATAAGAGTTTGAAGTATATCTTCACTCAAGCAGACCTCAACTTAAGAGAAAGAAGATGGTTAGAATTAATAAAGGATTTTGATGTGGGAATACATTACCATTCTGGCAAGGCTAATGTAGTTGCCGATGCCTTAAGCCGGAAGAGCTATTGCAATAATTTGATGATTCAAGAAGATCAACCTGATCTTCACAAGGAGTTTCGTTTGAATTTGGAATTAGTGGATGAAGGTTTCGTGTCTTTGCATTAGAGATTCAACCAACCTTGGAGGATCAGATCAAAAAGATGCAAAAGTCAGATAAAGAAGCTTCTAAGATCAAGGATAGAATAAAGGAAGGTAAAGCCCCAGGATTTTCAGAGGATGAAGAAGGAACAGTTTGGCTTGGAAAAAGTCTATATGTACCGAATCAAAAAGAGATTAAGCAGTTGATATTAAAGGAGGTACATGAGTCAGCGTACTCAATTCATCCAGGTAATACTAAGATGTATCAAGATCTTCGTGGTATATATTGGTGGCCAAGGATGAGAAAGGAAATCGCAGAGTACATAGCTATGTGTGATGTATGCTAGCGAGTTAAAGCTGAACATCAAAGACCCGCAGGATTGCTACAGCCGTTAAAGGTGCCTGAATGGAAGTGGGAAGAAATTGAAACGGATTTTATTACAGGACTTCCAAGAACCAGATTAGGTTATGATTCAATATGGGTTATAGTGGATCGATTGACAAAAGTTGCACATTTTATTCCTGTGAGAACAACTTACCAGGGAGATCAACTTGCAGAGTTGTATATGTCAAGAATCGTGTGTTTGCATGGTGTACCAAAGAGAATTGTATCAGATCGAGGCACTCAATTCACTTCAAGATTCTGGCAAAAGTTGCAAGAAGCGTTGGATACCAACCTGAATTTCAGCACAGCTTATCATCCTCAGACAGATGGACAAACTGAGCGAGTGAACCAAATCCTTGAGATATGTTAAGGTCTTGTGCATTGT
The DNA here is from genome assembly GCA_036346275.1 of Otatea glauca. NCBI lineage: Eukaryota > Viridiplantae > Streptophyta > Magnoliopsida > Poales > Poaceae > Otatea > Otatea glauca. The sequence continues at coordinate 21,631,365 of CM070713.1, forward strand.
CCAATGCGGCAAGTTGGGATCAAAGTTTACCTTATGCAGAATTCTCTTATAACAATAGTTATCAAGCAAGTTTGCAGATGTCGCCATTTGAAGCCTTGTATGGAAGAAAGTGCAGAACACCTCTCTGTTGGAATGAAACAGGAGATCGCCAAGTCTTTGGTCCTGATATTTTGCAAAAGGCTGAAGAACAAGTAAAAATGATTCAAGAAAGATTGAGAACAACGCAATCTAGGCAAAAGAGCTACGCTGATAATCGTCGGAGAGAGTTAACCTTTGCTCCTGGTGACTATGTGTACTTGAAAGTCTCACCGCTCAGAGGAATGCGTCGATTTCAAGTTCGTGGAAAGTTAGCGCCAAGATTTATTGGACCGTTCCCAATCCTAGCCAGAAGTGGACAAGTGGCTTATCACTTGGAGCTGCCACCGCAGTTGTCAAATGTGCACAATGTGTTCCATGTGTCAAAACTGAGGAAGTGTCTCAAGGTACCAGAAGAGCAAATGCAGATTGAGAATGTTGAGCTCTGGAGGATCTCACCTACCCAGAATATCCTATCAGAATTTTGGATGAGGCAGAGCGCACAACAAGAAACAGGACAATCAAGTTATGCAAAGTTCAGTGGAGCAACCATTCTGAAAAGGAAGCAACTTGGGAACGAGAAGAAAATCTTAGAGAAGAGTACCCCAATCTTTTTCCCTAGTCCGTCCAAATCTCGGCGTCGAGATTTCTTTTAAGGAGGGGAGGTTTGTAACATTCCGAAAATTTGAGTTTAGAATGTTTAAATTTGAAAATGAACCATTTGCATTTTTCCCATATTAATTAAATCTTAATTTGAATTTTATATTTATGAAAGGATTTAATGTGACTAATCTATCCATCAAACAAAAGATTTTCAGTTTTAGTTGGTTTCATTATGCTGCAAGGAATTTTTCTGAATTTTTGGAGATTTTTCTAAATTTATTTGCTATTTATTTGGATTTATTTGCTTTTATTTGAATTTCTGGAATTGCTTAAATTCGGAAAATGATTTTTATTCCGGTTTCCTTCTCAGGCCGAATCCTTTCCTCCGGCCCGGTCCATTCCTCTCCGTCGGCCGCTCGCTCCTCCTCCTCGCCCGCTTTGCCCGCGCGTTGGCTGACCCATCTTGAAACCCTAGCGCCATGGGCGTTGGATCTCGATCTGGCGGTCGAGACTCGCCGCGTGGCCCTGCGCGTGTGAGCCGTCCCGATCGGTGCGCGTGGACGCCTAGCGTTGCGCCACGTCGCCTCCATCTTCTTGGTAGGACTCTGCCATTGCGCGAATCCCGCAATCTCGCCGTGATTTCCTCGCCGGCGCGTCGTATCCGCCGAAATCATCGACCTCGCGCCTATTTAAAGCACCGCACCTGTTCCTCTCTCGTTTTCCGAGAATCGCCGTGCGCGCGCCTCAAGCTCCACTTTTGCGCCGCCGTGCGCAGGATCTTCCCACCGTCTTTCTTTTCGCGGTGAGCCTCGCGCTTATTTTGGTCTCTTGAGTTCCTGCGTCTCCTCTTTCTTTTTCCCTATATCCGCGCGTCTCCTCGCGTTTTGCTCCGGTGGCGTCGCCTTCTTCTTCGCCTCGGCCTTGCGCCTTGCAGCGCGCCGCCTCGCGCCGTCATTCCCGCCGATGAGCCGTGGCCGTCGATCTTCGCGGCGCGCTCGGATCGAGCCACATCGCACCACCCGCACCCACGTCCCGGCCGTCCGATCCGATCGGGCCGCTGGATGCGCGACCCGTGGCAAGCCCACGTCGGCCGCCTCCTCATCCCCGCGTGGCAGCCGCGTTAACGCTGCATCGGCCACCACATCAGCCCAAGCCCGTCGCGTGTCGCCACCTCAGCCGGTCTGCCTCGTCACCCCTAGATCTCCTCAGTGAACCCGATCCACCGTGAGCCGTGTCGCTGACGCGTGTGTCCCACCTGTCAGCCGACAAATTCTTTTGGATTTATTCTTTTCCAGAAAATCCCGAAAATCCAACCAATCACGTGTTGCCACGTGTCAGCCTCTCTGTTTTTCTGATTTTTTCTGATCTGGAATCTTCCAGGAGCCCGTTCTCCTTTGTTCGAGCTCCGGTTCCAGTGATTAAAATTTCTAAATTCATCTAAATTCAAGATCTATCTTCCAGTACCATTATTTTCAATTTTTGAATTTTATTTGAATTTGTTTTATTTGTTTGCTCTCGTTTCGCGTGTAGACGTCGTGATAAGATGGTCGAATCAACAATCAGAGGTAGAACCAGCAAGAGGCAGCGAAGGCAAGTCTTCTTTAAATATGTTGATCCCAAATTTTATGAAAATGATATGTTTTTTTTAAATTATGCATGCTTACTTTTATGCAAAGTACTTTAAATATAGTCTTAAGGTTTAGTTAAATTCCAGTTGGTTATGCCCTCATTGGTATTGATCATGTCAAACCTTTGACACCCTAGATGATATATATACTAGCTATTTTATTTGGTGATATCCAGTAGATTAGCATGGAACGGTAGAATTGCTTAGTCCAGCTTAAACGTTTCGGTATTGTGCCATTATGGGAATCATTTCAAATATTGTTCAAACTTATTTGTGAAAGTGCGGCAATTGGTGTTGCTGCTGTGATTTAAATGAAATAAAGTGGAAATGGTTTAGACAGGCGGATGGATGTTTGGCGGTGCAAAGCACGAGACCTTGGTATGTGAATGTTCCGTCCTAGTCAATTAAGGACCAAGCGTGTGTTACCATGGACCGAGCACTACTGCACAACCACAAGTCTATATGGGTACGACTGCTAAATAATTTGTGCATCTCATTATTAGCTTCGCCGGTTGGTGAGTGCGGATGTTGGCAGCGCAAGAGGGGCTTCAGATCTTTGGCAGCTAGAACCCTAACAGCGGTGAAACCTTAGCGCGAGGTTAATAGTGGGGTTGTGCATTGTAAAGGCCTTGTCATGATCTCTCCGACACACCAAAGGAAGTGTGTTAAGTGCATGGCAACAAGAGTCGATCATGTCTTGTGGGTAAAGTGTACACACTCTGCAGAGTTAAAACTACTTAAGTAGCCGTGCCCACTGTCAAGGGCAAAGTAGGTACGCTTGCACATTGTAGATTTCATGGTTTTGCTTTAAAGGAAAATGATGGTTTGGGAATCCGAGAGTAGATGGAACTCTTGGGTTATGGTTTTGCAGATGGAGCCAGTCAGGTAGATGGAACCTGCTTTAATTTTCATATCAAATTCAATTACTATTCAATTACATTTTGTTCAAATGATGCTTTATGAAATTACTATTGGTATTTACAGTTAAACTTTGCTTTATGCTAAAAGAGCCATATTATGCCTTCAATTGTTTAGCCTTGCATATAGTTATCATGCATTATGTTTCCAAGACTTGCGGAGTACATTTTGTGCTCACCCTTGCAACATCCCCAACTTTCTGCAGAAGAGTTTGCAGAAGCTGAAGGTGACTACGATTTCTACGCTTGTAGTTACGACGAAGGTGATCCGGAATGCTAGGACGCGAACCCCAGTCGATTGCCTGTTGGGCAAATGGATGGGCTTATCCTGCTTTTGTTATTTCATTTCCGCTATTTCTTATTGAACTCAAGCCATGATGCTTCTTATTTGTAATAATTGGCCATAAGGCTAATACTCTTTTGCTTAAGTAATATTATTTGATTCGTGATATGGATGTGTTGTCATCACTGTTTCTATTGTGTGTGCTAGCTTTTCCTGGACTAGCACAGGTTATACACAGAGGGTTCGGATTTGGAAATCCGGTCCCGACACTGATCTTTTGTAAGGAGACCATAAGGTCGTACAATTCAGTTTATATAAATGTTTGCACTATTTAATATGGTATCATTGTGAATGTCTGTGATATTCAACCCTGTAAAGATTGTGTGTGCTAGCGTGATCCTGGACAAGCACAGAATATACAGAGGATCCAGATTCTCCGAATCGGGTCCCGACAATTTTTTAAGGTATTCTTGGGTATTTTTTATGGTCTCGAAAGATGAGTCTTTTACCCATTTCAGGGGTTTGATCCATAGGTTGTTGTTGAGCTCCCTAGTGCCTTACAAGCTATAAGCAGTGATAATGACACGGAGTTCAAGAACTCTTACTTTGAGAGTATTGGAGAGGAGTTAGGCTTAGAGCATCTTCTCCTCTCCATACATCCCTCAGCAAAATGGTGTAGTGGAAATGAAAAATAGGACTTTGGTTGAGATGGCCAGGTTGATGCTAGATGAGTACAGTACTCATAGGAAGTTTTGGGCTGAGGCTATAGCTACTGCTTGTCATGTGTTTAATCGAGTATTTTTGAGAGCACATTTGCACCTCACTTCTTATAAGTTGAGTTATGGGTGAAAGCCCAGTGTTTCTCATTTTCGTGTCTTTGGTTGCAAGTGTTTCGTTTTGAAGTCTGGGAATCTAGATAACTTCAAGTCTTGTTCTTCTGATGATATTTTTCAAGTTTACTTGACCTCTTCTCATAGCTATAGGGTCTGGAGCTGTGAGGCGAATAGAATTATAGAGACTTATGAGGTGACCTTTGATGAGGATAGTACAGGAGCTAGACCCGACATATCAAGCTCTTCTTCCCTCTCGAGACCATCTTTGTAGAGGATGAGGATGATGGAGATGACGGTGATCCACCTGATCTAGTCCCTCTTCACCTGAGGTGTTTCCTGTTTTTATCTCTGCACCTCAGGGAGATCAGCCCTTACCTTCAGACTCTTCTATAGCAAGTGGCTCTGATGTTGCCTCTTCTTTTCATAAGGTAGAGGCCACTTCTTCTTCTGGACCTCCCCGCCATATTCAAAGGTGTCATCCACTAGATCAGATCATTGCTGATCTGTTTTAGTGAGTCACACGCTCAAAATTAGGTTTGTCCCTTTTCTGTCTCCACTCTACCTTTGTTGCCTCCTTTGAGCCGAAAGATGTCTCTCATGCATTATCCAATGAGTATTGGATTAATGCTATGCATGGGGAACTTGAGAACTTTGAAAAGAATAAAGTTTGGCAGCTTGTCAAGCCCCTATCTGGTCATAATGTCATGGGACCAAGTGGGTGTTCAAGAACAAACAGAGTAAGGATGGGGTTGTCATTAGGAATATGGCTAGGCTAGTTGCACATGGTTTTTCTTAGGTTGAGGGTCTTGACTTTGAGGACACCTTTGCCCGTGTAGCTAGATTAGAGTCTATTAGGATCCTGCTTGTATTTTCGGCATCCAAAGGTTTCAAGCTTTATCAGATGGATTCCAAGAGTGCATTCCTTAATGGGTATATTGAGGAAGAGGTTTATATCAGGCAGCCTCCAAGATTCGAAAATCCCAAGTACTCAAACCATTTCTTTAAGCTTTCTAAAGCTTTGTATGGACTTAAGCATGCCCCTAGAGCTTGGTTTGAGGGCTTAAGTTTTATCTTCTTAGTCATGATTTTAAGATGGGTAAAGTAGATTAGACTCTGTTCGTCAAACACCAGGATTCTCATTTTCTTCTCATCCAAATTTATGTGGACGATATCATCTTTGGTGGCTCATCACAGTCTCTTGTATCTCGGTTTTATGATGTGATGAGCATAGAGATTGAGATGAGCATGATGGGCGAGTTGAGTTACTTCCTTGGCTTCCAAATCAAGTAGACTCGGGAGGGCATTTTCTTGCATCAAGGCAAGTACACTCGAGACCTCATGAGATGCTTTGACATGTCTGATGGAAGTCAGTGATGACTCCTATGGCCACCACTACTGTCCTCGAGCCCGATGAGGACGGTGAGTCGCTTGATCAAAGGAGTTCGGAGCATGATCTGCTCCTCTTGTATCTCACCGCTTGTGTCGGACATTCATTTTATCAGATACTCTATTTTAGGCTTCTCCTTGCACCTCTCACCGCCAAGCGGTGAAGCGCATCTTCAGGTACCTTCGAGCTACTATTGACTATGGTAATTAGTACTCTTCCTCTTCTTAACTTTCCCATAGAGCCTTTTTAGATGCAAACTTTACTGGCTATAGGATAGATAGGAAGAGCACTTATGACACTTCCCAATTCATTGACACTTCTCTTGTCTCTTGGTCATCTAGGAAGCAGTTCAAAGTTGCACATTCTACCACTGAGGCCGAGTATGTTGCTGCCGCTAGTTGCTGTAGTCAGGTGCTTTGGATGAGATCAACCTTGCGGGACTTTGGGTAAGACATAGATAGTGTTCCACTTTTGTGTGACAACACTTCTAGCATTTGCATTGCCAAAAATCCAATGCAGCACTCCAGGACCAAGCATATAGACATTAGATATCACTTCCATAGAGACCATGTGAAGAAGGGTGATAATGTGCTCTGTTTGTAGAGAGTGACCACCAGATTGTGGATATCTTTACCAAGCCTTTAGATAGCTCTAGGTTTGTAGCATTGAGGGGAGAGCTTGGAGTTGTGTGCTCTTACGACATTTCTTATGGCATTTCTTGAGGGGGAGCTCGTTCTGTATATTATGTATTATTTGTTTGCTTCCAGTATTTCTTTTCTTCTGCATCTTCTATGTGATATTGGGCTTATTCGTAGAATTCTGAGTACACTTCACTTAGACTTCTTGCATACTTTGCATGGACCTCTCATCTTATGTTATAGGTTGATATCATGCACAATTAGCTATCCTCTTTTCTGTAATAGCCACAAAATTAATAAAATAAATAAAAATGAATTCAAAATCCTTTGTGTATTATTTCTGAAATTCCTGAATTTTCTGGATTTAATGGATATTATTTTGGCTTTTCCTTAATACAAGAAAGTGAATTAAAGAATATAGTAAAATGCTAAAAGTAAAAAGTAAAAATGCCAAGTCAACAAAAACTTAAAAAAATCATAACAAAAATCTAAGGGCTCTTCTCAGCCAGTTTAAGTCGGTGGAATAGATGGATTAGTTAAAATAATATTTAATAAAAGCAAATCATGTGAAAAGAAAGTCAGGGTAAAATGTTAAAAGAATTGTGTAAAAATCTCTGGAAGTAATCCTGGATCAAGATGTTTACCCTACGGACATCATCACAGTTTAAACCTCCAGTAAAAATATAAATAATTTAATAATTCATTTTATAATTTTAAAAATTCAAAAACAGTGAAGAAATGAATTGAAAAATAGTAACATCAGAATTACTAAAAATTAAATATTAATAAATAAAATCTATAACATTTACATAATGTGTATAATTCCATTTAATACTCTCACAAAAATTTTCATAAAATATAAACCTCATTTCCATTATAAATTAAATGAAAAACAGATTTGACAAAACAGCAACACCTGCATTGTCAGAATTTTTTAAAATTCTACATGCATCATAAAATGTTTAAAAGTTTACACGAGTCTTCTAATTTTCTTTCCGACCTAGGGTAAAAATTTTATAAATTTTAGAGCTGGTTTTACTAACGAATTCTCCGTTTTTATCCCATTCTGTCCCAAGCCTTCGCTTGACTTCTTTTTCTCGGTCGCTGACTTGTGGGCCCGGCTTGTCGTCAGCCAAGCCTGCTGACTTTCGCTGCCATCTGGTCCCCGCGTGTCAGCCTCTCACCCATTGCCTTCTTCTCCCCTCGCTGTTTCCTCACGCCGACGCAGCTCTCGCCCGAGCCTTCTCGCGCCAGCTCGCCTTGATCGCCTCCCTCTCTCACACCGAACCGACTTCGTGCCATATAAAGCTCGGAGCGGAACCCATTCCGCCGCCGCGATGATGGTTCGCCGCCAGCAAGCTCAGACTCGTCGCGCCTTTGCTCTGGGTCTCCGCCAACCGGCCCGAAGCTATCACCGATCACGCTGAGCCGGCGATCGCCATGCCGTGGACTTCGGTCGGCCTCGCCGATACTGGCCCCGCGTCGACCTCGCCGCTGCGCCATCCGCTGCCGTCTGGGCTCGGCCTGTCAGCGCCTCGGCCTGGCGCAGCCCGAAAAGGTAAAGCGCACTTTCCTCGCGAAAGCGTACATTCCATTTTCGGCAATTTTCTAATTTTCAGTATTTTTCAAAACCTAGAGTATTCAAACTTGAATATCTTTTGAACTAACTGTCCAAATTTGATGAAATAAATTTCTAAATTCATATAAAATAATGTAGATTCAGAATATGGAAAAATATTTCAGAATTGATTTATATTTGAATTTTTTAATTCAAATTTAAACAATGGATTAGAAATATGTCATATATGGAAATTATGCAAATGATCACCAAAATTTGTAAAATAAATTTTGTTAGATTCCTTGTAACCTCAGGAACCAGAATATGTAAAAATACTTAGGTTTTGTTATAAGAAAAATTTAAGTTATTAAATATGTGGTAAAATGGTGCAATAATGATAATCCAAATAAACTAAATCTTTAAATTGCAAATAAGAACAAATAATACATGTAACCATTTCTGAATTTGTGAAGTTATTTTATTTGAATATTTCAATCTGATTTCTTTTTGGCCCTAATAAAATTTGGTATTTGTTATATGTTGCCATACGACGTGTAGAACCCGACGAATCCGGTTTAATCGACGATCAGGAATTAGACGTCGAGGAGAATCAACAAGGCAAGCAACCCCTTTGATCATATTGATCCCAGTTTTATAAATGTTTTCATTAAATGTTTACTGCATTCTTTATTTTTATTAAAGTCTGCTATATTATGGAAACCGGTAGTTGTACCTGTAGCTTTATAGAACTTCCTTAATAAGTATGGGTTTGTGAACTTTGAAAACCCTAGAATAACCCAGACATTATTTGATGTCAATATGGGTCACTTACACTTAGTGTTATGCTTATCCATGCTTAAAGCAATGTAAAACTGTGACCTGATTAAAAATGTTGATTATGACATTTAAATGGGTATGGCCATTTTTGTGGTTGGTATTTTGATTGGAAAATGAAAATAAAACTATGGTTTAGATGTGGGCAATTATTGGCAATAGCCGGGTGTGCATGTCTTGCACGTAGTGTAGGTTGGAGATTATTGCCCGTGTCGGATTAAAAACCGAACTATGGGTTGTTTTCAGGCCAAGAATTATCATACAACCACAAGTGCTGGTATGGGACAGCTCTAATTTATTATGTTGTTTAAAACTGGCTTTGCACTTGGAAGGCCAGAGTAGTACGGGCTGTTTCTTAATGAATTGCTCGACGGGACGTCCACACCGAGGTGATCATGGAACAAACGTTTACCAATATAACGGTGTACGCCATACTGTGGGTAGTTCCATCATTTCTATGCTCTTAGTTCTTACGCCACATAATGGGTTTATCGTCACCGTGCTGGTGCAACATCAGGGTTAAATAATGTAACAGTTATAACATGACTCTCTGCGGCACACCAAAGGAAGTGTGCAAATATCGATTGCTCAAAGAGTCAGTCATGTCTTGTGGGGAAAGTTGTATACCTCTGCAGAGTGTAAAACTAATCGATTAACGCGTCATGATAATGGACACTTGTAAAGTCATCACATCGTTAGCGCTTTGTTTATTTTCATAAAATGTGGTTTCTACCGTGTGTTGGTGAACTCTACTGTGTGTCAGTAGAGCTGGTTTTGATTATGGTCCTTTACCCATGTTCAAATTTTTATTTACTCGCTCTTACTTATTGTCATTTTAACTAATCTGCTTTTAAGCAAATTTTATTACAATTTATTATTTTGTATTTACATTTCAAACTGGCTTTCTGCAAATTAACCTTAATACCCTTCCATTGAAATGACTCGCATGTATTTTAGGAATTGCAAAAGTCTTGCGAGTACGTAAGTACTCAACTTGCCTATGTTGATGTTTTTAGGTGAAGAATCAGATTACCCCAACGATTCATATGTTGATACAGGATACGGGGAATTTAACGATGAATTTTTCTAAGGTTTTTCCCTTGTCAGTTGCTGTGTAACAATGGGTTAAAAAGGCATACTACAAGAAGTTGTCTCCACTGCAGTTTTACTTTTGGTATTGTAAAAATATTATGTAACCTTACTTCTGCTGTGTAATAAAGTTTGTGTATGACTGTGATATCAATTTGTATTTGTGCGTACTAGCTACTGATCATGGGACTAGTACTGTATGCACATGGTATCCATTTTTGGTCTTTATTATAAAAAATGGGGGCCTTACAAGTTGGTATCAGAGCCATGCTGATTGTAGGAAGACCTTAGGTAGAATGAGAGTAAATAAAACATAAAACTTGAAATTAGGATCCACGATACATAGTATTCCACGCGGCAGTTAGTTCTGTCTCCATGGAATACATAGCCAGGGTGGACATCCCTACCCGAGATGAGGATAGCGAAGAGTTTTTATCTTTTGAGGGTCCCGGTTCTTCCCTTATGATGGCTATGAATGAAGCCGCCTATATGGCTATTGTCAGTTTACGCCACACCCTACCCGAACTGGCAGTCGCTTATAGGAGGATTCCATCCCGGTCACCAGGTGGTGAGAATTGTTATATGGATGCCGCTGGGTTACAAAATCCAACGCTATGTAACCTAGTGGGATTCATAAATGCTCTGATCAGTATTGCCGATAGGCAATAACTGAATACAGGGAGGCACGTCGCCGCATACCATTCCTAGAGAATGCTATTGCCCCCTGTGTTGCCAAAGGCATTGTGCCCCGTTTAGTTCTGGGGCAAGCCCCTCAGACACCCGCGCCCGACGACACCCGAGTACCATCGAGGCGTCGCCAGGCGAGGATGTCGGTTATAGGGAGTCGCCCCAGGTTACCCAGTATCAAGTGGATCCCCATAGTTTTCCCGTGGCGTCCTCAGAGGCCGCAGGAGTGTCACTGTCAGGAGACTCCTTTTCCTCCTGATGCCGAGAGTACTAGTCATAGGGATAGTAATAGTCCGTGAGTAGACTAGATGATGGTTAGAAAATGAGTAGGGTTAGAGAAGGCTTTTGTTTTTCCCTTTTATGTAGCCGTGTCGGGAATAATGTTATGTTTTGTTGTGAATATTATGAGTTGAAATAAAATTTCTGTTGTTTTGTGTGCTTTGGGTTCCTACTCGTAAATATTTAACTTTTAGTTAATATTTTTACAATGTTGTGATCCTTCATAATAATAATCACCTCATGAATGGTAACATTGAAACATGCTTCTAAAACAAATGGTAACATTTGGGATTAAAATTGAATCAAATCTTATCTGTTAATTCATTGATAATCTTGTTCCAGATGCCTATCACTAGGTCGCTGAATGAGATTTTGGGGAGTGAGGAAACCCCAGAAACTCACCCTCAGCGAGTGACTTCGGCCACTCCGGCCCAGCCTAATCCAGTCCATCCGATGGCCGCCAGAGGTTCTTCATCGTGATGTCCAAGCCGTCGAGATTCTCCGCCCCCACAGGTCCAAGAAGAAGTCCCGAAAGGACAATTGCCAGGTCCGCTGACCATGGCTCAAGTGCTTGCAATGATAGAGCAGGGTCGCCAGACGAATACGCTGTTGCTCCAACAGTTGGTCCAGAACACGACCAACCTTGGTGCCGCAAGTACTAGGGCTGGGATTGGTGAAGCATCCCATCAGTCTAAGTTGGGAGAATTTTTGAAGACCCGGCCTCCGACCTTTTCTTCTTCATCAGATCCCCTAGACGCTGATGATTGGTTATGATCCATTGGAAGCAAACTGACCATTGCTCAATGCAATGATCATGAGAAGGTTCTGTATGCATCGTACCAACTTCAGGGTGCAGCTGCAGTTTGGTGGGAGAATTTTCAAGCTGTAAGGCCCCAAGGTCAGGAAATTACTAGGGATGTCTTCAGAGAAGCTTTTCGGAACACGCATATTCCATCGAGCCTGGTGAATTTAAAAAGACGGGAATTCCTTGATTTGTGTCAAGGAAATATGTCAGTGATGGAGTATCTTCACCATTTTAATTATCTTGCTCGATATGCGTCGTCAGAAGTTAATTCAGATGCCCGAAGAATCGAGCATTTCCGGGATAATCTGAGCAATGAAGTCAAGCATCTTCTGGCCATTCACGACTTTCAAACGCTCGTGGACAAGGCTATTATAGCCGAGCATAGTTCACGGGATGTTATGGAAAGTCGTAAGAGGAAGTGGATGGCGCGGAAAGCCGCCAGTCCGAATTTGCTAAGGCCGCGCGTTGGTCAACCGACCAATGTTTGACCTCCTCCGCCTCGTCAGCAGCAGCAGAGGCATCACGTTCAGGTATCTCGGCCCCAGCAGCCTTCTGTACGTCCCTGTTATCATTGTGAAGGAAGATCTGCTAGAGTTCAAGGTCAAGCAGCTGGTGTGACCTGTTATCATTGTAAAGAGCGTGGGCATTATGCAAATGCCTGCCCTAAAAGAGGCCAAGCTTCAGGTCAGCAGTCGTCGTAGGGAATCCTTCAGAGACCCCCAGGTCGACCCCAAGGAGCTGGAAGTTCTCAAGTTTCTAGGCCCTCCGCAGCTCCTAATTGAAGTGCGAGTAGCGGTCGTCTCCATCATGTGACCGCCGAAGAAGTAAGTGAAGCACCGGATGTGGTACTGGGTATGTTTCCTGTGCACTCAGTACCTACTTTGGTGTTGTTTGATTCTGGAGCATCGCACTCATTTATTTCTAAGAAGTTTGCCAATCAGAATAACTTAGAAATTGATCTCCTTTCTGCCAAAATGATAATCTATTCTCTTGGATTAGTCATGAATTCAATTAAATTTTGTCCTAAGGTTAGCATAGAAATAAATGGAGTCATGTTTCATGCTGACCTTATCCTTATAGAAGCTTTAGGGTTAGAAGTAATTCTTGGTATGGATTGGTTGTCTAAGTTCAAAGGATGCATAGACTGCGCCAAACGATCTATTTCCTTGGTTAGCCCTGAAGGAATTCTAGTTCATTTCTCTTCCATCAAAAGTTCTTCAAATTCTCAAGCTTCCCTTTGTTCAGCCATACCAAAAGAGCTTAGCCAAATTCCAATTGTTTCCGAGTTTTTCGATGTTTTCCCAAATGATTTGCCAGGCCTGCCTCCAGATAGGGATATAGAGTTTGTCATAAATCTTGTTCCTGAAACAGCGCCAATATCCATGCGTCCTTATCGTATGCCCCCTGATGAGTTAGTCGAACTAAAGAATCAAATTCAAGAGCAATTAAGAAAAGGCTTTATTCGACCTAGCTCTTCTCCTTGGGGTAGTCCAGTTCTTTTTGTGCCTAAAAAGGATGGTGGAATACGCATGTGCGTGGACTATCGCGCCTTGAATGATGTCACAATTAAGAATAAATATCCTCTGCCTCGTATCGATGATCTGTTCGACCAATTGACCGGTGCTCAAATCTTTTCAAAAATTGATTTAAGACATGGGTACTATCAATTGAAGATCAGACCAGAAGATATTCCTAAAACTGCTTTTAACACTCGTTACGGTTTATATGAATATACCGTAATGTCCTTCGGACTTACAAATGCTCCTGCTAATTTCATGTGCCTCATGAACAAAGTTTTCATGGAGTATTTGGATAAGTTCGTAGTGGTATTCATTGATGACATTCTCATCTATTCCAAATCTGAAGAAGAGCATGCGCAGCATTTGCGTATGGTGCTCGAGAACCTTCGAGAGCATAAGCTTTATGCCAAATTCGAGAAATGCGAATTCTGGCTAAAAGAAGTTGCTTTTCTCGGGCATATCCTATCTAAAGGTGGTATCTCAGTTGATCCCAGTAAAGTCAAAGCTGTTCTAGACTGGGAAGCTCCTCAGTCTGTTCCAAAAGTTCAAAGTTTTCTCGGTCTAGCGGGATATTATCGCCGCTTTATCGAGAACTTTTCAAAAATCGCTCGTCCTTTGACCCAGCTTCTCAAGAAAGGAAAGAAGTTTGAGTGGACACCTGAATGCGAAGAAAGCTTTTAGGAGTTGAAGAAAAGGTTAACAACAGCCCCTGTGCTGGTGTTACCCAATGTCCATAAAAACTTTGATGTTTATTGTGATGCCTCTAAAAGTGGGCTTGGGTGTGTTTTGATGCAAGAAAGAAAATTTGTAGCTTACGCCTCCCGTCAGTTGCGACCCCATGAGCTCAATTATCCGACTCATGATCTGGAATTAGCTGTGGTGGTGCACACTCTGAAAATTTGGCGTCATTACCTGATTGGAAACAAATGCAGTGTATTCACAGATCATAAGAGTATGAAATATTTATTTACCCAGCCTGATCTAAATCTAAGACAACGAAGATGGCTAGAGTTGATAAAAGATTACGACCTTAGCATTCAATATCATCCTGGTAAAGCCAATGTCGTAGCGGATGCTCTAAGTCGAAAACTTCATTGTCTTTCTTTTTCATCTTTTACCGATCAATCCGATCTTGTAAAAGAATTCCAAAAGCTTAATTTGGGAATTGTTAAAAAAGGTTATTTGGCCACACTAGAGGTGCAACCAACCCTTAAGTCCCAAATTAAAGCTGTTCAGCTCAAAGATGAACCCATTATTAAAATCCGTGAAGAGTTGAAACAACGAAAGGAATCCAAATTTCATGAAAGTCCAGATGAAGTGCTAATGTTCGAGAATCGAATCTATGTTCCTGATGATCCGGAATTGAAAGAGTTGATCCTCAAAGAAGCCCATGAGTCTCCCCTCTCAATTCATCCTGGAAGTACAAAGATGTATCAAGACCTCCGAAGGGAATATTGGTGGCCAGGTTTGAAAAAGGATACTGCTGCATATGTCTCAATCTGCGATGTATGTCAGCGTGTCAAAGCCGAGCATCAATGTCCCACTAGACTTCTCCAACCTTTGAAGATTCCGGAGTGGAAGTGGGAAGACGTCAGCATGGATTTTATTACTAGTTTGCCGAGAACCAGAAAGGGGCATGATTCCATATGGGTAATCGTTGACCGTTTAACTAAAGTGGCTCACTTTATTCCGGTCAAGACTACTCATTCTGGAGATATGCTTGCAGAGTTATATCTGGAGAATATTGTTCGTCTTCATGGCGTTCCGAAGACAATTGTTTCTGACCGAGGTTCCCAATTTACTTCTCGTTTCTGGGAAAGTTTGCACCGTCTTGTGGGTACTAAGCTGAACTTCAGTACGGCTTATCATCCTCAGACAGATGGACAAACGGAAAGGACCAATCAAATTTTGGAAGACATGTTAAGAGCCTGTGTGTTATCATACGGCTCTAATTGGGAGAAAAGTTTGGCCTTTGCCGAATTCTCTTACAATAATAGTTTCCAATCTAGTCTTCAAATATCACCTTTTGAAGCGCTGTATGGAAGAAAATGCCGAACCCCTCTTTTCTGGTATGAAGTTGGAGAAAGGAAATTCTTTGGCCCAAATCTTATTCAAGAAGCTCAAGAGCAAGTAGATATGATCAGAAGCCGACTCAAAGAAGCTCAGTCTCGCCAAAAGAGTTACGCCGACAATCGTCGTCGTGAACTCAGTTTTGAAGCCGATGATCATGTCTATCTTAAAGTCTTGCCTCTCCGTGGAGTTCGTCGATTTCAAATCCGTGGAAAGTTGGCTCCTCGATCCATTGGATCGTATCAAATCATTGGAAAGATGGGTGAGATGGCATATCAGCTAGAATTGCCACCTCTACTATCGGACGTTCATAACGTCTTCCATGTATCTCAACTTAAGAAATGCCTTCGTGTTCCCTCCGACCTCGCCAATTTGGAAGGTATAGATCTTCAGCCAGATCTATCTTATCGGGAGCACCCAATTCGTATCTTGGAAGAAGCAGAACGCCAAACGAGGAACAAGATCAACAAAATGTTGAAATTCCAATAGAGCAATCATACCGAAGACGAAGCTACATGGGAAAGAGAAGATCATCTTCGACAAGAATTCCCCGATTTCTTTTAGTCATCTCCAAATCTCGGAGACAAGATTTTTGTAAGGGGGGTAGATTTGTAACAGCCTCAAAATTAATAAAAGAAATAAAAATGAATTCAAAATATTTTGTGTATTATTTTCTGAAATTCCTGAATTTTCTGGATTTATTGGATATTATTTTTGGCTTTTCCTTAATACAAGAAAGTGAATTAAAGAATATAGTAAAATGGTAAAAGTAAAAAGTAAAAATGCCAAGTAAACAAAAACTTAATAAAGTCATAAAAAAATCTAAGAGCTCTTCTCAGCCAGTTTAAGTCGGTGGAATAGCTGGATTAATTAAAATAATATTTAATCAATGCAAATCATGTGAAAAGAAAGTCAGGGTAAAATGGTAAAAGAATTGTGCAAAAATCTCTAGAAGTTATCCTGGATCAAGATTTTTACCCTGCCGACATCATCACAGTTTAAACCTCCAGTAAAAATATAAAGAATTTAATAATTCATTTTTAATTTTAAAAATTCAAAAACAGTGAAGAAATGAATTGAAAATAGTAATGTCAGAATTATTAAAAATTAACTATTAATAAATAAAATCTTAGATTTTATAGAAGGTGTAAAATGCAATTTGAGACTCTAAATTTTTTTTTATAAAATATAAACCTCATTTATATTATAAATTAAATGAAAAACAGATTTGCGAAAATAGCAACAACTGCATTGTCAGAATTGTTTAAAATTCTACATGCATCATAAAATGGTGAAAAGTTTACAGGATTCTGTTAATTTCCTTGCCAACCTAGGGTAAAATTTTTATAAATTTTAGAGCCGGTTTGATAGACGAATTGTCCGTTTTTATCCCGTTTTGTCCCGAGTCTTCGCCTGACTTCTTTTTCTCGGTTGCTGACTTGTGGGTCCGGCTTGTCAGTCAGCCTAGCCTGCTGACTTCCGCTGCCATCAGGCCCCCGCGTGTCAGCCTCTCACCCATTGCCTTCTTCTCCCCCTCGCTGGTTCCTCGCGCCGACGCAGCTCTCGCCCGATCCTTCTCGCGCCAGCTCGCATTGACCGCCTCCCTCTCTCGCACCGAACCAACTTCGTGCCATATAAAGAGCGTCGCACACATCGTAGCCGACCCACCTAGCCCCTGTGCCTCTTGTTCGCCACCTCTCCCGCTCCTTGTCTTCAGCTCTGGCCAAACCTGCAAAGAGGGAACAACTGCCGTTTAGCCACCTCAATCAATTTCGCCCCCGAATCATCCAACCTGAAGCATCCCCGCATCATCTAGAGCTCGTCCACGCCCTCGGTTGAAGCTCTTCTTCACCGGCGAGCCTTCCCGACGAGCTTTTTCTTCCACCGCCACTGCGCACGATGAGAACACTACTCCTTAACTCATTCTTCAAAGTGATTGATGAAATCGAGTCCTTGAGTCATGCAGATGCTCAACTTGGTGAAAATGAGGCTCGATGGCCCTAGTTTCGCGTCACCACCGCTCGGCCATGGTAGCCACCGCACCCCGCACGGTGGCGCGCCGCTGCGGAGCACCTCAGGCCATCGCGTCGTCACCATCGTGTGCGCGCGAACGCCCTAAACCTCAGGGTGTAATCCATTCCGCCTCGGAGGGTCTCCTTCGCCATCGGCGAGCCTTGTCCGCAGTCGCAGCCGCACCCCGCCGGTGAAACCTCCCTTCCCGGCTATCTTCGGTCGCCGCTCTAGTGCCCACGAGTGCGCACGGTCGCATTGAAGCTCGAAGCGGAACCCATTCGCCGCCGCGGTGATGGTTCGCCGCCGGCGAGCTTAGACTCGCTGCGCCCCTACTCTGGGTCTCCGCCAAGTGGGCCCGAGCTATCGACCCGATCGCCGACCGAGCCGGTGATCGCCATGTGGACCTCGCCGCCGGCGTCGATCGCGTGTCCGGCCGAAGCCTCGCCCCGTAGCGTCGGCCGCGCTGCGTCGCGCCGCCCGTTGCCGCTTGGGATCGACACATCAGCGCCTCCATCGGCGTGAGCGAAAAGGAAAGTGCACTTTCCTCGCGAAAGCGTACTTTCCATTTTCGGCAGTTTTCTAATTTTCAGTATTTTTCAAAACCTAGAGTATTCAAACTTGAATATCTTTGAACTAACTGTCCAAATTTGATGAAATAAATTTCTAAATTCATATAAATCATGTAGATTAATAATATACAAAAATATTTCAGCATTGAATTCTATTTGAATTTTTGAATTCAAATTTAAAGAAAGGATTACTAATATGTCGTATATGGAAATTTTGCAAATGATCACCAAAATTTGTAAAATAAATTTTGTTCGATTCCTTGTAACCTCAAGAAACAGAATATGTAAAATACTTAGGGTTTGTTATAAGAAAAATTTAAGTTATTAAATATGTGGTAAAATGGTGCAATAATGATAATCCAAATAAACTAAATCTTTAAATTGCAAATAAGAACAAATAATTCATGTAACCATTTCTGAATTTTTGAAGTTATTTTATTTAAATATTTCCATCTGATTTCTTTTTGGCCCTATTGAAATTTGGTATTTGTTATATGTTGCCATACGACGTGTAGAACCCGACGAATCCGGTTTAATCGACGATCAGGAATTCGACGTTGAGGAGAATCAACAAGGCAAGCAACCCCCTTTGATCATATTAATCGCAGTTTTATAAATGTTTTCATGAAATGTTTACTGCATACTTTATTTTTATTAAAGTTTGCTATATTATGGAAACTGGTAGTTGTACCTGTAGCTTTATAGAACTTCCTTGATAAGTATGGATTTGTGAACCTTGAAAACCCTAGAATAACCTAGTCATTATTTGATGTCAATATGGGTCACTTACACTTAGTGCTATGCTTAGCCATGCTTAAAGCAATGTAAAACTGTGATATGATTAAAAATGTTGATTATGACATTTAAATGGGTATGACCATTTTTGTGGTTGGTATTTTGATTGGAAAATGAAAATAAAACTATGGTTTAGATGTGGGCAATTATTGGCAATAGCCGGGTGTGCATGTCTTGCACGTAGTGTAGGGTGGAGATTATTGCCCGTGTCGGATTAAGGACCGAATTATGGGTTGTTTTCAGGCCAAGAATTATCATACAACCACAAGTGCTGGTATGGGACAGCTCTAACGTATTAAGTTGTTTAAAACTGGCTTTGCACTTGGAAGACCAGATTAGTACTGGCTGTTTCTTAATGAATTGCTCGACGGGACGTCCACACCGAGGTGATCATGGAACAAATGTCTACCAATATAACGGTGTACGCCATACTATGGGTAGTTCCATCATTTCTATGCTCTGAGTTCTTACGCCACAGAGTGGGTTTATCGTCACCGTGCTGGTGCAAAGTCAGGATAAAATAATGTAACAGTTATAACATGACTCTCTGCGGCACACCAAAGGAAGTGTGCAAATATAGATTGCTCAAAAAGTCAGTCATGTCTTGTGGGGAAAGCTCTATACCTCTACAGAGTGTAAAACTAATCGATTAGCCGCGTCCGCGGTAATGGACACTTGGTAAAGTCATCACTTAGTTAGCAATTTTGTTTATTTTCATAAAATGTGGTTTCTACCATGTGTTGGTGAACTCTACTGTGTGTTAGTAGAGCTGGTTTTTATTATGGTCCTTTTACCCATGTTCAAATTTTTATTTACTCACTCTTACTTACTGTAATTATAACTAATCTACTTTTATGCAAATTTTATTACAATTTATTATTCTGTATTTACATTTCAAACTAGCTTTCTGCAAATTAACCTTAATAGCCTTCCATTGAAATGACTCGCATGTATTTTATTATAATTTATTATTCTCTTAATTTCGTGGGTTTATTAAACCCACGAATTTAATCTGTTAAATTCGTGGGTTTATTAAACCCACGAATTTAACTCAGATTCCCAATTAAATTCGTGGGCTTGGCAGAAACCCACGAATTTAACTTAAATTCGTGGGTACCCACGAATTTAATTAATTAATTTCATCGAGTTAAATTCGTGAACTAAATTCGACGGTTTGCTCACGAATTTAAATTAAATTCGTGGGTTTCAGCTTAAATTCGTGGGTTTTTGGCCCACGAATTTTTCCCTGATTCTTGTAGTGCTTGCGAGTACGTAAGTACTCAACTTGCCTATGTTGATGTTTTTAGGTGACGAATCAGATTACCCGGGTGATTCATACATTGATACAGGATACGGGGAATTTAACGTTGAATTTTTCTAAGGTTTTTCCTTGTCAGTTGCGTGGAACAATGGGTTAAAAAGGCATACTACAAGAAGTTGTTTCCACTGCAGTTTTACTTTTGGTATTGTAAAAATATTATGTAACCTTACTTCTGTTGTGTAATAAAGTTTGTGTATGACTGTGATATCAATTTGTATTTGTGCGTACTAGCTACTAATCATGGGACTAGTACTTTATGCACATGGTATCCATTTTTGTATTTATTATCAAAAATGCGAGCCTTACATTTTTTCTCTAGGTTGAGTTCCCTCACAGTCTTGTAGATCTAGCAGGTGTTGGGCCCCATGGGTAAACAGGGTCTGTGTGCACTCACTAACTTGGGTTCAAGAGTCAGCTTTCCTATGTCAGTCATATGGGGAATATGAGAGCGAGTCTAAGCTATAGTGTTTCTCTTCTATCTTTTCTATGTTCTATAGCCATCCAGTTTGCAATTTCTCAACTTCTTCTCATTTTGTGTTTCTGATTTCAATGTTGAGTTCATTTGGATATACTTTTAGCTTAATTCTGCTAATAATTCAACTTGAACCATATTTATGCTTAAAATTGATTCGATCACTTGTTGAGGGGGAGTTTGAGAAGCTGTTTCATGCATTTCATATAGAATTTATTTTCTATTTTAATGAGCTTTGTCTATTATGCAAATGAGCTATCATTCATGCTATGCACCTTGCTACTTTTCTAAAGATCATTACTAGCTTAGATATATCCAAGTTCATTTTTCTTCATCTTGCTAAGCTTGCTAAAAAAATGAAAATTGAGCTTTATGAAAACTTGTAGCTTTTACTTGCTATGTTTCCTCACTAGATGCATATGCTATGTTTTGTGAAATCTTGGATTTCTACTAGAGTCCCTATAACAACTTGGGTGAAGCTAGATTGATCCATTATAGAGTCCTTCACATGCTCATGTATCGAAGTACTAAAATGAAAAAAAAAATTGACTTTTATGTGCAAATTTATCTCAACACTTTACATTCACGAGTCTGCTTCCCATTACACTTGGTATGAACTTGGAATGTATCATGTATGACCAAGACAATTCTCTTAAGAGTTCTTCTTGAGATGGTCGACTATGGCTTGAGTCAATTACACTTGAAAAATGTAAATAAAAAAAACACATAAGTGGGTAAAGATGCAAATAATGTTGAACATTTGCACCCCACTATGTGCTTTGAAATCTTCAAGCAAAAATTTGTATTAAAGATGATTGAGCACGAAGGACCTTAAATGCACATCTAACTTTCCCAAAGTGTTGAGTAGGTTGAACTCTAGGTTTTTCATTTGATCCATTGAATGGCTTTGCTTCTAATTTGGAAACTATGCTAAGTGTTGCACTTGTTAAATCATGCAAAAATGACATAGTCCTATTTGTGCTTGCTAGCAAAATTAACATTTGCACTTGTGTGAGACCCCGTTCTGATGAACAGGAACCTCAATGTGATTACTGTGCCATTCCCTGGATCAGTAGCTAGCACTCATATGTTTACACAATTGGAATCACAACCATACTACAAATATTATTAAGCGGAAGCTATTACATAAAGAAAATCTTACAACTCAGAGATATAGCAGCAAAAGAAGCAAAGTCTTGTAGTGTGCCCATCCAAAACCAACGAGCAGCGACAAGGCATAATCCCTAGAAAGATTCGACGAAGAAAATCCGCAACTCGCGACGGAAGAAACCTTCGAAGCTTCGCTAACTTATCCACCTAAAAACCACATATAAGCAAGGGTGAGTACTTTCGTACTCCGCAAGACTTGAGCAAAGCCTATAATATATGCAGCCATTTCAAAGGAGGCTACTACAGTTAATTTGCATAAAGCGAATTGACATGTAAAACAAGTTATTTGCAAACGGAATTTATAAAAGCATAATTGACTGATATGAAATAATAAAGCATAAGTAATATTCACAACCCATCGTGAATATCGAAATAATCCAGAAATGGAATCCATCAATGTCGATCCTTTGACATAAAGAAAAAGCTGCTAAACAAGTTCCAAACCAAAACCCGATTTTTGGAAATACAAAAGCATTCTAACATTGGAATGACTTCACCAAGCGTCCATAACCGTGGACACGGCTAATTAATTAGATTTACACTCTGCAGAGGTATAAAACTTTACCCACAAGGAATGATCAACCTCTATTGCCAGATCAATTAACACACTTCCTTTGGTGTGTCGGCAAGGAGATCATACAGAGCCGTTACATTATCTAGATGTGGCTTTGAACCAGCCCGGGATGTTTGGCCCTCGCCATGAAAACAGAAACACTCACCCAAGACGTGGATCCTTTCACAACACACCCAACACCACGTTTCTGTCCACGGCAAGGCGTACACCGTTGAATTGGTAAGTAGACCCCCTACAGACAGACCAAACCGGAATGCCTGTGCAATCTCCCACCTTCCTTAGATGCAAAGCCACACCTAAACAACTTAATAGGCTAAGACCCGCCCATACAAGCCCTTGTGGTTGTACGAAATTCTTGGATCTATAGCGTCCCATTGCTCGGTCCTTAATCCAACACGGGCGATACTCCACCCTAACTACGTGCAAATCCCTCTGCACCTCCGGCTATTGCCAATAATCGCCCGCATCAAAACCATAGTTTTATTTTGGGTTTTTAATCAAAATACCCATAACCAACAGATTTATTTCCAACATTTTCCATTCCCTAAGAAACAAATTTTGATCTGATCATCATTCTCATTTGTTCTAAAAGCATGGCTAAGCATGGATAAAAGTAATCGCATATACCCACAATGGCATTAAGTAATTGTCTAAGCTCAATCTATGGTTATCAAGGTTCACATATTCATACTTATCAAGGAAGTTTCATGAGACAACAGGTATAATTACCTTTACCACAAAATAGCGAATTTACTGAAAGTAAACGTATGAATGAAACATTTTAATAAACAATGCAAATTAAATTCTGGGATCAAGATGGTCAAAGGGGGTGCTTGCCTTGCTTATATATCGCTTACGACGAAGACGCGGTCGCAGATGACGGAGGCAACGACGGAGGAAGGGACGTCGGATTCTACACGTCGATCAATCGAAAAATATAGCAAATAAGAAACTTCAATAAGGGCAAAAAGAAGATAGACAGAAAATCAAATAAAGATTCATTGCAGAAAACGGGAATGATTTAGGGTTTGGATTATTTTAGAAATTACTTTATTCTTAAACTTAATGGCTTAATGACAAACAAAACAGAGTTTCTTTAACAGATTATCTATTCTTGAATTATGAATTCAAGAGGCCAAAATTATGAATTCTAGTATTTAAAACTTCGAATTATAGATGCTAAAATTATTTGGATTAAAAGAATTGAAATACTAATTTAAGGGTTATGCAATTAGCACTTAGCCTTAAGTGATTTTGCATACGAAAGGTTTTAAATAAGTTATGATTGATAAGTTAGCTAAATAGATTTATTTATGGTTATTAAGAAGGTTCTAGTGATACAAATTTATTAAATACAAATTCCTTATTACAAGGTTCACCTATTCCGATTATGGTAAGGTTCATTAAACATAAAACTAAGGGTTATTTGACTACTAGGGTTTATAAGCAAAACATGACGAAATAAGATTATTTCTTCACAATTGGATAGCATATACTTTGAAGAACATATCTGGACTGATTTCATACATTTTAGCTTTTAGACGAGACATTATTTTCTTAGTTGAAAATGCTTATGTGACATTAAGGATTATGACAAACATACTTTTTAAGGTTATTTAGCTAGCAAAATTTAATCGAAACGTAAGTTGTAACTAAAATATTTTTCCAGAATATGGTAGACCATATCCCAAATATCATTTCTAAACTGATTTCTATAATATTTGCATTTAGACGAGAGGTTCTACGGGTCGATGAAAAAGCTTGAGGGTTCAATTAACTACCCGCTAAGGATTCAGTTTTTGATATAAGATTGCGACTACACCGTCTAGGATAATCTACTCATGTTTCCAGGCATTAATAGGGTATGACACTAGAAGTGATTTAAAGTTGGGTTCGCGACAATTGGCTCTTATCCGAAATGTTTTTCCCATAGGCGATCATTAGGGTCTAACATTATTTTATTTCATCCTAGCACAAACACAAGGTATTATTGAATAAACAGCAAGAGTACTATTTTTCAAGGTTATAAGATTTGGTTTCATCAGATTTAGAGTTTATTTGTGAAAGTTATGACTATTCAATTTATGCAAGTATTAACACTTTGACTATTAAACATTTACTGTTTTATATAGTAAACTTTAAATAATATTTTATATCTGGAAACCTTGGTAATGTTAGGAGCACAATAAAACTGATTTGGTGATTTATTTGAATTCATTTGATCTATATTACAACCATTTGACTTTCTATGCTATATGTATATACACATTTTACATTTAAGCTATTTCACACTTTTCAAGACAGTTCAAATCAAATTCACTTATTAGTTATTTTGGCACATTAAGGTATTCTACTGTCATGCTAATATTTAGAAATCAATTTTACTTATTCCATATTTCTTTTATTCAAACTATGTTTATTTGAATTTCTAATGCATCGAATACAATCTTTAATAGAAAGTAATTCAAACATAAATTAAAATTAAATATTTTTATATATTTGAACTTCTGTAAGTACAAGGATTTCACTAAAATTAATTTCATTCCACCCTAAGTTTGTTTACATCATTTTAATATGTAGCACTTCTTTTAGTCTTTTCTTTAAATTTGAATTTCAAATTTATCCAGTGAGCATTTTCAAAATGTTATTGCATATTCTGAAACTACTTGATTTTACATGAATATAGAAATTGATTTCACTCAATTCGGAGTTATAATGCAAAATCTACAAGCATTTGAATTGGCTCGGTTTTGTAAAATGAATCAAAAGCTGAAATACGTTTTAATCGAGAAAACGTATTTCACCGAGTGAATCAAGACGTTTGACCGGCCGATGAACGGGCCCACCGTGCAATGACCGGAGAGGCGGCGCTAGGGCTGCTCGCCGGCGGCGAAGGAGTGGCGGAGGGGCTTGGCCGAGGGTACTGAGAGCACCAGTGGGACATCGCGCACACGGGGGTGGGGTCGCTCACCGGCGGGGACGGCCGGGGTGGGCTGCCACCGGTGGCATGCGGCGGAGGGAGGTGCGGCTCACCGGGGAAGAAAAGGAAGGGAGCTCCGGTTGAATCGGTAGCACGAGGACCTTCAGTGGGTCACTGGGGTTCTATTTTGGCGGTTGGCTGGGCCGGATCATGGCCGAGGAGCTCCACCACCGTGCGCCGGAGTTGGAGTAGAAGGGTGCCCGGTGCGGCGGTTGCTCAGTAGAAATGGGTTGAAATTGGCTAGTGGGACGAGTTTAGCGATGCGCAGAGGTGCTCTAGGTGGGAGTAATTGGAGCGAGTCGCAACGGAGCGGCTCAATTTGATGTTCTTCCCCTTTTCGGGTTTTCAGTGGAAATGGTTAAGAACAAGGTTTCAGGCTTCTGCGCTTTGTTCTGGGAGTAGCTGGGGAAAAAGGGAAGCCACAATGCGACGCCCAAGTGGTATTTATAGTCGGCAAAGGATGAGTTCACAGTGTTTGAACTCGAGAGGAAATTGCGGCTCGGTTCTGAGAGGTAGCGTATTGTCGGCGGCATGGAATTGACGTAAGGCCGACGGAGTATGGCGCGCAGATATTGTAACGACCTGAAAGTTTGGAACAGTGAAAAACAAACAGTTTAAATTTTAATATAAGTGGTCCTGAAATTCTAGGTGATATTTGCTACAATTAGAATTTCTTAGACTTTTGTGTTATGTGAAAAGATTTAATAAAAAGGGGAAAACAAAGAAAAAGGTAAAAATATGAAAATAAAATTTAGAAAATTTTACCATGAGTCCTATTTGAGCTGGTTATAATGTTTGACCAGTAAGTAGAATTTTTATAAACTTAGGGGCAAGTTAAATAGAGTATGTATCTACTTTTTGACTAAAAACAGTGAATCAAAAAGTAGAAAGAAAAATAATTAATGTCAAGAAAATCCAAGAAAATTTATATAAATCCTTGGAGATATGATACATAACTGGTAAAATTTTTATAATTAAATGATTTGAAATAAGCCTATTAAAAATTCAAATACAGTGGGTCCAAAATATAAGGAAAATGATTGTCAGATTTTTTATAAAATAATGGCCCATGTTTTTGGTTTGAAATTTTACAGTGATCCAATTATGAGGATTTTAAACTCTCCAAAAAGTTTCAAAAAATAAATCCTAGAGAATGAACCTGTAATTAAATTAAAAACCGAAATCAAAGTTTAGAACCTGGGTACAGTGTCAGAATTTTAATAAATTGCCCAAAAGGATTTTTTGTCTCAAAATTTTCCAGTAGACGTGTGACTCTCATTAAGTCTTGGTAAAAAAGTTTGGAAAAATTTAGAATTAGTTTAGAGCTTAAACCAATGCGAAATCTAGAGAATTCTGTTCTGTCTTATCACATTAAAATCGATTATCTCGTGACAAGTGGGCCCGCCCTGTTGAATCGTTGACGAGCTGGTCACCGAGGCGAGGTTGTCGCTGCCGTGGGCCCGGCCCCACATGTAAGTCTCACGCTCGTTTTCCCTTTCCTTTCTTCTCCTGGCCGAGGCGGCGATGTCGTTCTCGTAGCCGCCGTCCGGCTCAATCGCCCCAGACGGTTGCGATCACCACCTCCACGCCGCCTAGGGTCTCCTCTGCGCTGTGCTTGGTCGCCGTGGTCGAGCCGCGACAGGAGGTGGTCGCACCGCCCGCTCGATCGGCCGTAAGAAGCCGACCGAGATCGTGCGCCAAAATCGCGAATGAGATCAACCTCATTTGGCTATAAGCCTTGCACTCGCGTCGTATTGCTCTCCGCACCTCTTTGCCATTTCGCGAGTGGGAGTCTCGCGAGTTCTTCTCCCAGTTCTTCGCAAGAACCGAGAAGAAGGGAAGCGGTGATTCGGCCGATGTCGCCTCAATCCATCGAATCGATTCCACCGAAGAATCCTTAGTGTCCTGTTTCACGATCACACGCTTGTTTGGCTTCTTTTGCTCGTAGCGCCGCGCGCCGCCGTTCTTCTTCCTCACGGCGGCGCACGGTGGCGCAGCCGTTCTGCACCTTCTCCGATCCGGCCGATCGGTGAGTCTAACTCCTTGGTTCATCAGAGTTGTACAAACTCTAGGCCGCGGAAATTGTGCCTCTAGCCGAAGCTTCCACCGTCAGCGCCATGGCGCGCGCCGCACCTTCACGGTGGCGGCCATCTTCCGGCCGCCTCGGCGAAGTAGCTCCACCCTAGATTCATCTTGGCACGGTGAAGCTAGAACCGGTGCCGCTCGGCCGCGGCGGAGCTAGTTCGGCCAAGCGAGCGAAGGTCCGAGGTGCCCTGTTCTTGGTCAGCGACCGGTGGGACCGGATGTCGCGAGCCTTCGGGTTTTAAACTCGTTTTTGGCGTGCGCAGGGAAACCGTTTCCTCCGAACGAAAACGTATTTTCAATTTTTGAATGAATTTCAGAAACCAGCTGAAATTCAAATGCTTGTAACTTTTGAATCATCTGGCAAAATTGAGTGAAACTAATTTCTAAATTCGTATAAAATTCTGTAGCTTCTGAATATACAAAAATTTCTGTAGATGAGTAAAATGTGATTTTAGGAAAAATTAAAGAGAAGCTTAAGTGTAAATAGGGTCATATGAATAAAATATTTTTGGGAGGATCCAATTAAGGAAAAGTAAGTTTTTGTTGAGTCTCTGAGTTATGAGTATTTCAAATAGACCAAATGTTTCTTTGATACCTTATTATATATCATGTTGCTTAAAATGAATATTAAGCATGAAAAAATGAAATTGAGTAAATGAAAGAAAAGATTAAAGTTTGAATGTTTAAAAGTTCATTCTATTGAGGTATGTATCATGGGGAGTTGCTCATATGAAAACACTTAGGGAAAAGTATTTGTGATAGTTGTTCAATTAAGAAAAATAATACTAGTTATAACCAAAATAGATGTAATTTGCTATGAACAAGTTCAAAATAACTCAAATTCACTTTTAAAATGTTTTTAAGATCATGCCCTGATTTCAGGAAGAAAATGGATATAAGATGTTGAATAGTTCAGTAATAAATGAAAATGAAAAATTGAAAGGTTACAAGTTAGTTTTTACGTTCATATAGCCCTTTTCAGCATATGATAAAATGGATTATATGAATGAGAAGAAATGTAAAAATGGTATAGAAGTACTTCAAAAAGTATATTCTAGTAGATTCTGGAAAAATAATGATATTTTGTTAAGGTTTGTATGCAAAACAGGTTAAGGGAATGAGTCTACTTTTTATGTTTTGCTGAATGATTGAAGCAATCAAGCTTTTTAAACCATGTGTAAAATAACTCATCCAAGTAATAACTTTTGGAAGAATAGTGTAGAAATGATAACCAAAGTTTGTTCTACCAGATTCCAGAAAATTATTCTGTTTTAAAGCTTTGGTTCACTTAGTTTGCACAAGTGCAATAACCTTAAGTAATATGGTTTAGTTCTTTTTCCTTAGCCAGTTTTGTAGCTAAGTCTAGAGTTCAACCAAGCCTTTTCAACAATAGTTTTCAGGTTTCATCCAAACCCTAAAAGTTAAAAGAAGTAATTAGAATTGACAATTAAAGTATGCTCTAGCTAATTCAAGACTTAAACTCTAATTTCTGCAGTTAATGCACATCAATCTTATTAGGTTTATAACCCTAGATGATATAGTTTTTCAAAGTGCTCTCTTCTTGGTTCTTTTGAGAAAAACAGAGAGGGCTCTGTTTCTTTGAGTGTTGCATCCTCCAAAGTAGCTAATGAACAATCATTTTATTTCAAATAATTTTAGCATCTATAATTCGATGTTTAAATTCAAATATTTCATGAATAGCAGTTGCCTGTTTGATTCGAATTGTGTTTACCTGTTTATCTATCTGTTTTCTTTTTGCCATTTGGAGTTTGCTGATATTCTCTTTTTCTTCTTGTTCGCAACGAGTAGAGACCGACATCATCGAAGAAGAAGAAGACTGTTCTGCAGATCCGGATTTTATTCCTGACAGTGATTCGCTAGGCAAGCATCTCCTTGATCACGTTGAGCCTGATAATTCACCTATATATGTTGCTTTTGCTTATGTACAGTGCATCCGGATAATTCTCCCTAAAAGTGCTATTTTGGGTTAGAACTGTAGTTAATCCTGTAAATTATGGTTTGTCTCAATCTGTATGGACTTGTGAACCTTGTAAACCATAGATTGAGCTAGACATACTTAATGTCATGTTTGGGTATAACCGTCAGCATAATAATATTCTTACTTAAGTCTCTCGTTGGTGTTTTCAGTCTTTTCAACCGTCATATGATCTTTTGGGAACTGGTTGATGATAATTTGCTAAAAACCCTCAAACAAAACTATGATTTGACGCGGGTGGCTATTTGGCGCTAGCCGATTGTGCAAAAAGATTTGCACGTACCTAGGGTGGAGTATCGCCCGTGTCAGATTAAGGACCGAGCAAATGGATGTTGTAGAACCATGTTTCCGTGCAACCACAAGGGCTTGTATGGGCGGGTCTTAGCTTAATAAGTTGTCTAGATTTGGCTTTGCATCTATGGAAGGCGGGAGATTGCACAGGCAGTCCGGTCAGGTTTGTCTGTAGGGGTTTCTACATACCAATGCAACGGTGTACGCCTTGCCCTGGACAGAGACGTGGTGTGTGTGTGATAAATGTGGATCCACGGCTTGGGTGAGTGTCTCTGTCTTCAGGGCGAGGGTTAACGTCCCGGGCTGGTGTAAAGCCAGGTCTAGGTGATGTAACGGCTTTGTATGATCTCCTTGCCGACACACCAAAGGAAGTGTGTTAACTGGCCTGGCGAAAGATGTTGATCATTCCTTGTGGGTAAAGTGTACACCTCTGCAGAGTGAAAAATCTAATCGATTAGCCACGCCCGCGGTAATGGGCACTTGGGGAAAATCCTCCCAATGCTAGAGTTTTGGTGATTTCCAAAATGGGTTGGGCTTTTGGAAACTGTTTTTCAACCATCTTTAGTGTCAAAGGATCGACACCGGGGTTTTATGCAGTCGGGTAGACTGGGTTGAAAATCTGGAATATTTGCTTATCATTCCGTCTTTCAATTGCTTTTATTAAAATACGATGTTGCAATCTATTATGCTTATCTATTTAATGTTTTTCATGCAATTGCAAAATAACCATAGCCAGTCCATTGCTCAGCATGCATAATTATTTATTTGCATCTGTGAACTAATATAAGTCTTGCTGAGTACCAATGTACTCAATCTTGCATCCTTTGTCTCGAGAGGATGAAGACTGCGATCTTCCGGACGACGCGTTCTTTCAGGCAGGTCTCGGGGGTTTTGACGATAGTCTCTTCTAGGTTGCCTAGTCAGTGCCTGAGGGTTTAGTGGGCATCCGCAAGGCTGTTTGGAATTTTAGTTTCCTTTTGGTTTTTCGCTTTTAATTTCCCTTTGTTAAAATGGTTTAAATTTATCTTGAACTCTATATAATTATTTCATGATGTAAGATCTTCTATATGTTTGCGTGTATGATTTTGATCTGAATGTTGTAAACATGTGAGTGCTAGCTACTGATCCAGGGAATAGCACAGTAATCACATGGAGTTTCCTGTTCATCAGAACGGGGTCTCACAGCAGTGGTATCAGAGCCATACTGACTGTAGGAACCTTGGGGAGAAATGGTCGCTAGTTAGAAGTGTGAAAACTTAATTTGGGAGTAAACAAAACTCTGTCCACTACTAATAATGCAATTTAGCTTAATGCTAATTTTCTTGTTCGTAGTTTCTTCGCTCTTCCTAATTATGTTTATAAGCTTATCTTGCTTTGTATTTTTGTAGATGGCCCGGTTTGTTCCTTGCCACGAGTCGAGAGTCCCCGAGCACTCAGGTATGATGGGAGTGCTGCAGTCCTTACTCGAGAGCTGTCAGTTTGAGGGGTGCCGAGATACGTGGTTTTCAGCGTATTTGAGCCCGGTGACCAAGGAGTACGCTGCTCGTGTGTTTATTCCTCCTAGGCCGCCCACGGTGAGGAGAGGAGCTATATGGGTAGCGGGTCGTCGATAGGCGCTTCTATGAATGAAGCGGCATACCTAGCCATAGTACGACTCGGCACGTGCTACGACTTGAGTCCTCGGCATTACTACCTACCGGGAGACCGTTGGTAGGGAGTAATGTGTATAGGGATCACGTTGGAGTGGGGAATGGCAACTTAAAGGTCATGGTGGAGTTTACTAATAGGTTAGATAGCCACTACGTGAGATTGGCGCAAGAGTTGCTTGAGACTCGGTGTCGTGTGGCATTCTTGGAGTCCCTAGTGACATTGTGTGTGGCAGGCGTGCCTTACCACGCACGGTGTTAACTAGTGAGGCTCAGAGGATTCGGCGGCGCAACGCCCTCCACCTATGTCTTATGTGCCTCACGAGTGGGTGCAAATGCCATGATGTCAACTATTGGGAGTTGCCCTAGGCTCATTAATGACAAGGGCATCAATCCATATAGTATTTGCACCTACCGCCCTAGCACTCCACGGGTGTATCGCTGAAGGAGATGTGTGGTTAGGAATGTGGGAATATGAAGTAGTGGAATGGGATGTAGAAAAATCTAGTAGTATGTGGTAACGTAGTTGCTAAGATGTGATTTTGATGTAATATAAGTGTTGCAAGAACCTTGTAAATAATGAAGGTAGTGCTGAAATTATTAGCTAAAATAGTCTCATTTTTGTAACTAGGAGTAGGACATGTAAAAATGTAAGTGTGGAATTGAATCTTGTGTGAACAAGCTAGTGATGTGTATATGTGCTTATGGAAGAGTGCATTTAGTTTCTCCTATGCTCCTTGTGCTGAAATTGCTGGTGTTTTGGTAATGGGGCGAAATTTGAGCGTGTGGTCTTGACTTTCATATGAAAGCGATCCATATCTATGTATGCAAATGATATGTGTTATTATGTGTAGTATGAAGATTCTGTTGAGGATAGAAATTGTATTGATGTTTTGTATGTGTGCTTGTGAGAAAAATATTGGATAGTCTTGCTATATTGTGTTTGTGATAAAATAGCTGTGGTTCTGGGAAGGTGCTGCCAAATGCTAAGGAAAGTTCATTTTTGTGTTGTGCTGGTAGTAAGTGTTAAATGGTATATATGTATGTGTTTTGGAAATGTGAGAATCCAAAATTCTGGAAAGACTAGCTAATGGGTGAATTAGTCCATGTGTTCTGGAAGTAGGATCAAAGACAGGAAAAATATACTAGTGGCTGTTATGTTGAAACAAGTTGCATGCACATATTTTAATGGTAGTTAAGATATGAGTTAACCTGTGTGTATATGCATATGTTCTGTAGAAATGAACCCAAATGACAGGGAGAATGTTTTAGAATTCTTGCTGTGATTTCGCTTGTGTAGTATTTGTTGGTGTTCTAGAGCTAAGATTAAAATCACAGGAAGGATGTAGGGGTAGCTGTCATGTGGACATGGTTCATATCCTTTTGTGTGAATAATATGTGCTGTGATGTGTTGGGATGATTAGTATCTAAGTATAGAAATTGCAAATCTAGAAGAAGGCAGTGATATCTAGTGTGTGAGTTGTGTGTATACATATGTTTTGGAAGCATGAACCCAGGTGGACAGGGAGGTAGTGTTGGCTGTTGTGTGAAAACAATTTGCATGCACATGTTTTGATGATAACTGAGATGTGAATTAACATATATATGTATGTATGTGAATAGTATATATACGTATCATGTTTGGTAGTATAAAGTTTTTTTTTTTTGTGTTGCTTCATTTCTGTGTGAATTAATAGTGATGATTTTCTCTCGCAAATTTTAGCTTCGAAGTGGAAATTTTCGATGAGATAATCATTCACGACTATTAAGAGAGCATGAGTTAGCTATGTGAAATATTATGCCGGCCATAAATTTTAAAGTAGTGTTCTTTTCTGTAGTATGCTAAAAGGTTGTAATTGCAGGATGAGGTCGACAAGATCCCTCAGTCAAATTTTGGGGTCTGACGCGGCTCAGGACGCTCGTGATCCTAGAGCAAATGTTTCCACGCCGGCCCAACCAAATCCTCAACATCCTACGACGCGGGCCTCTTCTTCACGAGTTGCTCGCCATGATGTTCCGGTTCCGCCGCCTGCTCAGGGGGATATTCCGGAGGATCAGTTGCCGCAGCCACCTACAATGGCGCAAGTCCTGGCTATGATCGAGCAAGGAAGGCAGGCGAATGCCCTGTTGCTTGCCAGATAGCCCGAATCTGGCGCCTCGTAATGTGGTTCGTGGGGAAATGGTGGAGCACCTCGTGTCTAAGTTGAGTGAGTTCCTAAGGACACGACCACCGCTTTCTCCCTACTACCGAGCCTCGATCTTCGATGATTGGTTGAGAGTCGTGGAGTGCAAATTGGCCATTGCAGTGTGATGATAGGGAGAAAGTCTTGTATGCCTCCTATCGGTTGCAAGGGACCGCAGCAGTTTGGTGGGAGAACTACCAAGCGATCTTGCTGAAGGTCAAGTGGTCTTATGGCACGAGTTGAGTCGCTTTCACGCACTCACATTCCAGCTAGTGTGATTGAGGTGAAAAGCGGGAATTTTGGACCTAAAGCAGGGTCAATGTCGTAATGGAGTACTGCATCGCTCAATCACTATCCGGATATGCCACATATGAAGTAGCCGATGAGGCGAGAAGAATTGAAAGGTTTCGGGAAAGCCTAAATGAGAAGATCAAGTGGGCCTTGATTGCCCAAGACATCGATGACTTCGGACCCTCGTTGATAAGGCGGTGAGGTGGAACACGGTAGCCGCAATGTGTCTTTGGAAAGCGCAAGTGGCTTGCGCGTAGTTCCACTCGAGCTGGATCGTCTCGATCACCAGGGTGGAAGTCGACTAATGTTCGTCGACCACCACCGATTCAGGCCCAAAGAGTCCAGCCGGGCTCGGCGGGTTGATCGACTCCCGCTTTGTTCGGCCGCGATCATCGCAGCCCGATCCGTCGTGGGCGAGAACCGAGAACGGCCTTTGTTGTTCGAAGGTGCCGCTAATGTCACTTGCTTTCATTGCAACGAGCGTGGGCACTACGCCAACGCTTGTCCTAAGAAGAAGGCTGGACAACGACCTCAAGCTCAGGGCCGCTCTCAAGATGGGGCGAAGCGACAATCTCAGGGATCGGCTCCACCACCTGCTCAAGGTGGTAATGTTGGACGTCTTCATCACGTGACGACTAAGGACGCGCAAGACGCGCCAGATGTCGTACTTGGTATGTTTCCCGTGCAATCTATTCCTACCTTGGTTTTATTCGATTCAGGAGCTTCTCATTCTTTCATCTCGAAGAAGTTTTCTGAGCAACATAATTTGGAGGTCTCTCTTTTGCCTGTTCTTATGATTGTGCAATCACCTGGAGCTACTATTAGAACTGCTAGTTTCTGTTCTGGGGTTGGCATAGAGATCAATGGGGTTATGTTTTATGCTGGTCTCATCATGATAGAAACATCCGTTTGGATGTGATTACGGCATGGATTGGTTAGCTAAAAGTAAGGGTTGCATAGATTGTGCTAATCGATCCATAACCCTTGAAAATCAAGAGGGGTGCATGTAGAATTTACCTCGCATCGAAAGTTCAACACCTCGAATGATACCGTATTCTGCGTCTGTTTCTAGTTTAAGTGAAGTGGCAGTCGTTAGTGAATTCCCGGATGTCTTTCCTGCTGAATTGCCGGGAGTGCCTCCGGATCGCGATATGGATTTTGTCATTGATTTGGTGCCGGGAACTGCACCGATATCAAAACGACCATATCGGATGCCTCCAAATGAGTTGGTAGAATTGAAAAAGCAACTTAAGGAACAACTTGATAAGGGGTTCATTCGTCCCAGTTCTTCACCACGGGAGTCCGGTTCTTTGTAAAGAAAAGGACAATAGTCTGCGTATGTGCGTAGACTATCGTGCCTTAAATGAGGTGACCATTAAAAATAAGTACCCGCTTCCCCGGATAGATGATCTGTTCGATCAATTGAATGGGGCGCAAGTCTTCTCCAAGATAGATTTAAAATTGGGATATTTTCAATTGAAAATTAGACCCTCAGACATTCCAAAGACCGCCCTCACTACGCGTTACGGTTTATATGAGTATACCGTAATGTCGTTGGTGACAAATGCTCCAAAGAAGCTTTATGAATCTGATGAACAAAGTCTTCATGGAGTATTTAGATAAATTTGTGGTGGTCTTTATTGATGACATCCTCGTTTATTCCAAAAGCGAGGAAGAACATAGGCAACATTTGCGCTTGGTCCTTAATAAGCTTCGGGAAAACAAATTGTATGCCAAGTTTGAGAAGTGTGAGTTCTGGTTGAAAGAAGTCACTTTTCCGGGCATGTTCGTCGGCGGAGTTGCCGTCGACCAAGTAAAGTAGAAGCAGTATTGGCTTGGGAAAGGCCGCAATCGGTGCCAAAGATTCGAAGTTTTCTAGGCTTCATTTGGATATTATCGCGGTTTATTGAAAATTTCTCTAAAATTGCTAAGCCACTAACTCACTTACGAAAAGGAAAGGAAATTTGAATGGACTCTGTGTTGCGAGAAAGTTTTTAAATGAAGGAAAAGTTAACCTCTGCTCCGGTGCTCATCTTGCCAGATATTCATAAGAGTTTTGAAGTGTACTGTGATGCATCGCTTCACGGCCTGGGTTGTGTGTTGATGCAAGAGGGTCGGGTTATCGCTTATGCTTCTCGACAACTCCGTCCTCATGAACAGAATTATCCCACACATGACCTAGAGCTAGCTGCAGTTGTGCACGCCCTTAAAATCTGGTGGCACTATCTCATTGGAAACAGAACGGAAATCTACACTGACCACAAAAGCCTCAAATATTTCTTTACTCAGCCAGACCTGAATTTGAGACAAAGAAGATGGCTAGAGTTAATCAAAGACTATGATCTCGGCATTCACTACCATCCTGGCAAAGCCAATGTTGTGGCCGATGCTCTCAGGTGCAAGCTTTATTGCATGTTGGATTCAAAACAATCTGAGTTAGTTCATGAATTTCAGAAGCTCAATCTGAATTTAGTTGAAAATGGTTATGTGACCGCTCTGCAGTTGCAGCCCACTCTGAAAGGTCAAATTAAGGCTGCACAGTATAAAGATGAAGCCGTTGTTGAGATTCGGAATCAATTGAAAGAGGGCACGGATTCTGAGTTCTTGGAAAGCCCTGATGGGATAATCATGAGAGGAACTCGAATATATGTGCCGAATGATCCGAGATCAAGAAACTAATTTTTGCGAAATTCATGAGTCACCATTATCTATTCATCTGGTAGTACCAAGATGTACGGGATCTTAAGAAGGAATATTGGTGGCCCGGTATGAAGAAGAATGTCGCTGAATATGTCGCAAAGTGTGATGTATGTCAACGAGTTAAGGCTGAACATCAGCGTCCAGCTGGACTTCTTCAGCCATTGCAAATTCCAGAATGGAAGTGGGATGATATCAGTATGGATTTCATTACTGGTCTTCCTCGAACCCAGAAGGGGAGTGATTCCATTTGGGTTATTGTCGACAGGCTAACAAAGGTAGCTCATTTCATACCTGTGAAGACTAGAGACTCTACAGTTAAACTGGCAGAACTCTATGTTTCAAATATTGTGCGCTTGCATGGTGTCCCAAAGACGATTGTGTCTGACCGTGGATCACAGTTCACATCTCATTTCTAGGAACAGCTGCACAAATTGTTGGGAACCAATTTGAAATTCAGTTCTGCCTACCATCTACAGACTGATGGGCAGACTGAAAGAACAAATCAGACTCTTGAAGACATGTTGCGGGCTTGTGTACTGTCTTATAGCGCCTGTAACACCCTAATTTTTGCTCTAACTTAAATTTTGGAGTATTTTTATTTTTGTGAATTTTTTTGGGAATTTATTTAAATTTATTTGGATTTATTCAAATAGGGCTTTTCTTGAAAACAATTGAATAATGGAAAAGTTTTGCAAAGTATTATTGCAAATATTTTAATTGAGTTCCAAATATCTCAAAGTAATTTCTGGAATTTTTCTAGAATTTTTCTGCTATTTTAAAAGCTCCAAATGATTTAATTGAATTTGTAGAATTATTTTAAATGTGAAATGATTTTAAAATCAGTTGAACAGTAATGGGCCGAGCCCATTACTGTGCGTGTCGCCGGCCCAACCGCGCCGAAACCCTAGAGTCGCCCGATCCGAGCCGTTTGATGCTGATCGGATGCCTGTGAGTGAGCCACGCCGTCTGCGGCGCGTCGCGCCTTGGATCATCGCCGCACGAGCGGTGGGAGAGGGCCATGTCGGCCGTCTTTGCGAGATCACGGAGCTAATGCCGCCGACCGTTTCGCTCGTTCGCCGCTTTGTAGCGCGCACGCCGAGGCCCCTTAAAGTGCACCGAGTAGCGCGTCGAGCGAGCTCATTTCGCTGCGTCTTTTGACTCTCGCGACGCTGCGTCGAGATGCTCTAGAGACCACGGAGAGCTCGCAGTAGTTTTTCCTCTGCGCCGCCTCGTTCTCCGCCGTTTGCCGCGCGTCGGTCCATTCCGC
Organism: Otatea glauca; assembly: GCA_036346275.1. Taxonomy (NCBI): domain Eukaryota; kingdom Viridiplantae; phylum Streptophyta; class Magnoliopsida; order Poales; family Poaceae; genus Otatea; species Otatea glauca. The sequence goes on from CM070713.1 coordinate 21,668,923, forward strand.
CGTCGCCAAGGTCACCGATGCACTGCCGGGTCAAGCCACGTCGAATCGCTAGATCTTCTCGCCGGGAACCACCGAACGCGTCGACCACGTCGTCTTCCTCATCTCCGCAAGCTTGCACCGCAAGACGCCATCGCGGACTCGAGCATCGTTGACCGTCGGATGCGCAGGAGGGTAAGGATCGTGCCACGTCGCCTTCTCTGGTTACTTTTAGTTTGTATCGCGCCGTTAGATCTGTTATGGGACGATGCGGATTAACCCTAAGGTTTACACGTTAGTTGATCTTGATCGTTAGATCTAGAGTGAACGGCTTGGATTAGATCTAGTTTCGCGATATGTTTTGTCTTAGCCGTTGGATCGTTAGTGAGCGCTGAGATTGTGCGCGTAGCGGTTGAATAGTAAATAGCTCGAGTGCACCGTGGGCGTCGTATTAAATCGAACGGCGGCGTGAGTAGATCGGTGGTGGCGCGGATCCGCGCCGTTCAAATTTGAACGTCTGGCGGAGATGACGCCGCACCCCATCGAATCACGTCGGGACGCGTGTGAGCGTTGATCGAGGTGAGACCAGATCCGACCGTTGAGTTCGGGCGCACCGTTGGATGCGTGACGCGTGGGGCGTGGAGTGCGGCGTCGCCAACCAGCGGGGTGAGATCCACCATTGGATGAGCGAGCGGTGCGGATCTTGCCGCGTGTCGCGTCGGGATTGGTCGCGATCGCCGCCGTCGCGGCATACGGCTGCGTCACCGGTGCATGAACACAGTCTTTGCCGATCCACGGTGGACCGAGCCGAACCGTGGACCCGACCCATGAAGCAGAAAGCAACGTGGCGGCACTAGAGGCTGCCACGTGTCATGCTGACGTCATCGCTGACGTCATAAATATGTTATATATAAATATTTTGACCGAAATTCTTTTATGTGCTGACGTCATCATGATGCAATGCTGACGTCATAAATGCGAATTTTCAGTATAAAAATAATTGGGAAAAATCGGATTTCTTAATTTCGTATTTTCGATTTTATTCAAACTTCAAATGACTATAACTTTTGCATTTTAACTCGGATTTGGGTGATTCAAATTTCTAAAAATTCATAAAATTATGATATATTTAATGATGAATTTTATTTGAATTTTTGAGGCCATTTAGTCCTCTGTATTAGATCTTTCTTGTATATTTTGTTTGTCGCGTGAGACGCAAATTTTAGGAAAGTTTCGAGGAAGAATTCGTCGCTCAAGACCAAGCTTCGGAACACGACCAGCAACTCTTTGAAGCAAGTGATGCTTTGATCATTTTGATCCCAGGTTTTTAAAATGTAGTTTATGCTTTGAAACTATGCATGCTTATTTATTTAAAATGAATTTAAATTGATTTGGGATAATGTAGTTAATCAACCCATTTTGTTATGCCACCTTGAATTATTAATTGTATGCCCTAAATCATTGTCACCCTAAGTTTGATTATATTAGTTGGATGTTAATATTGTGCCAACACGGGAGGCTAGACCGTGAGTAGATGCTTAGCCTTGCAACGAGTCATGAATGATCTTTCAGAAAAATGCTACAAAATTGACTAATGGAATATTGAATGTATTTTGAAAGTGGTGTGATGATGCCACATGATGATATGGAAGTATGGTGACCTGTGTGGTTCCATACTGATGTTGAGTTATTGCTGGCATGTGTTGCACAATAATCAACCGGTGGGAAATGATTTAGGCGGGGCAAGTGGCAAGAGGTGTGTGTGCCAGTGGGCTGTGTGGCATTGGGTTGATGAGTGTTGTGAGTCTGTGTGCCACAATGGGTGTGTGCCATTGTTGAGTGTTGGAAGTCTTGCCTTGGCCGATTAAGGACTTCACCTTGCAAGCCTTTGATCCGAGTCACCCGTACAACCACATGTCCGATATGGGATGGACCTAGTTGACTAGGGTTCGATATCTTTCTCCGATACTCTGGGTGACAAGACACGTGGGTGTATCTGTATGGGGAGCGTACGTGCTACGGCTTGGTGCCCATCCAACGGTGATTGGCGGTCCTATACTTCGCTCTGTGTGAGGGAAGTGATAGTGAAGGCAATCACCGAGAGGTTCTTTGGTTAAGGTAGAGGTTCTGAAAAGCTTTGTTGCGGACAATCACCGTGTGTGGTGAGCGGTGTATCTTGTGGGTAAAGTGTACAACCTCTGCAGAGTGTCAAAACTATTGAATAGCCGCTCCAGTATTGAGCATTACTCGGGATTACTGATCAAGGGTAGATTTTCATAAACAAAGTGTGGGAAGGGTGGCTATGTGCCAAGTGTTAAAAATGAATCTATTCAGGTGCCGAGAATCTTCGATGAAAAACCATTTGAAGAAATTAGTATTACTTATAACTGTTCCACTGCTTTAATTTAAATAAGATACTGGTTTAAAAATGCTGTTGATGCAAAAGAACCATTTAAGCCCAACCTTTGGAATAAGCTTTGCATATAGTAATAGCGTTGCATCCTGTGCATTACTTGTTGAGTGCCTTGTGTACTCATCCCACCTTATCAACCCCAACATCGTGGAGGAGACTACACCGGTTTGGGAGGAGGAGTACATTGAGGACCCGAGCAACTAGGGGCAAGCCTCATCGGTTGCCTGTGGCAAGATGAAGGCTTCTCGTCATTTGTTTATGTTCATTGCTATTTCTTTTCTCTGAATAATGTAAGCCCCGTGTGGCTGTCTTATCTGTAAGGAGACCATAAGGTCGTACAACTCGGTTTATATACATGTTTGCACTAATTATTCTTATATCTTCGTGAATGTCTGTGATGTGCAACCCTGTATGTCTATGTGTGCTAGCGTGATCCTGGACTGGCACAGAATACACAGAGGGTCCGGAGCTGCAGGTTCGGGTCCCGACAGCGCCAATTGGGAGAAGTGCCTCGCATTTGCAGAATTTTCTTACAACAATAGCTTTCAAGCTAGTCTGCAGATGTCGCCTTTTGAGGCCCTTTATGGAAGAAAATGTCGAACACCACTTTTCTCGTCCGAAGTGGGTGAAAGATGCTTCTTGGTCTCGATTTGATTAATGAAGCCCAAGAGCAAGTGGATTTAATCAGAAGCCGGTTGAGGGAAGCTCAATCTCGCCAAAAGAGTTATGCCAACACTCGTCGACATGACTTAAGCTTTGAGGTTGGCGATTATGTTTACCTTAAAGTTTCACCTCTTCGTGGAGTTCGCCGATTCCAGGTTCGAGGCAAGCTCGCTCCTCGGTATATTGGACCTTATTGCATCCTGGAGAAGATGGGAGAGAAGGCAAATAGATTGCAGTTGCCTACTCAATTATTCAGTGTGCATAACGTCTTCCATGTGTCGCAACTGAAAAAGTGCCTCCGTGTTCCGACCGAACTTACCCAGTTGGAAGATCTTGATCTCCAGCCTGACTTAACCAACCGAGAGCGTCCGGTGAAAATTCTTGAAGAAGCGGAGCACCATACTCGAAATAAAGCCCATAAGATGCTAAAAGTGTAATGGAGTAATCATTCGGAAGAGGAAGCGACATGGGAGCAAGAGATCGCCTTAGGGAAGAATTCCCGGATTTCTTTTAAACCCCTTTTTCCTTTTAGCTTGTCAAATCTCGGGGGCGAGATTTCTATAAGGGGGGTGGATCTGTAACGACCTGAAAGTTTGGAACAGTGAAAAAAAACAGTTTAAATTTTAATATAAATGGTCCTGAAATTCTAGGTGATATTTGCTACAATTAGAATTTCTTAGACTTTTGTGTTATGTGAAAAGATTTAATAAAAAGGGGAAAACAAAGAAAAAGGTAAAAAGATGAAAATAAAATTTAGAAAATTTTACCATGAGTCCTATTTGAGCTGGTTATAATGTTTGACCAGTAAGTAGAATTTTTATAAACATAGGGGCAAGTTAAATAGAGTATGTATCTACTTTTTGACTAAAAACAGTGAATCAAAAAGTAGAAAGAAAAAGAATTAATGTCAAGAAAATCCAAGAAAATTTAAATAAATCCTTGGAGATATGATACATCACTGCTAAAATTTTTATAATTAAATGATTTGAAATAAGCCTTTTAAAAATTCAAATACAGTGGGTCCAAAATATAAGGAAAATGATTGTCAGAATTTTTATAAAATAATGTCTCATGTTTTTGGTTTGAAAATTTTACAGTGATCTAATTATAAGGATTTGAAACTCTCCAAAAAGTTTCAAAAAATAAATCCTAGAGAATGAACCTGTAATTAAATTAAAAACCGAAATCAAAGTTTAGAACCTGGGTACAGTGTCAGAATTTTAATAAATTTCCCAAAAGGAGTTTTTGTCTAAAAATTTTCCAGTAGACGTGTGACTCTCATTAAGTCTTGGTCAAAAAGTTTGGAAAAATCGAGAATTAGTTTAGAGCTTAAACCAATGCGAAATCTAGAGAATTCCCGTTCTGTCTTATCACATTAAAATCGATTATCTCGCTGACAAGTGGGCCCGGCCCTGTTGAATCGTTGACGAGCTGGTCAGCTGACGCGAGGCTGTCTCGCTGCCAGCGGGCCCCGGCCCCACATGTAAGTCTCACGCTCGTTTTCCCCTTTCCTTTCTTCTCCCCTGGCCGAGGCGAGGCGATGTCGTTCCTGTGCTTCGCCGTCCGGCTCAACTGCCCCGTACGGTTGCGATCGCCACCCTCCACGTCGCCTAGGGTCTCCTCTGCGCCTGTGCTTGGTCGCTCGTGGTCGAGCTGCGACAGGGAGGTGGCTGCACCGTCCGCTCGATCGGCACAGAAGAAGCCGACCGAGATCGTGCGCCCAAAATCGCGAATGAGATCAACCTCATTTGGCTATAAGCCTTGCACTCGCGTCGTATTGCTCTCCTGCACCCTTCTTTTGCCATTTCGCCGAGCTGGGAGTCTCTCGCGAGTTCTTCTCCCCAGTTCTTCCGCAAGAACCGAAGAAGGGGGGGAAACGGCGATTCGGGTCAGTATCGCCTCAATCCATCGAATCGATTCCACCCGAAGCATCCTTAGTGTCCCAGGTTTACTGATCACACGCTAGTTTGGCTTCGTTTTGCTCGTAGCGCCGCCGCACCGCCGTTCTTCTTCCTCACGGCCGGCACGGTGGCGAGCCGTTCGCACCTTCTCCGATCCGGTTGATGGTCGGTCCTAACTCCCTTGGTTCATCAGAGTCAGACAAACTCGGGCGCGGAATTGTGCCTCTAGCCGAGCTTCCACCGTCGCGGCCATGGCGCCGCCGCACCTTCACAGTGGCGGCCATCTTCCCGCCGTCTCCGCGAAGTAGCTCCACCCTAGATTCATCTTGCACGATGAAGCTATAACCGGTGCCCGCTCGCCGCGGCGAGCTAGTTCGTCGCGCAAGCGAAGGTCCGAGTGCCACGCTGCGGGTCACCGACGGTGGGACCGGATGTCGCGAGCCTTGGTTTTAAACTCGTTTTTGCGCGTAGCAGGGAAACCGTTCCTCCGAACAACGTATTTTCAATTTTGAATGAATTTGAAACCTTTGAAATTCAAATGCTTGTAACTTTTGAATCATCCGCCAAATTGAGTGAAACTAATTTCTAAATTCGTATAAAATTCTGTAGCTTCGAATATACAAAAATTCGTAGATGAGTAAAATGTGATTTTAGGAAAAATTAAAGAGAAGCTTCAATGTAAATAGGGTCATATGAATAAAATATTTTGGGAGGATCCAATTAAGGAAAAGTAAGTTTTTGTTGAGTCTCGGAGTTATGAGTATTTAAAATAGACCAAATGTTTCTTTGATACCTTATTATATATCATGTTGCTTAAAAATGAATATTAAGCATGAAAAAATGAAATTGAGTAAATGAAAGAAAAGATTAAAGTTTGAATGTTTAAAAGTTCATTCTATTGAGGTATGTATCATGGGGAGTTGCTCATACGAAAACACTTAGGGAAAAGTATTTGTGATAGTTGTTCAATTAAGAAAAATAATACTAGTTATAACCAAAATAGATGTAATTTGCTATGAACAAGTTCAAAATAACTCAAATTCACTTTTAAAATGTTTTTAAGATCATGCCCTGATTTCAGGAAGAAAATGGATATAAGATGTTGAATAGTTTAGTAATAAATGAAAATGAAAAATTGAAAGGTTACAAGTTAGTTTTTACGTTCATATAGCCCTTTTCAACATATGATAAAATGGATTATATGAATGAGAAGAAATGTAAAAATGGTATATAAGTACTTCACAAAGTATATTATAGTAGATTCTGGAGAAATAATGATATTTTGTTAAGGTTTGTATGCAAAACAGGTTAAGGGAATGAGTCTACTTTTTATGTTTTGCTGAATGATTGAAGCAATCAAGCTTTTTAAACCATGTGTAAAATAACTCATCCAAGTAAGAAATTTTGGAAGAATAGTGTAGAAATGATAACCAAATTTTGTTCTACCAGATTCCAGAAAAATATTCTGTTTTAGAGCTTTGGTTCACTTAGTTTCCATAAGTGCAATAACCTTAAGTAATATGGTTTAGTCCTTTTAGCCAGTTTTGTAGCTAAGTCTAGAGTTCAACCAAGCCTTTTCAACAATAGTTTTCAGGTTTCATCCAAACCCTAAAAGTTAAAAGAAGTGATTAGAATTGACAATTAAAGTATGCTCTAGCTAATTCAAGACTTAAACTCTAATTTCTGCAGTTAATGCACATCAATCTTGTTAGGTTTATAATCCTAGATGATATAGTTTTTCAAAGTGCTCTCTTCTTGGTTCTTTTGAGAAAAACAGAGAGGGCTCTGTTTCTTTGAGTGTTGCATCCTCCAAAGTAGCTAATGAACAATCATTTTATTTCAAATAATTTTAGCATCTATAATTCGATGTTTAAATTCAAATATTTCATGAATAGCAGTTGCCTGTTTGATTCGAATTGTGTTTACCTGTTTATCTATCTGTTTTCTTTTTGCCATTTGGAGTTTGCTGATATTCTCTTTTTCTTCTTGTTACATGCAGTAGAGACCGACATCATCGAAGAAGAAGAAGACTGCTCGCAGATCCGATTTTATTCTGATGGTGATTTGCAAGGCAAGCAACTCCTTGATCACGTTGAGCCCGATAATTCACCTACTATATGTTGCTTTTGCTTATGTACAGTGCATCCGGATAATTCTCCCTAAAAGTGCTATTTTGGGTTAGAACTGTAGTTAATCCTGTAAATTATGGTTTGTCTCAATCTGTATGGATTGTGAACCTTGTAAACCTTAGATTGAGTTAGACATACTTAATGTCATGTTTGGGAATAACCGTCAGCATAATAATATTCCTGCTTAAGCCTCTCGTTGGTGTTTTCAGTCTTTTCAACCGTCATATGATCTTTTGGGAACTGGTTGATGATAATTTGCTAAAAACCCTCAAACAAAACTATGATTTGACGCGGGTGGCTATTTGGCGCTAGCCGATTGTGCAAAAAGATTTGCACGTAGCTAGGGTGGAGTATCGCCCGTGTCAGATTAAGGACCGAGCAAATGGGATGTTGTAGAACCATGTTTCCGTGCAACCACAAGGGCTTGTATGGGCGGGTCTTAGCTTAATAAGTTGTTTAGATTTGGCTTTGCATCTATGGAAGGCGGGAGATTGCACAGGCAGCCGGTCAGGTCTGTCTGTAGGGGTTTCTACATACCAATGCAACGGTGTACGCCTTGCCCTGGACAGAGACGTGGTGTGTGTGTGATAAATGTGGATCCACGGCTTGGGTGAGTGTCTATGTCTTCAGAGCGAGGGTTAACGTCCCGGGCTGGTGTAAAGCCAGGTCTAAGTGATGTAACGGCTTTGTATGATCTCCTTGCCGACACACCAAAGGAAGTGTGTTAACTGGCCTGGCGAAAGAGGTTGATCATTCCTTGTGGGTAAAGTGTACATCTCTGCAGAGTGAAAAATCTGATCGATTAGCCGCGCCTGCGGTAATGGGCACTTGGGGAGAATCCTCCCAATGCTAGAGTTTTGGTGATTTCCAAAATGGGTTGGGCTTTTGGAAACTGTTTTTCAACCATCTTTAGTGTCAAAGGATCGACACCGGGGTTATAATGCAGTCGGGTAGACTGGGTTGAAAATCTGGAATATTTGCTTACCATTCTGTCTTTCAATTGCTTTTATTAAAATGCGATGTTGCAATCTATTATGCTTATCTATTTAATGTTTTTCATGTAATTGCAAAATAACCATAGCCTGTCCATTGCTCAGCCTGCATAATTATTTATTTGCATCTGTGAACCAATATAAGTCTTGCTGAGTACCAATGTACTCAATCTTGCATCTGCTGTCTCAGAGGATGAAGACTGCGATCTTCCGGACGACGCGTTCTTTCAGGCAGGTCTCGGCGGTTTTGACGATAGTCTCTTCTAGGTTGCCTAGTCAGTGCCTGAGGGTTTAGTGGACATCCGCAAGGCTGTTTGGAATTTTAGTTTCCTTTTGGTTTTTCGCTTTTAATTTCCGCTGTTAAAATGGTTTAAATTTGTACTGAACTCTGTATAATTATTTCAGTGATGTAAGATCTTCTATATGTTTGCGTGTATGATTTTGATACGAATGTTATAAACATGTGAGTGCTAGCTACTGATCCAGGGAATAGCACAGTAATCACATGGAGTTTCCTGTTCATCAGAACGGGGTCTCACAGAGATCCCGAAGCTTGGCGCAGAGTCCCAAGGATGGTCGTGGCGCCAAACGAGCGCAGGGGCGACGTAGATGCGGCAAAGTCTCGGGAGCGGTCGGCTGTGAGGAGAAGAAGAGAGGGAGAGGGGAGATCAGTGCTGACGAGTGGACCCCGGGACCACCGACAGAGACTGAGAGTTTTCCCGTTGCTTCCAGTGAACCGTTACGGAAAAAGGGGTGGTCCCACATGTCGGTGAATGAAGGCGACTCAGAGTGATAAGCTTCAGCTGGACAGCTCCATGTGACCATTATAATGGCTATCAAATCACCGTTTAATTTTGTGAAACTTTTTGACCAAGGTCTCCTGGTAGTTTTCAATCTCCAGTAAAAATTTGAGGTTAAAATACCGCATGGTTGAATTTTAGAAATTCTGACACTGTGGACTTGTACAGGATTTGAATTTCGGTATTCTATTTATTTTGGGGTGTAAATCATAGTAATTATTTTCCAAACTTTTTATATGGATTCATTTTGTCTTAAGAATATCTCCATAAACATTTCAAGTCAAAACCTCAAGCTAATATTTTATACAAATTCTGACATTAGGATTTCTAGTTTTTGATGGTCTCTGTTTTTGAATTATTAGAGGGATTTGCCGAAATGATCAAATCCTAATATTTTTACCAGGGATAGGTTTTACACTGAGGGTGTTTTCGTAATTTTTCCAGGTCCAGATAAACTTCGAATATTTTTCATTAATTTTGACTTTTACTGTTTCTAGTCAAAAAGAGGTGTCATAAATTCTATTTACCCATTTTTCTGTGCATAAAATTTTACATGTTGATTTTACTGACTTACCAGTATGGTTAGGATTCCATGGTAATTTTTCCAAAATTTATCTTTTAACTTTTTATCTTTTTACCATTATCCATTCTTTAATTCTAGTTGTTTGATTTTTCATTCAATACAAAAATCCAAAGAAATCCAAATAAATTCCAATCATGTCAGGAAAATCAGAAATAAATATATTAAAATTCAAAATATGATTTTTTATATTATTGCATTTTTCGGGATGTTACAACTTGGACATGTCTTAGTTTAGTATAATCTGAACTTCAGTAGCTTGGTGTCATACTTTGTCTCTATAGTCACTTGGATAATTTTAAAGCTCTTTTAGGATGCATTTCATGCATACATACGTAAAGGGGGAGAAAATGCCATCTTGATGCCTATATTTCCAAAAGGGAGAGAAATTGTAGAAAAGGCATCATTAAAAGATAAAAATGTGAATGCATCTTGGTTATTATGAGCATGGTAAAAACTTGTTAATTCTTAGGACCATAAGCATATTTGAGTTTTTGTGAGTTTTTATTGGATTTTTAGAGCTTTGTGAAAAATTGTTTTTCTATTGGCTTGCTCTAAAATCCTCCTTGCCAACTTGGTCATGATCTTATTTCCTCTTGTTCTGGACCAAGTCTGGCTTTGCAATTAAATTGCTTTCTTCCATCTTTTTCAAACTCAAATTTATGCCTTTTTGGTGATTTGTCAATATACTCATCAAGGGGGAGATTGAAATACCATGTAGAGGTCTAACCATCTTGTTGATGAGTATTTGACAGTATTTGAGTTAGGAATATGATTTATTTTTAGCAATTGGATAATTATTGTATATCATTTTGGACATTGTTATCTGATGGGTTTCCTTATTTTTGATGGTTGAAGGACGATGGTGCTAGGTCTTGGTGAGGCGAAGGATGACCGGGACTAGGTGAGGTACGCAGGAGGTCCAGACGATCGAGGATCGCGGACGATGACCGGAGACGGAGTCTCTGCGAGCGTACAAGACAAGTGAATGGTTGAGATACTAACTTGGGGCTGCTCGGATCAAGGAGAGCCATTGGATTGCGGTTTAGAGGATAGAGTAGTGGTCAAGTTAGCTTGAGTGAATCTCAACTCTTGATGAGGTTTTTTGAGGGCCAAGTAGAACTCATCCAAGGGTGGAGGATGAATCAGTCTCAACCCTTGATGAGGTTACTTGAGGGCCAAGTAAAACTTATCCAAGGGTGGAGGATGATTCAAGAGTAGTATAAATAGAGGGGTAGGGGTAGCTTTTACTTCTTGAAGGTTTTGTGTGCTCCTTTGAGCTTTGTCCACCTTGTTATGAGGCTTTGTAAACCTTCCTCCCAAGAAATAAAATTTTACTTCCTTACTTTCTGAATTTAATTTCAGCATTTACATTATGTCTTAAATTCAGCATTTAAATTCCGCACTTTAAATTCTTGCAATTTACTTTCTGCACATTTGGATTTGCTTCCCCTCCTCCTAAATGTTTGTAGATTTTATGCCAAGGATGATTGATAGATGGATGAATCTTCTTTAGATCATATCCTCATCATCTAAGTAATCTTTTGCAAGAACTCGATCTCTTTGCTTAATCTTTGAGAAATCTTTGTAGATCGCATTTGAAGTTTGTTTCTTGTGTTCTTGCTTGCTGTGACAAGTGGGAGAATATCCAAGATCATCTTGATCATCACAACCCCACGAGCAAGTTCAAGATCAAGATTTTCTCTATTTTACTCCATTGCGCTTAAGTGTTTAATGAGGTTTTGGTTGGATCCATTGAGTGGGGGAAAAATTTAATTGTCATCATTTACCCCCCTCTGGTCGCCGCTTCGGTCCTTTGGCTCAGTAATCCATGGATTAAGCATTGTTGACCGCTAGGAATTCAAATTTACCTATTATTCACAGCGGGGAATGGTTGAAGTGGGTTGTCGCCGTGCGCCAGCTGTGAGTAAGAAGAGCGAAGGTGCAGCGGTGGTTCGGGCCTCCGAAGCTGAAAATGGGAATGGCAAGGGCCTTAGGGACGCATGGAGAACCTTTAGGCTCAAGGGATCGAAGAAATTCTTACCAGGCTTCGCAATTCGGGTTTACCCCCTTTTCTGAAGCTTTGCGGTAATGGCGGCAATTGAAGGGCTCTCTGGATGTTACTTGGGCCATGGAGCTTCAAAGGGGTGGTGCAGCGCTCGGTGGGGCATTAGCCGAGGTTAAATAGGCATGGAGGCGGTGAAGTGCAGTGTGGTGCTGCAATTGCTACAGACACGAGATGATGGTGTGGGATTCTCTGTGTAGGGCACATGTGGCGCGTTGTTGTGGCAGCAAAATCGCGGGTCCTTGGTTGCCATGGCAAGGTTGGGCACGGGCGTGTTGATGTCGGGCTGAGGAGAGATCCAAGGCATTGGGAGGCCGAGGTGCTGTTAGGTGGAATTGGGAGATGGCGAGTCCTACATGGCAGTGGACCAAAAAGAGAAACCGAAATTCTCACCTCTAGACAGATCAGGGTTTGGCATTAATTTGAGCTGCCATTCGTGCTTAAATATTTTTGAAATTTTTTTTGCATGGTCTGGAGGACATATCTACCTTACTGTTAATTTTAGATCATGATCTGACTTGTACTGTATTTATTAAAATTCTAACAAGCATACTGTGTTAGTTATTTGTTTCCTAAATTTCTTTTTTCTGAGGATAAAAATTAACTTTAATTATTTTGAAACTTTTTTAGAGTGATTATATAGATATTTTGAGGTTTACATAAAATTCTCAGATGATGATCGAATATATATATTTTTATAAAATTCTGACATTGGTAATGTTGTTTTTAAATTGATTCAATTTTTTATTTTATAAATATATCAAAATGTTTTATATTTTTCTTAAATTTTTTAAGGTGGTTCCCTTGGTACTTTGATTGATTGCATAAAAATTTTAAAGGGTTATCTCATTCCTACATTTTTAATAAATTCTGACAATCATACTGTTATCAGCCACCTATCACAGTTTTTGATTTTACATATGCACTAAATGTGTTCAAATTCCTTAAAAACTTTTTTATGCTGTTTTCTTAAATCTTTAAAAGGCTCCATAAAAATTTAGAGAACGATCATGCCTAGATGTTTTTGAACAAATCTAACAAGATTTATGTTTTTTGTTTAAATGTTGTTTTTTATTTTCTTGAGTATTAAGTTTATTCAAATTCTTTTGAGACTTTTTGTGATAATTCTGGAGATGGATTAGGATTTAAATAAATTTTATTGAGATTTTATCTTCTTATGATTTTGGGTTTTCATAATTGGAATACAGAAATCCAACAAAGAAAATGGTTTGCTTAAAGACCAAAAATTCAGCATAAATTCAGAAAAGATGGAATTTCAAAATAAAATCACAATCCAAACTTACCTTCATATTTTTTTCATTTTGAAAATAGAGGATTTCGATAATGCAAATGTTCTTTTCTAAAGATCAAAATTTAAGAAAATAAGGAAAAAGATAGTAATTTAAATTAAAATCTTACTTTCAATTAATTTTTTTATTTTCTGCATTTTTAAATTTTATTTTATCTGTTTTTAATTTTTTCGGAACGTTGCATTAATCATCAGTTGACATGTATATCATCCTAATAAGCTAATAAGCATCCTGACAAATAATACATATATCAAGCTGGCTATAGCTAGCTACAGACACCAATCTAGCTGAAAATCTTGAAACATCCCAATGCAAGAGAGCTAGCAAGTAGCAACTAGATTAATAAAGAGACATTCATTCAGCTGACCTTCTCCTTGAATCAACTCTAGCTAGCTACCTAGTTCTAGATGCTAATACAAAGGGGGAGTAATAAACAAGATGCATGGAAGCAAGATAAACAGACAGGAAAACTGACTGAAACAATTATAAAATAATGCGTGCATGTAGATAGATAGATAGCTAGCTAGCTAGCTAGCTAGCTACAACTCTAGATCAAGAGCGCCCGATCCTAAGCTCAAGATCCAGACCATCATCCTCCGAGCACACCCCAACCCCCAATTCCATGTTCACCTCCAACGATGCCCTTGCCTTCGCCGCCGCGCGCCGATGAGCGCTCATGATCGTTGTTCTTGCTGCTGCTGCTGGGATGGTACTGTGGTGGTGGATAGTTGAGGTTGGGAATAGGAGCAGTAGCTGCTGTCGATCTAGGGTTAGGGGATGCAGCAGCAGGATGAGGAGGGGAGCAGTGCCTGAGCCTGGCCCTGTCCCTCCTGTGGACGTTCATGTGGCCTCCAAGGGCCTGCGCAGACCTGAACTCCCTCTTGCAGAAGCTGCAAGGGTACGGCCTCGGCGGCCATGCGACGCTGGCCGCGAGGCCACAGCTGTAGCTCCATGGCTGCTGCTGCTCTCTCGTGCTCCTGCTCTCCATAGTGTTGTGCCTTTCTGCAGTACTCTACTGAGCTACCTAGCTAGTAGCCGATCTGAGAGGGCTAGCCAATTCAAAGGCAAGAAAGAATTGGAAGAGGTGGATATATGACAAGTGAGTATATGTACTAGCTATAGTTACCCCGACTGCTGGTTGTTGGCTAGTTTCATGGATCAATCCACTATTCTCTCTCCCCCTGATCAGTGCTATGATGGCTTTGGACTTCAGTCTTGACTAGCTAGCTAGCTACAAGCATGAGTTCCTCCTCTCTCTCTCTTTCTTCCTCTATCTCATAGACACACGGAGAGGAGAGAGTGTGCGAGAGTCCGGGCCGGCCGGAAACAGCCTAGCTAGACTGTAGATCATGCATGCATGCAGTAGTTACATTTCACTATTTTGTGCTGGACATGTGGGGCCAGATGTGTGTGTGACCGGGCCATTCTTCTGACCCAGATATAGCTTCCTCGGTAATGCCATGCATCTCTCTCCTTTGTCAAACGTGTGCAGTGAAAACCTTTCCTTAGATAACAAACTGCAGGTTGCTGCTGGCCACTCCAGCACCAGCTTTACTCCTCCTCGGTCTCTCAGCAGCTTGATCAGCCACGTGCAAATCTATGCATGCAATCCATGAATCCAAATCAAGTCTGTTGACAGAGAAAAGGCCACTTGGACTGCCAAGAATTGAATATACATGAAGGCCTCTTTTTTCATCACCATGCATGGAACTAGTGTATATACATATTAATTCATGCATCTTCCACTTTAATTGGTCTAGTACATATATTCTTTCATGCATCTTCTATTTTAATTTTTCTAGTATACAATCAATCAAGAGTACGAAACATCTAGCTAGTCAAGTCGAGTCTATAGCTAGTAGCAAGAAACCATTATGGAAATGGACAAACCCATGGAGCTGGCCCTGCCTCGTTCTCCCATGCTACTCATCAAACAAGACATTTCAAAACTCGCGTACGTCAAACCATACTTCATACTTGTCGATATCGTACAGAAGCACCGGTTTAACTCTTAAAATAGTACATCCCAGTACTGGCGTATCATTTAGGAGTTAATATATATGATAATATATATTTATAAGTATATACATTTTAAATTATATGCACACCAAATTTCATTTGTAATGTACATTTACTCCAAATGCATATTAGTAGGATCAAATATAACATATAGTTTAATAGACGGTGTTATCAATTCCGCTGGCATGATCGGTATTGATTAGTATCGATCCGTATGACTGGTATTGAACCGGTACGATTGGTATTGAAACGAGCACAGAACTTAGAGCTGTTCATTACCGTTTTAGGTGATGAAATGGTACATGCTGGTATCGATAAGTTTGTGTCAAGCGGGTCTCAATGCACGGTGCTCCGCATGTGGTTCTGACGTGACAGAGATCACTGCTGGGAATGGGTACTAGCAGCTATAGGACATATCATCAGATCACTAGCTACTTCGATGCAATGGTGTCCACCACGCATGCATGCAAGAATTCGCTCCTCTCTACATTGGAGAACACTGTTCCCCCATTCATTAACTTAAGATTCCAATGGTTATTCATTGGTAGCTGGTGTACGTTACATTCACAAATCTTTACTTTGGATGGATGCATGAGAGAAAGAGAGAGAACGCGGGGGGTGTGGGGGGGGGGGATCCATAGATGTACGTCAATCGATGGTACAGGGCAACATCACCCATTGTAGGCGATACTAATTGACGTTCAGTGCAGGGTCCGGCTTTTCTTAATTTCTGCAGGATCGACATGAGACCCAGGGGCCAAGCGACTCCAAACCAAAAACCTGTCCTTGGGGACACAGATGCACCCAGAACCATCTAGCTAGCTATCGTTTGTTTTGAACACATGAATGAAGTACTGATAAGCACTACGCAGCTAATGACTTTTATGCTTTCTCTCTCGATACAAGTTGTACAAATCTTGAAGCAAGTCAGGGGTAAACAATCATCATTACCCTTCATTCATGCTTTAATATTTGTACATTTTTAAAAAAGAAAAGTATGGAAGCACCTCTCTTAATCATATAATATCTGTGGTTTGCTTGTGGTTTACTCCAACACGCGTTACATGCTTTCACTACTGCAGAATGATACAACATTATTTCTTCATCTAAGTCGGTTCCCAACATTCCGGAAAAAACTAATAGTGATATATAATTTGGCGTGGGCGAGAAATATAGCGCAAAACATCACTATGGGTCTACCCTTAGAACCGATAGTGATGAGCCGATATCGATTCCGAGGTCAGAACCAATAGTGATGTTATTGTAACATCCCAGAAATTCAAGAAATGAGAAAGTGAAAATACTAAATTTTGAATGAATTTAAATCTGCATTTTATAGATTTTCTGGCTTTTTCTTAGTCTTTTTGGTTTTTAGCACTAAAAGAAAACTCATTTTTATTGAAGTGGTAAAGAGGTAAAAGTAAAAAAAAAAAATCAAAATATCAGCAAAAATCTAAAAATAAAAAGTTATATTAAAATAATAGAAATGTCCTGAACTCTTTTTATGCAGACAAAGGCAATATGAACACATTAATTAATGACACGAAATGGTAATTAATGAAAAATTGACTGAAAAATGTGTAATGTCAGAATATTGTAAAAGTATACAGAGTTTATCTCTACTTGAAATTGTTACCATGCCTTCCTCAGAGCAATGCTGATCTCTAATAAAAATATCAAAAATTAATAACTAAATTTAGAGCCTTTTAAAATTCAAAAACAGAAAACCATAAAATCTGGAAACTTCAATGTCAGAATTATTAAAGAATAAATATAAAAATATATAAATCTGAAATTATTATTGAAGAACACTTAGACCTTACTGAAATCTTCACAAAAATTTACAAAAAATCCTCACCTAATTTCAATCTTTAAATAAATGAAAAATAAAACAAATTGTCATAATTTTTAATACAAAGTATTTTAACCTAAACTTTATACTAGATAGCAAAAATTATCTGGTCTTCACATCCAAAAATTTTCAAAAATTCTTCACACGATTTGACAGCCCTAACTAATGAGCCAAGACGTGCTGTCTAGAAGGTTGTAGTGAGGTTGATTTTCTCGTGACTTACTGAAAGACCATGCGGAAGTCTACCAATGTTTGTGATGAGTATTTCACTAAATTTGAGCTTCGTATACTCTGATTTGAGTTTGATTTGAATTGTGATTGATAGAGTTGGACATATGGTCGATAGACTTGGCATAGTGATTGATATAGTTGATGCTATTGTATCGAGCAAGTCGAGCATTACATTAGTGGACTCCATGACCACTCTATGTAGTCGATACAGTGGTCGAGTTACTACTTGAGTGAGGAACCTACTCGATGGTGGCAACTCGATCACATATGGTCCAACTCAGTCGAGTTACTACTCGAGAGAGGAACCTAATCGATGGTGGCAACTCGATCACATAGGGTCCAACTCGGTCGAGTTACTACTCGAGCGAGGAACCTACTTGATGGTGGCAACTCGATTATATAGTGTCCAACTCGGTCGAGTTACTACTCGAGCGAGAAACCTACTCGATGATGGCAACTCAATCACATAGTGTCCAACTCGGTCACACGTATGTAATCTTGCGCAAAGAATTAGGAAATCGTAACTAAGCGATCTTGGACGAGTCGGTTTGTTTTATTTTTGCAATTGGATGATTATTGCATATCTTTGTTGAACAGTGCTATGTGATGGTTTTTTCTTGTTTTTGATGGTTGCAGGACGACGGTGCTAAGTCATGGTGAGGCGAAGGATGACCGGGACTAGGCGAGGTGCACGGAGGTCCAAATGATCGAAGATCGCTAGAGGATGATCGGAGACAAAGTCGCTGCAAACCTAGAAGACAAGAAATGATTGAGATTCTAGCTAGGAGCTGCTCGGATCAAGGAGGGCTGTCGGATCACGGTCTAGGTGATAGAGTAGCAGGTCTAGTTAGTATGTTTAGAAAAGCATGAAAAAACTCGGTACGCTTGATGGGTTTCGGGTTAGCTAATGTATGGCTGTGTGTGTAACAGCCCAAAACTAATAAAATGAGAAACATAATATCCAAAATATTTATGTTTTGTATTTTCTTTTTTTCGTGAATTGTTGCAAATTCTTTTGGCATTTCTCTAATAAAAGAAAGAGAATTAAGGATATAGTAAAATGGTAAAAGTAAAAAGATAAAAGTACCAAGTCAAAAAAAAATCTACAAAAGTCATAATAAAATATTAGGGCTCTCTAGAGCCAGTTTAAGGTGCTGGAAGACCTGGACTAATTAAAGCAAAAGCATGTGAAAGAAAATCAGGGCAGAAAGTAATAGAATTTTGTGCAATTCTCAAGAAGCTATCGTGAGTTGAGATTTTTACCGTGCTGACATCAGTTCAGTGTCTACCTCCTGTAAAACTATCAAAAACTAAATGATTAATTTTATAATTTTAAAAATTCGAAAATGTGAAGAAATAAAGTGGAAAACAGTAATGTCAGAATTATTAAAATTTAAATAATAAGAATAAAAATCTGAACATTTTATAGAAGGTTTAAAATACTATTTCCAACTCTGATAAAAAGTTTTACAAAATTTTAACCTTATTTGTGTCATCAATTAAATGAAAAACTGAATTGGTAGAAAAGTAAAACCTATATTGTCAGAATTATTTACCATTCTACGCAAAGCATAAAATGTGAAATTTTTACTGGAGGCTGGTAACTCTCATTAAAACCCATGTTAAAATTTTCATAAAATCGTGAATTGGTTTGACCACCGAATTCTCTGTATTTATCCCGTTCTGTCCAGAGCCTTCACCCGAGTTCCCTCTCCTCTCTCTCACTGACGAGTGGGCCCGGTGTAACATCAGAGAAA
The DNA here is from genome assembly GCA_036346275.1 of Otatea glauca. Classification (NCBI taxonomy): domain Eukaryota; kingdom Viridiplantae; phylum Streptophyta; class Magnoliopsida; order Poales; family Poaceae; genus Otatea; species Otatea glauca. Next base: position 21,687,611 of record CM070713.1, read on the forward strand.
TATAATAAAATGAAAATGAATATTTTGGATTTGAATATATTTATTTCTGAGTTTTCTGAGAATTTTTGTTTTTATTTGGATTTTTCCTTGGATTTATGCTTTGTATGAAAAGTCCAACAAATAGAATTATTAAATGGGAAATGGTAAGAAGATAAAGAGGTAAAAGTAAATGTGGGAAAAATTACCATGAGACCTCATTCATTCTGGTAAACCAGTAAAACCATCTAGTAAAAATCTTATATGCTGAACTGTAAATAAATAAAATATTTAACCATCACTTTTGACTAAAAATAGTGAAGTCAGAATTAATGTAAAATATTCGAAACTTATCTGGAGCCATAAAAAATTACCATAACACTCTCAGGGTATAGGATACGTCTGGTAAAAATATTATAAATTTATCATGAAATCTATGCTTTCTAAAGATTCGAAAACAGAGACTTGAAAAATCTGGAAATTATCATGTAAGAATTGTTGTAAAATATTTACTTAATATTTTGACTTGAAATTTTGATGGAGATATCCATAATCCAAATTGAACTCCTAAACAAAGTTTGGAAAATAATTAATATGATTTACACACTTAAATAAATAAAATACCAAAATGCAAATTCTGGACAGTGCACAGTGTCAGAATTTATATAAAATCTATATAATATATTTTGAGCAAATATTTCTACTACGTAGTGAAAACTTCAAGTAGAAACCAGTAAAAAAGGTTTTAGAAAAATTTACAGTGATTTGTTAGCAGTTTTAATGCCCACATGGAGCTGTCCGAGCTGAAGTTTATCTCTTGTCTCGTCCTCTCTCTCTGACATGTGGGCCAACCTATAAGCCGTAACCGTTCACTGGCAAGGAACGGGAAAAGGCTTCACTCACTGCCAGTGGACCCCGGTCCCACCTGTTACTGCCGTTTTCCTTTCCCCCCTCTTCTCCTCTCTGCCGATTGAGCCTTCTCGTGCCTGCCTTCGCCGATCCATTGCACCGCGCCATCCACGCGACCATCTGGCGCCACGTTCATCCTCGGTTTTCCCGCGCCATGCCCGGTCAGCTTCGCGTCAATTCCTGCCGGCGAAACCCCGCGCTACATCTCAGAGCCGAGCCGCATCATTTTTCCCCGTGTTCAAACACTGTAAATCATCCCTTGCCGCCTATATATACCAGATGAGAGTCATTGAGACCTCCCTCCATTCTTCTGAACTTCATCCGAAACCGCTTCCTAGCCATTCACCGAGACAAGCACAAAGTCGAAGTCCCTTTTCTTCGTTCGGCTGCAAGAAACCCGAAAAGGGGGAAGAAGTGATTGCCAGCTTCTCTGGTGAGCACCCTCCAAATTGGTTGCGTCTAAAGCATGCTAGTACGTCTTTGATCACTTTCGAAGCATCAATTTCAGTTCCTCTCTAGTGCAACGCCGCCGCACCGCCATCTTCTCCTCGACCGACCGCCCGACGCCCCATCCTGCGACCCTTCTCCGACCAAGCCAGGTGAGGAAATGGAGCCCCCGTGGTTCCCTGATGCTTAATATGCTACCCATTCAACATATAGCACCGTCGTTCTTGCTCCCGGCGAGCCACCATTTCCGCCGCCGCACGAGCTCGGTGGAGCCATACCTCCGGCCAATCCCGAGCCACAAAAGCTAGCCCCTTAGGGTCGCCGTGATGCATAGGAGCTCTATAAGCTACCGATTCGTCGCCTCTGGCCGTGAATCGCCACCGGCGAACTTTGGTTCCGCTCCATCTGTTTTGTGCGAATGCCATGTGGGACCCGCGAGCCAGTCTCACGAGTCGCCGCGCCTCTCACGCGGTCACTGCAGTCGGGTACCACTGGTCAGCCGTGAATCGGATGTCATGTCGAAAAAGGAAAGGCGTCTTCCTAGAAGGAAAACGCATATACTGTAAATAGCAAAATTTCTAATTTACAGTATTTCCAAATCCCTAGCACATTCACTTGCACATATCTTTTGCATTATAACTCCAAAATTAGTGAAACGAAATCCCATAATTCATGTAAAATCAGGTACTTCCAGAATATGCAAAAATATTTTGAAAATGATCTTTGGGTAATTTTGAAATTCAAATTTGAATAAAAGGGCTAAGAAAATGCTTTATACAAATATTCTACAAATAAACTTAGAATTTGATGAAACTAATTTTATTGAAATCCTTATGCTTTAAGGAGTTCAAATATATAAAAATATTTAATTTTCATGCATGTTTGAATGTAAGGCCCCCATTTTCGATAAATTAATATCGAAAATGGATACCATGTGCATACAGTACTAGTCCCATGATCAGTGGCTAGTACGCACAAATACAAATTGATATCACAGTCATACACAACTTTATTATTACAACGAAGGAAATACCATAACATTCTTACAATACCAAAGTAAAAGCATAACAGGTGGAGACATTCATCTTGTAGTATGCCTTTTATCCCAAAATCCCCAGAAGCAAGCGACAAGGAGAACCCTAGTAAAATTCATCGTTCACATCCCGAATCTGCGTCATAAAAGGTATCATCGGAAATCATTTCTTCACCTAAAAATATCAACATGGGCAAGTTGAGTACTTACGTACTCGCAAGACTTTTACAAAACCTATTATATATGCAAGCCATTCCAAGGAAAAGCTCATGCTTGTTTTGCATAAAGCTAATTTGAAATGTAAATACAGAATAATAGATCGTAAAACGAAGTTTATGTAAAAGCGGCTTAATACTGAAAGTAACTGAATGTAAGCATAAGTAAATATCGAATACCTGGGTATCATAACCATTTCTAAGAATCATTTCTACTGTCACAGCAGAAATTGCCAAGTAACCATTCCTACCAGTCCCAGGTAGAAACCCAGAGTTTTATGAAAATATAAAACAGTTAACTAGTACTGGCGCACCAAGATTCCCATAACCGCGGGAACGGCTTTTCGAAAAGTTTGTCACTCTGCAGAGTTGTACAACTTTACCCACAAGTAATGATCAACCTCTTTTGCCAGGCCAGTAACACACTTCCTTTGGTGTGTCGGCAAGGAGATCATAACAAAACCGTTACATTGTTTAACCCTAACTTTGCACCAGCCCGGTGACATCAAACCCGCACTATGGTATTTATGTTTGCACAGTCACTGCACAATAATGATTAAGCATGTCCATAGTATGGCATTCACGTTGTATTAGCAAACGTGACTCCCAACACCTCGGTGTGGCGCCTCTGAGCAACGATCCATCAAGAGGCTCGTACTACTTGACCTACCAATGTGCAAAGCTAGTTTTAAGCAACTTAATCAGTTAGAGCTGTCCCATACCAGCACTTGTGGTTGTACGATAAATTCTTGGGTTTAATGAACAAGTAGTTCGGTCCTTAGTCCGATACGGGCAATAATCTCCACCCTACACTACGTACAAGTCCCTTGTACACCCGGCTATTGCCAATAATTGCCCGCATCAAAACCATAGTTTTATTTTCATTTTTGATCAAAATACCAACCATAAGATGGTCATACCTATTAAGTTGTCATATCCAACATCTTTAATCATGTCAAGATTTTATTTTGCTTTAAGCATGGCTAAGCATGTCACTAAGTGTGATTAACCCAAATTGACATTAAATAATGTCTATGCTATTCTATGGTTATCAAGGTTCACAATTTCATACTTATCAAGGAAGTTCTATGAAGCAATAGGTACAACTACCAATACCCATAATATAGCAAACTTTAATAAAATAAAGTATGCAGTAAAACATTTAATGAAAACATTTATAAAACTGGGATCAATATGGTCAAAGGGGGTGCTTGCCTTGTTGATGATCTTCGACGTCAAACTCCTGATCGTCGAATTCACGAGTTTAAATAAAGTGCTACGTCGAATAATAATAACATGGCAATTTCGACAAAATGAAAGGATCAGACATAAGAACCAAATAAAATCAACTGTTTGAATTAACATATTTGTTGTTCATTGATTTACAAGTTTTCTGAATATTTTCTGATTAGGTTTTTATAATAGCCAACCTTAGTTTCTTGAATAATTCACTTTCATTTATCATTTTCAGAGACCATTTTTACAGGTTTCATTAGTCTGGATTTTCAATTTCTAAATTCTGAAATTATTTAAATTGCTATTATGGAACTACTTTCTTATCCTATATTATACTTTAATTATTTTCCATGGTACACCCTAAGTATTTTTGCATAATCAGGTTCCTAGGAGAGCATGGAATCTAATAAAATTTATTTCATTTAATTTGAAGTTGAATTGCTGAAATTCTATTCACAACATATTTCAAATTCTTTCTTTAAATTTAAACCTGAAATTCAAACAAAGTTCAGTTTGAAATATTTTTGCATATTATGAATCTACATGATTTTAGACGAATTTAGAAATTTATTTCACTTCATTTGAGTGGATAGTTCAAAAGATATTCAAGTTTGAATGCATTCGGTTTTGAAAATACAGAAAATCAACATTTTGCCAAAAAGGGAAAGTACGCCTTCACTGTGAAAACGTGCTTTCCGCTTTTCTGCGCTGATCGATCGAGGAATCGACATGCCGAGCCTGGTGGCGGTGACACGCACGCACGCTTGAGCGATCGACGCGGACCACGCCGTCGAGCAAGCGGTCGACTCTGGGGCCAGCGTGGCGGCGTACTCGGTCGGCGATCGACGACCGGGCCCGCATGGCAGTGAGCTGCGCGTTGCGTGCAACTGACATGCTGGTCCCATTGTCAGTGACCCGAGACAGAGGTCGCGGTTGCGAGGTTCGCCGGCGGCGAAGCACTGCCGGAGAAGTGGAATGGATTCCATATTCTTGCTCAGCATGCTTGCGCGATCCTAGGGGTGGTATCGCTTCGGCCAGGGGTGGCCGGAGGCGACCTGCCACCGGAGAGGGGCGGCGGCGGAAATGGCCGACGGTGCACCGGCGAAACTACGGCTTCCTGGGGTGGAAGAACTTCACGGCGAGCATCAGTGGATCACATAGATCTCATTTTGGCTTTAGCAAGGAAAAAGAGTGACAGAGGGAAGCTCTCACCGTGAGGTGCTGGCGGTGGCGGAAGAAGCTCGGTGGAGAGCTCGCGGGAAGAAGAGGTGAAATTGAGGCGGGAGAAGGTTCTGGGGTGGTGAGGTTGCTTTGGAAGAGGTGGTTCGAGGAATGGCGCAGATGAGAGCGAGATAGGCGATTTCCCCATTTTGGGTTTTGGCGGGCTGGGGAAGAATGAGGTGTTTGGCGCTACTGGGCGGATTGGTTCTATTTCGCTGGCTCCAGGAAGTTATATGAGTGTTTGCGACAATGTTGAGGTGCTTAAATAGGTGAAAGAGGCGGTTGGCACAGGGTTTGGACAGAAGGGGCAAGGCGGTGGCTTGCGCGGGTGATTTCTCGGTCGTTCTGGCGCGGGAGAGAGTGCACGGAGGTCGAGGCGGATGCGGCATGGCAGGGGCGACGTGCTGGCATCCTCGGGTGGCGAGTTGCGGCGCGGGTGGCGGCAAAACGGAGAGGCGGCGTCGGCTCGGTGAGAGAGCGGCGAAGCAACGGGAGAGAACGGAAAAAGAACGGAAGGGAAGGAGCTGACAGGTGGGTCCGGGCGGTCAGCGAGAGAAATGGAGGTCGGCTGCTGGGACAGCTGTCCAGGCGGGCCCACATGTCGGCGAGACAAGGGTTTAAGTCTCAGGATGATTCTGGACAGCTCAGGGTAAAACTGGAAATTCAGGCTAGAAGATAAGCTTAGTATTTTATGAAAATTTTTACAGAGGTCAGAAAGGTAAATTTTAAGGTATAGTAAATTTTTCAGATAAATTTGATAAGTAAATTATTTATTAAAAATCTGACAATGCACTGTTAAAGTTTTTACTGATTCTGTTTTTCATTTAATTGAGGGCTAAAAGAAATTTATTATTTTATGAAACTTTTTGACACGATTCATATTAATATTATATAACTTTAATAAAATTTTCAAAATTTTATATTTGATATTTTATGTTTAGTAATTCTGACACTGCATTTTCCAGCTTTTAAGATTGACTGTTCTTGAATTTCTAAAATTACTAAATGAAGAGATAAATTCTTGATATTTCTACCAGGGTTGGGTTAAGTTAATATGTCGGCATGGTTAAAATTTCAACTCTGGTTAAGGTAATAAAAATCCTGAACAAATCTTTTGGTTCAGATTTCCACTTGTCTCCTCATGATTATCTTTGTATTTTATTTTATTTTATTAATGCCAGGACAGAGCAAGTGGCACAAGTATGATTCTTAGATTTTTAAGGATTTTACTGACTTTAGGTTTTTACCTTTTGTCTTTTACCATTTTGCTATATTGAGGATTTGGATTTCTTTTAATAGGAAAAAGCCAAAAGAATTTTCTTTATTTCAAGAAAAATCAGAAAACATGACAATAAATCATATGGATATTTTTAATATTGTATTTCTGATTTTATTGAATTTTGGGTTGTTACAAATCTACCCCCCTTACAAAAATCTCGTCCTCGAGATTTGAAGAGGATTAGAAGAAATCAGAAATTCCTTTCGGAGATGATCTTCACGTTCCCAAGTTGCCGTCTTCCGTATGATGACTCCATTGAACTTTCAATATCTTGATGGTCATATTCCTGGTCCGACGCCCGCTTCTTCCGAATACGAATCGGATGTTCTCGATATGAAAGGTCTGGTTGAAGATCGATATTCTCCAGGTTGGTCAGCTCAGAGGGAACACGAAGACATTTCTTGAGTTGCGACACATGAAAGACATTATGAACTTCTGACAGTTGAGGTGGCAATTCCAATTTATATGCCATCTCACCCATCTTCTCGAGGATTCGGAAGGTCAATATATCGCGGAGCTAACACCACGAATTTGGAACGCGGCGAACTCCACGAAGAGGAGAAACCTTCAAGTAGACATGGTCACCAATCTGAAGCTAAGTTCACGTCGGCGGTTGTCGCGTAACTCTTTGACGAGATTGCGCTTCTTTAGACGGCTTCGATCACGTCTACTTGCTCTTGCGCTTCTTGAATAAGATCGGACTAAAGAATTTTCTTTCACCAACCGGACCAAAAGAGGGAGTTCGCATTTTCTTCCATATAAGGCTTCAAAGGAGACATTTGAAGACTGGATTGAAATATTATTGTAAGAAAATTCAAAGAAGCGTAAGCTTTTCTCCCAATTAGAGCCATATGATAGCACACGGGCTCTCAACAAGTCTTCAATTTGATTTATCCTTCGGTTTGCCCATCCGTGCAGGGTGATAAGTATCTTGAAATTGACTTAGTCCCTAGAAGATTATGCAAACTTTCCCAGAATCGAGAAGTAAATTGAGATCCTCGATCTGAAACAATGGTCTTCGGAACACCATGCAAGCGAACAATGTTATTCAGATAGAGTTTTGCAAGCTCATCTCCTCGATTGGTGACTTTCACTGGGATGAAATGCGCCACCTTGGTTAACCGATCAACGATAACCCAGATAGAATCATGACCTTTTCTAGTCTTTGGCGGACCGGTGATGAAATCCATATTGATATCATCCCACTTCCATTCGGAATCTTCAAAGGTTGCAAAAGTCCAGCAGGACGTTGATGCTCGGCTTTGACACAGCGACACACATCGCAAATAGCAGCGTATGCGGCAATATCTTTCTTCATACGGGCCACCAATATTCCGACGGAGATCTTGGTACATTTTCGTACTTCGGGATGGATTGAGAGAGGGACTCATGAGCTTCTTTAAGGATTAAGTCCTTAAGCTCGAGGTCATTGGGAACATAGATTCGATTCTTGAACATGAGCACTTCATCCGAATTTTCATGGAATTGAATTGGCTCCATTCCTCAACTCTTCACGAATTTTTATGATAGATTCATCTTTGAGTTGAGCAGCTTTAATTTGGAATTTTAAGGTTGGTTGCACTTGAGTGCGGCCAAAATCCTTTTCAACAATTCCCAGATTAAGCTTTGGAATTCAATGATGAGATCGATTGGTTGGTATGATAGGAAGCAGAAAGACAATGAAGTTTTACGCTAAGAGCATCACCTCGACATTAGCTTTACGGGATGGTATTGAATATTAAGGTCGTAGTCTTTTATCAACTCCGACCACCTTCGTTGTCTTAGATTTAAATCGGTGGGTGAAGAAATATTTCAAACTCTTATGATCTCAGAAAATATTGCATCGATTACCAATAAGGTAATGGCGCCAAATTTTAAGAGCATACACCACAGCAGACTAACTCCGGATCATGAGTTGGATAATTAAGCTCATGGGGTTAAATGGCGGCGAGAGGCATAAGCAACAACCTTGCCTTCTTGCATCAGAACACACCCTAATCCACTTCGAGACGCATCACAATAAACATCGAAGCTCTTATGGACGTCGGGTAACACTAGCACTAGGGCTGTTGTTAACCGATTCTTGAGCTCTTGAAAGCTTTCTTCACATTCTGGCGTCCAATCGAACTTCTTTTCTTTCTTTAACAACTGAGTCAAGGGTCGAGCTATTTTGGAAAAGTTCTCGATGAAACGGCGATAATATCCCGCTAAGCAGAAAACTTGAATTTTGGGTGCAGTTGAGGGATTCCCAATCCATGATTGCTTTGATTTTTGGGATCGACGGATATGCCTCCATTGGATAAAATATGCCCAAGAAAAGCAACTTCTTTTAGCGAGTCGCATTTCTCAAATTTGGCATAAAGCTTATGCTCATGAAGCTTCTCGAGCACCATACGCAAATCTTGCGCATGATCTTCTTTAGATTTGGAATAGATGAGGATGTAAATCGATGAAAACCACGACGAACTTATCTAAATACTCCATGAATACCTTATTCATGAGGGTCATAAAATTTGGCGGGAGCATTAGTAAGTCCGAAAGACATTACGATGTACTCATACAATCCGTAGCGTGGTAAAAGCGGTTTTGGAATATCTTGGTCGATTTTCAATTGATAGTACCCATGTCTCAAATCAATTTTTGAAAAGACTTGAGCACCGATCAATTGATCAAGCGGATCGTCGATACGAGGAAGAGGATACTTATTTTTGATTGTCACATCATTTAAGGCTCGATAATCCACACACATCGTGTACCACCGTCCTTTTGGGAACGAAAAGAACTGGACTACCCACGGAGAAGAACTAGGTCGAATAAACCCTTTCTTTAATTGCTCATTAATTTGCTTTTCAATTCGACCAAGTCATGAGGGGCATAAGATAGGGGCGCTTAGAAATGGGAGCGGTTAGGGAACAATATTGATGACAAACTCCATATCTCTGTCCGGAGGAAGTCCAGGCAACTCATCTGGAAATACATCAGGATATTCAGAGACTATAGGAATTTGGTTGAGTTCATTGATTATGGCTGAACAAAGGAAGGATTGGGATTTTTCTGAATTTTGAATGGAAGAAAAATTTACTAGGACACCTTCAGAGTTAACAAAGAGATTGATCGATTAGCACGATCTATGCATCCTTTATATTTGGATAACGATCCATGCCAAGGATCACATCTAAACGGGAGTTTCTATGAGGATGAGATCGTGAAATAATATCCCATTTATTTCAATACTGATACTAGGACAAATTTTTGTTGACTTCATGGTTGATCCAGGGGAATAGATTAACATTTTGGTAGAGAGAAGGTCGGATTTGATTTCATTTTGATCGACAAACTTCTTTGAAATAAATGAATGCGATGCTCCAGAATCAAACAATACCAAGGTAGATACTGAATGAATAGGGAACATACCCAACACGACATCAGGGGCGTCGCTGGCTTCCTCGGCGGTCACATGATGCAAGCGACCGCTACTCGAATTCCGGTTTACAGCTGATACTGGTTTAACTACTTGAGTTACTCCAGCACCTTGCGGTCTTCCAGGGGGACGCTGAACACCTTGTGCCGGCTGAAGATTTGAAGCTTGATTCTTCTTTGGACATGCATTAGCGAAATGACCACGCTCATTACACCGATATCATGTGACATCTGCTGCTTGATTCTGAACTCCAGCAGGCTTCCTTTCAGATGTACCAGCCTGCCTAGCAGAAGGCTGCCGAGGTCGAGGAGGTTGACCTTGCCGCCTTTGCTGCTGAAAAGGCGAAGGTCGTACATTGGTTGATTGACCAATGCGCGGCCTTGCAGGGCTAGCACTTACGGACTTGCGAGCCATCCATTTCCTCTTACGATTCTCCATAATATTCTTGATGCTCGTGTTCGGCTATAATAGCTTTATCCACGAAGATTTGAAAATCATGGAAATCATGAATAGCCAAGATATGCTTTACTTCATCATTTAGATTATCTACGAAGCGTTCAATTCTTCTCGCTTGAGCGCCACTTCGAGGTTGCATATCGGGCAAGATAATTGAAGCGGTGGAGATATTCCATTACGACATATTTCCTTGATGAAGATCCAAGAATTCCCTTCTTTAGATTAACCAAACTAGAAGGAATATGAGTCCTTCTAAAAGCTTCCTTGAAAGATGTCCAAGAAATTTGCTAGCCTTCGGTGAATAGTGAAATTTTCCCACTAAGAAGCGGTGCACCTTGCAAGCGATATGAAGCATAAAGCACTTTTTCATAATCCTTGCATTGAGCAATGGCCAATTTGCTTTCCATCGATCTTAGCGATCATCCGCTTCTAAAGGGTCAATAGCGAGAAGAGAAAGTCGAAGTCGGGTTTTAAGAACTCGCCAACTTGGATTGACGATAAGCCGACATTTCTAGTTCCGCATCCACGCACCGAGATTAGCCGTATTCGCACGATTCTTTGAAGAAGGAGGGTATTCGTCTGCCGTCCTTGCTCGATCATCGCCAAAACTTGAGCCATCGTAGGCGGTCCTGGTAACTGCTCTTCAGGGACATTCCCTTGGGCTTGGACTGATGCTTGAGGCGGCGGCGGAGATTCCTGGCGAGAAGGTCGACGCGACGAAGAAGCTCTGACAGAAGGATGAACTGGATTTGGCAAAGCTGGAGTGGCTAAAGCCACCCTTGGAGGTTGACTTTCAGGAGTTGCCTCCGTCTCCATTATCTCGTTTAGAGATCTGGTGACTGGCATCTGGAAAGGCATATAGAAGGAGAGTAACAGGTAAGATTTTATTCATTTAATTTCTATTAGTTATCTCATTATTATCATTCATGAATTATTATTATTAAGGATCACAACATCGTAAAAATATTAACAAAATGTTAAATATTTACTAGTAGAACCATAAGCACACAATAAAATTCACAACCAAAAACTTTTATTCCAACTTTTAATATGTACAAGCAAAAGGCATAACTACTAGTATTCACAACTGACATCTAACTTACGTAGTTTAGGAGGGAAAATAACCAAAAGTTATTTCTTATTTCCTAACTAAGACTCACTCGACTGACTCCATATCCACACTACCTACTGAAGACCTACAGGTAGAACCCTCAGTGTCAGGAAGGAAAAGTCCTCGACGACGGTATACCGTGGTCTCTCGAGGACGACATAAAACAACACCGCACGGATCTACATGGATTCTAGGCAAACGAGGTCGACTACCTACGACTGACATCCGTGCCTGGCAATACCTCGGCGGTGCTCGGGTTTCTTCCACGGGCACTCGAGGTGCTTGCCTCAACACTGATCGCGGTATCAAACCTCTAGCTAGACAAGGAGCAATAGCTTCTTCCAAGAACGCTATCCTCGCCTAGCTTCCCTATATTCGAAACTACTTGCCGACAATATCGATCGAGGCGTTAATGAATTCCACTAAGTTTCTTAAGGTGGTATTTGTTAACTTGATGGAATCCATATAACAATTTTCCCACCGGTGGCGAGAAGGAATTCTCCTATATGCAAGCGCCAATTCGGGTAATGCATGGCGAGCGACAATTGCATTATAGGCCGCTTGTTCATGGCCATCGTGATGGAAGATCTGGACCCTCAAATGATCTATCCCTTCGCCATACTCGACTCTGGCGGGATATCTACCCTTGCTATATACTCCACGAGGTGAACTAACGAGGGCATGGAATACTATATATCTAGGATTCTCGGAAAAATGAGCAAATTCCAGCAGACGAGCAAGATATCCCATCATGCCGGAATTTTCCCTCTGAGTAGACATATAGCATGGCGCATAGCCTCCCATCTGCACATTTAACAAGGAATTAGTATTCCCAATTAAATGTAAGATAAGAAAATATTGAAGGAAAAGATTCTAGCAGAAATTTTTAAAACATAAAAGAATTAATAACAAATATTTATTTGGCACAACCAAAAGAACATACTTAAAGAATAAATTGAAGAGATGACCCTACTCATCATTTTAATTTTGGAATCCTAATTTCAAATTTTAAGTTCATTTACGCCCAAACTATCTAAGGTTTCCTACAGCCAGCATGGCTCTGATACCAACTTGTAAGGCCCCCATTTTCGATAAATTAATATCGAAAATGGATACCATGTGCATCTGATTACTAGTCCCATGATCGGTGGCTAAATGCGCACAAATACAAATTGATATCACAGTCATACACAACTTTATTATTACAGTGAAGCAAATACATAACATTCTTACAATACCAAAAGTAAAAGCATAACGGTGGAGACATTCATCTTGTAGTATGCCTTTTATCCCAAAATCCCCACAGAACAAGCGACAAGGTGAACCCTAGTAAAATTCATCGTTCACATCCCGAATCTGCGTCATAAAAGGTATCGTCGGAAATCATTTCTTCACCTAAAAATATCAACATGGGCAAGTTGAGTACTTACGTATTACTCATAAGACTTTACAAAACCTATTATATATGCAGGCCATTCCAAGGAAAAGCTCATGGTTGTTTTGCATAAAGCTAATTTGAAATGTAAAAATCAGAATAATAGATCGTAAAGCGAAGTTTAAGTAAAAGCGGCTAATCTTGAAAGTGGCGAATGTAAGCATAAGTAAATATCAAATACAGGTATCATAACCATTTCAAGAATCATTTCTCTTGTCACGCAGAAATTGCCAAGTAACCATTCCTACGGTCCGGTAGAAACCCGAGTTTTATGAAAATATAAAGCAGTTAACTAGTCTTTGGCGCACCAAGATTCCCATAACGCGGGAGCGGCTTTTGAAAAGTTTGTCACTCTGCGAGTTGTACAACTTTACCCACAAGTAATGATCAACCTCTTTTGCGGGCCAAGTAACACACTTCCTTTGGTGTGTCGGCAAGGAGATCATAACAAAACCGTTACATTGTTTAACCCTAACTTTGCACCGGCCCGGTGACATCAAACCCGTACTATGGTATTTATGTTTGCGCACATCATTGCACAATAATGATTAAGCATGTCCATAGTATGGCATTCACCGTTGTATTAGCAAGCGTGACTCCCAACACCTCGGTGTAGGCGCCCTACGAGCAACGAACACCTTTGAAGAGGCTCGTACTACTTGACCTACCAATGTGCAAAGCTAGTTTTAAGCAACTTAATCAGTTAGAGCTGTCCCATACCAAAGCACTTGTGGTTGTGCGATAAATTCTTGGGTTTAACGAACACGTAGTTCGGTCCTTAATCCGATCGGGCAATAATCTCCACTCTACACTACGTACAAGTCCCTTGTACACCCGGCTATTGCCAATAATTGCCCGCATCAAAACCATAGTTTTATTTTCATTTTTGATCAAAATACCAACCATAAGATGGTCATACCTATTAAGTTGTCATATCCAACATCTTTAATCATGTCAAGATTTTATTTTGCTTTAAGCATGGCTAAGCATGTCACTAAGTGTGATTAACCCAAATTGACATTAAATAATGTCTATGCTATTCTATGGTTATCAAGGTTCACAATTTCATACTTATCAAGGAAGTTCTATGAAGCAATAGGTACAACTACCAATACCCATAATATAGCAAACTTTAATAAAATAAAGTATGCGATAAAACATTTAATGAAAACATTTATAAAGCTGGGATCAATATGGTCAAAGGGTGCTTGCCTTGTTGATGATCTTGACGTCAAACTCGATCGTCGAATTCACGAGTTTAAATCAGATTGCTACGTCGAATAATAATAACATGGCAATTTCGACAAAATGAAAGGATCGGACATAAGAACCAAATAAAATCAAGCTGTTTGAATTAACATATTTGTTGTTCATTGATTTACAAGTTTTACGAATATTTTACGATTAGGTTTTTATAATAGCCAACCTTAGTTTCTTGAATAATTCACTTTCATTTATCATTTTCAGAGACCATTTTTACAGGTTTCATTAGTCTGGATTTTCAATTTCTAAATTCTGAAATTATTTAAATTGCTATTATGGAACTACTTTCTTATCCTATATTATACTTTAATTATTTTCCATGGTACACCTAAGTATTTTTGCATAATCAGGTTCCTAGAGAGCATGGAATCTAATAAAATTTATTTCATTTAATTTGAAGTTGAATTGCTGAAATTCTATTCACAACATATTTCAAATTCTTTCTTTAAATTTAAACCTGAAATTCAAACAAAGTTCATTTTGAAATATTTTTGCATATTATGAATCTACATGATTTTAGACGAATTTAGAAATTTATTTCACTTCATTTGATTGGATAGTTCAAAAGATATTCAAGTTTGAATGCATTCGGTTTTGAAAATCAGAAAATCAACATTTTGCCAAAAGGAAAATGCGCCTTCACCGGAAAACGTGCTTTCCGTTTTGCGCTGCGTCGGCCGAGAAAGCGACATCGACATGAGCCTAGGCGGCAATGACACGCACGCACGCAGTAACGGCCGACGCGGGACCACGCTGTCGAGCAGCCATGGTCGACTCTGGGCCCGCGTGGCGGCCGACTTACTCGGATCGGCGATCGACGCACCGTGGCCCGCATGGCGGTGAGCTGCGCGTTGCGTGCAACCGACATCTTGGTCCCATTGTCGATGACGAGACAGGTCGCGGTTGCGAGTTCACGGCCGTGGCAACCTTCTTGGAGAAGTGGAATGGATTCCATATTCTTGCTCGGCATGCTTGCGCGATCCTAGGGTGGTATCGCCGGCGGGGTGGCCGGCGACTGCCACCGGAGAAGCGGCGGCGGAAATGGCCGACGGTGCACCGCGAAACTACGGCTTGGGGTGGAAGAACTTCACGGCGAGCATCGGTGGATCACATAGATCTCATTTTTAGCTTTGGCAAGGAAAAAGAGGACGGAGGGAAGCTCTCACCGTGAGGTGTGGCGGTGGCGGAAGAAGCTCGGTGGGAGAGCTCGCAGGGAAGAAGAGGTGAAATTGAGGCCGGAGAAGGTTCACAGGGTGGTGAGGTTGCTTTGGAAGAGGTGGTTCGAGGAATGGCGCAGTGGAGAGCGAGATGGCGTTCCCCCTTTTCGGGTTTTTGGCCGGAGCTGGGGAAGAATGAGGTGTTCGGCGGCGCTGGGGTGGATTGGTTCGGTTTCGCTGGCTCCAGGATGTTGTATGAGTGTTTGCGACAATGTTGAGGTGCTTAAATAGGTGAAAGAGGCGGTTGCACAGGGTTTGGACAGAAGGGCAAAGCGGTGGCTTGCGCGGTGATTTCTCGATCGTTACGCGCGGGAGAGAGTGCACGGAGGTCGGGCGGATGCGGCGTGGCAGGCGGCGTCTTTGGCGTCCTCGGGTGGCGAGTTGTGGCACGGTGGCGACAAAGCGGAGAGGCGTCGGCTCGGTGAGAGAGCGGCGAAGCAACGGGAGAGAACGGAAAAAGAACGGAAGGGAAGGAGCTGACAGGTGGGTCCGGGCGGTCAGCGAGTGTAAAGGAGGTCGGCTGCTGGGACAGCTGTCCAGGCGGGCCCACATGTCGGCGAGACAAGGGTTTAAGTCTCAGGATGATTCTGGACAGCTCAGGGTAAAACCGGAAATTCAGGCTAGAAGATAAGCTTAGTATTTTATGAAAATTTTTACAGAGGTCGGCAAGGTAAATTTTAAGGTATTGGAAAATTTTCAGATAAATGTGACAAGTAAATTATTTATTAAAAATCTGACAATGCACTGTTAAAGGGTTTTACTGATTCTGTTTTTCATTTAATTGAGAGCTAAAAGAAATTTATTATTTTATGAAACTTTTTGACAAGATTCTTATTAATATGATATAACTTTAATAAAATTTTCAAAATTTTATATTTGATATTTTATTTTTAATAATTCTGACACTGCATTTTCCAGCTTTTAAGATTGACTGTTCTTGAATTTATAAAATTAATAAATGAAGAGATAAATTCTTGATATTTTTACCAGGGTTGGGTTAAGTTAATATGTCGGCATGGTTAAAATTTCAACTCTGGTTAAGGTAATAAAAATCCTGAACATATCTTTTGGTTCAGATTTCCACTTGTCTCCTCATGATTATCTTTGTATTTTATTTTATTTTATTAATGCCAGGACAGAGCATGTGGCACAAATATGATTCTTAGATTTTTAAGGATTTTACTGACTTTAGGTTTTTACCTTTTGTCTTTTACCATTTTGCTATATTGAGGATTTGGATTTCTTTTAATAGGAAAAAGCCAAAAGAATTTTCTTTATTTCAAGAAAAATCAGAAAACATGACAATAAATCATATGGATATTTTTAATATTGTATTTCTGATTTTATTGAATTTTGGGTTTTTACATTGAACTATTTTCTATTTAAGTCTTGCTTTCAATACACTAAGCATTTAAATATGTATAGTTGTATGAAAGGAATTTGAAATAAGTAAAAAATTTACTTTCTGAATAATAGGGTGGCAGTAGAATAATTGAACTTGCCAAAATAATTAAGGAGTAAACTTGATTTGAACTACCATTAGAAATATGAAGTAACCCTTGTGCCAAATGCACACACATATATATGTATATATATGTGCATAGGAAAAGTAAATAATTAGGATATAGATTAAATGGGTTCAACCATGGACAAATTTAGTAGCCTAGCTTAATAGATCTAGATTAATCAACTCCTTTCTCCTTATGCATCGCTTAAGGATAAGTGCTTTTGCACAGAACCCTTTATTTTATGTTCTAAATTTCATAAATCCAAATAATTTTTAGCATCTATAATTCGAAGTTATAACTATAAGAATTTATAATTTTAGCCTCTTGAATTCGCAATTCAAGAACAAATAATCTATAAGAAAACCCATGTTTGTTCATCATAAAAGTTATTAACATTATGAATGTGTACTTATCTTAATCATGAAGTCTTAAAATTCTATAATCCAACCCCTAAAATGTACTTCTATTTTCTGCAGTGAATCTTTATTTGGTTTACTGTCTGTTTCCTTTTTGCCCTTACTAAATTTGGATTTTTACTATGTTTCCGTTCGATCGACGTGTAGATTCCGACGTCCTCGAGGAAGAAGACGACTCCTTCGCAGATCCAGATTTTGTACCAGACAGTGAATTGCAAGGCAAGCAACCCCTTGAGCATATTGAGCCTGGTAATTTACCTACATTATGTTGTTTTTGTCTATGTACGATGCATCCGGATAATTCTCTATAGAAATGCTAATTTGGGTTGGGCGTAGTTAATTTCAGACATTATGGTTTACCTTAGGGCTGTTTGGGGAGCTGCGCTTAGGTGAAAAAGTGCTTTTTGGTTTCTTTGGGTCAGTAAAGCGACTATAGTGGCGGTGTGGCTTTTCTTGTTATGCCGTTTGGCAAACTAGGCTCTGCATTGTAGCTTTTGGGGACAAGCAGCGGGGGCGGTAACCTAGCGAAGCATAGCGCGAACAGTGGAGAGGTGGCGTGGAGGTGGCGAGGCAGGTGGCGGAGGTCGGGAGGCGGAGTGGCGAGATAGGAGGTGGTCAAGCGAAGCCATGGTGAAAAGCACCTCCTCGGTGTTTGCAGCTTTTGGGGTGCCTGCTGTGGCTTAGCTTCCCACTGCTGCGGCAATCTTTGTTGGGGAGCTTTTGGACCAAAGCTGAAGCACAGCCCCCCCAAACAGGCCCTTAATCTGTATGGACATGTGAACCTTGTAAACCTTAGTTTGAACTAGACATGCTTAATGTCATTTTGGGTATAACCGCTAGTGTAATATTCCTGCTTAAGCTATTCGTCATATGTTTTTGGTCTTTTCAACAAATGTATGGTCCTCTTGAGAAAAAGTTGCTGGTACTTTGGTTAAAAACCCAAAATAAAACTATGGTTTGACGCAGACGATTATTAGCAATAGCCGGTGGTGCAAAGGGAGTTGCACGTAGTGTTGGGTGGAGTATCGCCCGTGTCGGATTAAGGGTCGAGCAATGGAACATTATAGATCCATGTTTTCGTACAACCACGGGGCCTGGTGTGGGACAGTCTGAGCCTATTAAGTTATTTGGATGTGGCTTTGCATCTAAGGAAGGTGGGAGTATAGCGGGAGCTTTCCGATTAGGACTGCTTGTGAGGGGCTTCCACACCGAACTTTTCTAACCCTCGGTGTGGGTAAATGCATACCCGCGCAACGGTGTACGCCTCGTCATAAAACAGAAATGGGTGTTGTGTTGCGTGAAAGGAACCACGTCTTGTGTGTGTGTTTCTGTTTTATGATGAGGGTTAACATCCCGGGCTGGTTCAAAGCCATGTCTAAGTAATGTAACAGTTCTGTATGATCTCCTTACCGACACACCAAAGGAAGTGTGTTAATATGGCCTGGCAAAAGAGGTTGATCATTCCGTGTGGGTAAAGTTGTACACCTCTGCAGAGTGAAAAATCTAATCGATTAGCCGCGGTCATGGGCACTTGGTGAAGTCATTCCAATGTTAGTCTTTTGGTATTTTCTGAAAAATGGGTTTGGTTTGGAAACCATTTTTGCAACTAGCTTTTGTGTCAAAGGATAGACACCGGGGACCTTTGCAGTCGGGTAGACTGGGTTGAAAGGCTTGAGTATTTGCTTATCGCTTTATGTCTCAATTGCCTATTTAAAAATGCGATGTTTCAATCTATTATATTCATACTTTTCAATGTTTATGCAACTGCAAAATAACCTATAACCTGCCTTGCTTAGCCTGCATGATTACTTAATTGCATTTCTCAAACACTATAAGTCTTGCTGGGTACCAATGTACTCAATCTTGCATGTGTTGTCTCAGAGGACGAAGCTAGCGAAGTGCCAAATGATTCTTACTTTCACGCAGGGCACGGGGTGTTCGACGATGATTTTCCCTAGGTTTGCCTAGTCAGTTGCCTGAGGGTTAGCACGCAAACCACGAGGCATTTGGAGTTCTTTAAACTCTCTATTTTTCGTTGTTCAGTCTTTATAAATTTTAAACTTTGTATAATCATTTGCGCTTGTATATACATATTTATCAGTTTGTTCTCTTGGGGTTGTGATATGAATGTTGTAAACATGTGAGTGCTAGCCACTGATCATGGGACTAGTACAATGATCACATGGAGGTTCCTGTTTGCAAGAATGGGGTCTCACACCCGGGCAGGCAGCCCAGCTCGTGTGATTCTCGCTGCCAACTCGCCCCCACGTGTCAGCCGCATCGCCCGAGCCTTCTCCTCTCTGCCCTCTCTCGCGCCGACGCCACCTCGCCCTTGACAGCCGACATCACTCGCACCTGCATCGAACCGCCTCCAAGCCGTTATAAGCGTCGTGTGACGCAGTAGCAGCCACTCTTTCTTCCCGCTCGCCCCATTCCGTCGCTTTTCCCCTCATCTTCCCCATCGCCGGTGAAACCAGTGAAAAGGGAAAACCGGTGTTTCGTCGCTTTACTCAATTCCAGCCCGAATCATTTGAGCCGAAGCTTCCTCGCGACGCCAGGAACCTTCCCTTGCCTTCGGTTGGAGCCCTTCTTCCATGGCAAGCCCCCACATCGAGCTTTTCCTTCCGCCGCGCCGCGCACGGTGAGGACCCATCTCCGAGCGCTCATTCTTTTGAAGAAGTGGTAATAAGATCCCTGTAATGCTCTGATGCTCAATTTGGTGAAGATGAGGTTAGGCGAACCATGTTTTAGCCTCGCTGTCGCTCGACCGTAGCCATCGCTGCCCCTCGCCGGTGGCAACCCCTTCCCGATGACCTTCGGCCGCCACGAGACCTCCCCTGGGTGCGCATGAGCACGCTGATGCTCATGCTGGAACCCATTCCACTGCTCCGGTGTTAGTTCGCCGCCGGCAAGCCCAGCCTTTTCCGCCCCTACTTTGGGTCACTACTGAGTGGGCCAGAGCTATCAGTCTGGCGTCATCTCTCTATGCCCGCGTCGTTGACCTGTGGACCCCATCGGTCAGTCGCGCGACGTGCGTGTCGCTGCCAAGCGGGACCCGCATGTCAGCCGCTCTCGTGTGTCGGTTCGAGGCCAGCGTCGACCACCGGTACATGGCGTAGCTCGGGCTGACACTGGACCATTGTCGGTCGGTCGCGCGTCGATGACGCAGTCTTTGGCCACGCGTGCGCCGCTCGCGCCTCGCGTCGCCGACGACTTGGGCCAGCGTGTCGGTCCTGCAGCGCCGACGGGCAAGCCACTGCCATCTAGGCCCCAGCCGTCAACATGTCAGCCCGGCGTAACCTGAAAAGGGAAAGCGCATTTTCCTCGTGAAAGCGCCCTTTCCGTTTTCGGCATATTTCTGAATTTTCAGTATTTTGCAAAGCCTAGAATATTCATTAGTTCATATCTTATGCATTTTAAATCCAAATTTGATGAAATAAATTTATAAATTCATGATAAATCATGTATATTGAGAATATGAAAAAAACTTCAAAATTGAATTTTATTATATTTTGAATTCAAATTTAAAAAAGAGCTAGAAATATGTCATACATAGAATTTTTGCAAATGACCACAAAACTTAGTAAAATAAATTTTTAGACTCCTTGTAACCTCAGGAACCTGAATATGTAACAATACTTAGGGTTTGTTATAAGAAAAATTTAAGTTGTTAAATGTATAGTAAGTGATGCAATAATGATCCAAATAAACTAAATCTTTTAAAGTTGCCAATAAAAACAAATAATCCCTACAACCATTTCTGAATTGTGAAATTATTTTATTTGAATATTTCTATCTGATTTCTTTTTGGCCCTATTAAAATTTGGTATTTGCTATGTGTTGTCGAACGACGTGTAGAACCCGACGAATCTGATATAATCGATGATCAGGAGTTCGACATCGAGGAGAATCAACAAGGCAAGCATCCCTTTGATCATATTGATCCCAGTTGTATAAATGTTTTCATTAAATGTTTTACTGCACACTTTATTTTTATTAAAGTCTGCTATATTACGGGTATTGGTAGTTGTACTTGTAGCTACATAGAACTTCCTTGATAAGTATGAAATAGTGAACCTTGCTAACCCTAGAATAGCGTAGACATTATTTGATGTCAATTAGGGTTACTCACACATAGTGTCATGCTTAGCCATGCTCAAATAAACATAAAACTTTGACATGATTAAAAATGTTGGATATGATATTTAATGGGTATGACTTTTCTTTATGATTGGTATTTTGGATGGAAAATTAAAATAAAACTATGGTTTAGATGCGGTCAATTATTGGCAATAGCCAGGAGTGCATGTCTTTGCACGTAGAGTAGGGGGAGATTATTGCCCGTATCGGATTAAGGACCGAACTATGGGTTGTTTTCAGGCCAAGAATTATCATACAACCACAAGTGCTGGTATGGGACAGCTCTAACTTATTAAGTTGTTTAAAACTGGCTTTGCACTTGGAAGGCCGGAGTAGTATGAGTTGTTTCTTAATGAATTGCTCGACGGGACGTCCACACCGAAGTGATCATGGATCAAACGTTTACCAATATAACGGTGTACGCCATACTGTGGGGAGTTCCATCATTTCTATGCTTTGAGTTCTTCCACCACAGAATGGGTTTATCGTCACCGTGCTGGTGCAAAGTCAGGGTTAAATAATGTAACAGTTATAACATGACTCTGTGCGGCACACCAAAGAAAGTGTGCTAATGTCGATTGCACAAAGAGTCAGTCATATCTTGTGAGGAAAGCTGTATACCTCTGCAGAGTGTAAAACTAATTGATTAGCCGCGCCCGCGGTAATGGGCACTTGGTAAAGTCATCACATAGTTAGCTGTTTTTAATTTCGTAAAATCTGGTTTCTACCGTGTGTCAATAATTTATACTGTGTGTCAGTGGAAATGGTTCTTGGATATGATCATTATACCCAGGTTCAAAATTTCACTTACTCGTACTTACATACTGTCATTTTATTTAATCTGCTCTTAAGCAAATTTTATTACAATTTACTATTCTGTATTTACCATTCAAACTGGCTTTGTGCAAATTAACCATAATAGCCTTTCCATTGAAATGACCTGCATGTATTATAGGATTTGTAAAAGTCTTGCGAGTACGTAAGTACTCAACTTGCCTATGTTGATTTTTTTAGGTGAAGAATCAGATTGTCCCGACGACTCATACGTTGATGCAAGATTCGGGGAATTTAACAGTGAATTTTTCTAAGGTTTTACCTTGTCAGTTGCCTGTGGGACAATGGGTTAAAAAGGCATACTACAAGAAGTTGTCTCCACTGCAGTTTTTACTTTTGGTACTGTAAGAATATTATGTAACCTTGCTTCCGCTGTGTAATAAAGCTTATGTGTGACTATGGTATCAATTTGTATTTATGCGTACTAGCTACTGATCATGGGACTAGTACTGTATGCACATGGTACCCATTGTTGATATTCATTATCAAAAATGGGGGACTTACAAGTTGGTATCAGAGCCATGCTGACCGTAGGAAAACCTTAGGAAGTATGAAGTAATTAAAATTTAAAATTTGACACTAGGATCCAAACAGATTAAAATATTGAATTAGGACATCTTACCTATCTATTCTATATATGCATGAAACTTTTTTTGGCTATGTGTATACTTGTTAATAACTCTTTGCGATGTTTTAAATTTCTGCTAGAATCTTTTCTTGAAAAATTGCTTTACTGTCTTATATTTAATCAGGAGTGCTAATTCCTTATTAAATGTGCAGATGGGCGGATACACCCCATGATATACATCCACTCATAGGGAGGATTCTGGCATGATGGGATTTCTTGCTCGTCTGCTGGAATTTGCCCACTTTTATGAGAATCCACGATACATAGTATTCCACGCAGCAATTAGTTCTGTATCTGTGGAATACATAGCCAGGGTGGATATCCCCGCCAGAGCTAAAGATAGCGAAGGAGACTTGTCCTTCGAGGGTCCCGATTCTTCCATTGTGATGGCCATGAACGAAGCGGCCTATATTGCTATTGTCAGGTTATGTCACACCCTACCCGAACTGACAGTTGCGTATAGGAGGATTCCATCCCGGCCACCAAATGGGGAGAACTGTTATATGGATGCCACTGGATTACTAAATCCAACATTATGTAATCTAGTGGGATTCAATAATGCCTCTGATCAGTATTGCCGACAGGCAATAACTGAATACAGAGAGGCTCGATGCCATATAGCATTTCTAGAAAATGTTATCGCTCCCTGTGTCGCCAGAGGCATAGTACCCCCTTCAGTTCTGGGGCAAGCCCCACAGGTGCCCGCGCCCGACGACACTCAAGTATCGTCGAGGCGTCGCCAGGCGAGGATGTGTGTTATAGGAAGTCACCCTCGGCTACCTAGTATTCATGTGGACTCTCGTAGTTTTCCCCCGCGGCGTCCTCAGAGGCCGCAGGTGGGTTGCCGTCAGGAGACTTTTTCTCCTCTGACGCAGAGAGTAGTAGTCATAGGTCAGCGGAAGATAGTAATAGTCCGCTAGTAGAGTAGAGGATGGTCAGGAGATGAGTAGGATTAGAAAATAACTTTTGTTGGCTTCCTTTATGTAGTAGTTGTTCAGAATAAATGTTATGTTCATGATTTTGTTGTGAATATTATGAGTTGAAATAAAGTTTTTAGTTTAACATTGTTTTGTGTGATTTTGGTTCCTACTCGTAAATATTTAACCTTCAGTTAATATTTTTACGATGTCGTGATCCTCAATAATAATCAATCCATGAATAATAATATTGAGACATGCTCTTAAAATAAATAGAAACATTCAGGATCAAAGCTTAATCAGATCTTACCTGTTAATTCATTGTCAATCTTGTTTCAGATGCCTGCCACTAGATCCTTAAATGAGATTTTGGGGAGTGAAGAAACCCCATAAACTCAACCATAGCGAGTGACGTTAGCCACTCCAGCCCAACCCAATCCTATTCATCCATCTGCAGCTAGAGGTTCTTCTTCGCATCGCCTCGGCCGTCGAGATTCTCCGCCTCTGCGAGATCAAGAATCCGTTCCAGAAGGGCAATTGCCAGGACCGCCAACCATGGCCCAAGTACTTGCAATGATTGAGTAGGGTCGCCAAACTAATACCATGTTGTTTGAGCAGTTGGTCCATAATACGACCAACCTTGGTGCTGCAAGTGCCAGGGCTGGGATAGGAGAAGCATCCCACCTATCTAAATTGGGAGAATTCTTGAAGACTCGGCCCGACCTTCTCTTCATCGTCGGATCCTCTTGATGCTGATGATTGGTTATGATCAATCGGAAGTAAATTGACCATTGCCCAGTGCAATGATCATGAAAAAGTTCTCTACGCATCGTACCAGCTTCAAGGAGCAGCCACAATCTGGTGGGAGAATTTTCAAGCAATTAGGCCCCAAGATCAGGAAATCACTTGGGACGCCTTCAAGGAAGCCTTCCGGAAGATGCATATCCCATCCAGTCTGGTGAATCTAAAGAGACAGGAATTCCTTGATTTACGTCAAGGAAATATGACAGTGATGGAGTACCTCCATCGCTTTAATTATCTTGCTTGCTATGCATCATCGGAGGTCAATTCAGAAGAAAGAAGGATTGAGCATTTTGGGATAATTTAAATAATGAAATCAAGCATCTTCTTGCCATTCATGACTTTTACGATTTCCAGACGCTCGTGGACAAGGCTATCATAGCCGAGCATAGTACACGGGATGTGATAGAAAGTCGTAAAAGAAAATGGATAGCGCGGAAAGCCGCCAATCCTAATTTGTCAAGGCCGCGCATTGGTCAGCTGACCAATGTACGACCTCCTCCGCCCCGTCAGCAGCAGCAAAGGCGGCAAGTCCAAAACCCTCGACCTCAGTAGCCTTTTGTTCTATCAACTGGCAATAATGAAGGAAGAGCAGCTGGAGTTCCAAGCCAATGTGACGTGTTATCATTGCAAGGAGCGTGGGCATTATGCTAATGCCTGCCCAAAAGGAGGTCAAGCTTCAAGTCATTAGCCGACGCAAGGAGTTCTTCAGCGACCCCCAGGTCGACCTCAAGGAGCCGGAAGTTCTCAAGCTCCCAAGCCTTCTGCAGCTCCAAATCGAAGTGCAAGCAGCGGTTGTCTTCATCATGTGACCGCAGAAGAAGCTAGTGAATCACCTGATGTGGTATTGGGTATGTTTCTCGTGCACTCAGTACCTACTTTGGTATTGTTTGATTCTGGAGCAGTGCGCTCATTTATTTCCAAGAAATTTGCCAATCAAAATGACATAGAAATTGATCTTCTTTCCGCAAAAATGACAATCTTTTCCCCTGGATCAATCATGAATTCAATTTGAAAGATCGAAATGGCGATCAGAGGGGGGGTGAATGATCCCAAATAAAATTTCCCCCACTCAAAGTACTCCAAACACTCTTGCAATAAAAATCTAAAGCACCCAAATATTTTCGTTCAAACTGGTGCTTCTCATATTCGCAGACCCTCCAAAACCCAGAACAATTAGACAACTATGTGTACCCCTAGCTTGCAAGGATAAGAACCATGAATCATATGAGGGGTTTTTTAATCACAATCCTGGTTGTCAAGTGTCCAAACAAAAGAGGAATCAATTCAAAGGACTTCTTTTCTAAAAGAGATAAAGCTAAAACACCAAAGTCACTTTTCAGAAAAGTTAAAGCAGATTTTCAGAAATTGTCCTCAGTTGGAACAGGTGGTTTGTGAGTTTCTATTGCTCTAAAATTATTGGAAATTTTTTTCCCTTTGAGCAGTAGAGTCGTGAAACACTCCACCAGTGGACTCAAGAAATTTTATACAGATGTATATATGAGTCCTGCACCTTCTCCAAAAAGAATCACTTAAAAATGATTTTTATATATCTTTAGAAAAATCAAATAATGACTGCTGCGTGAAGAACAAGTTCTGGACAGATTTGCAAATTGATAAAAAAATTGATCTCACGTCTATCCAAGGGTGTAAGAAAGATGTAAAACCAAATGAACACCCTTAATACATCCTAGAAGAACAGCATTTAAAAGGAGGGGAGGCAAATCTAAATTGCATAAATGTAAATTGCAAGAATGTAAGTGCTGAATTTAATTGCGGAATTTAAGTGCATAATGTAAATTTAAATGTGTAATGTAAATGCACAAAGAAAAGAAATGATTTGAGGAAACATTTCATTTCTGGAAGGAGAGGTTACAAAGCCTCACATTCATGTGGGCAAAGCTCAAAGGAGCATAAAAAAACTCAAAACCTTCAAGGGGAGGAGGCTTCCCCTCCACCCCAATTTATACTACTCTTGGGCCACCTACCACCCTTGGATGAGTCCCTCAACCTAGAGCACTCATCTAAGGGCTAGGATTAACCCACACACACAGCCATGCAAGGGCTAACCCAAAACCCACACACATACCGGGTTTTCTTGCACGGTTTTCAAAGCATACTACCTAGACCCGCTAACCTATCAACTAGACCTCAAACCGACGGCCCTCATTGATCCACGCAGCATCTAGCTAGCATCATCTCCTTTCCTTGTCTTCTTGACTTGCCCGGACTCCGTCTCCGATTATCTTTCGGCGATCTCCCAACCGTCTGGACCTCCGACGCTCCTCGCCTAGTCCCGGTCATTCTCCGCCTCACAATGACCTAGCACCGTCGCCCTGCAACCATCAAAGACAAGGAAAAACGTTTCACATAGCAATGTCCAACAACACATATAATCACATTTTGATCTCAACAGAATGATATACACTATGCTGACTAGCAAAACCCTGACCTCACGTGGTATGATCACTGGTAACCTTCCCGACCACTCGAAGTGCAGCAGTGGTCTCCGACCACCAAAGCCAGCACCACTCGGGTCGGACGGTGGTCTCCGACCAGCCAAAGCCCAGACCACTCGGGGTTGGACGACTGGTCTCCGACCAGCCAAAGCCACGACCACTCGGGGTCGGACGACTGATCTCCAACTAGCCACTCAAATTGCTTTATTTTGAAAATCAATCCAAATCAAACTCAAACTTGAGCACACCTTGCTCAAATGAAGTCAAATACTCATCACAAACATGGATGGACCTCCACATGGTCCTTCAATCTCCCCCTTGATGAGTATATTGACAAACTGCACAAAAGGCATAAATTTGAGTTTGAATGAGAGAAGAAGAAAGCAATTTGATTGGAAAGCCAAACTTGGTCCAGAGAGAAAGATATAAAATCATGACCAAGTTGGTAGAAAGAATTTAGAGCAAGACCATGAAAAAAGCAAGTTTTCCACAAAAGCTCTAAAAACCAATCGTAAGTGCCAAATGTGATTATGATCCATAAAAAAATAGCAAGGATTTACAAAGATCATAAGAACCAACAAGCTTTCACATTTTCATCTCTCTCTTTTTTTTTAATGATGCCTTTTCTACATTTTCTCCCCCTTTTGGCAATATAGGCATCAAAATGGAATTTTCTCCCTCTTTTTATGTATGCTAGAAATGCAATAGAAAGAGCTTTGAAGATTATCCAATTGATCAAAATGGAAGGATATTATACCAAGCTTGTCAATTTCAGAAGATGACTAAACTAAGACATGTCCAAGTGCAAATACGAGCTTAGTTTTGAATATATCATTTTTAGCAAGATTTGACAAGTGTAACATTTAGCTTTAGTTTCAAAAATAGAAGAATAGCCACTCTAAGGATCAAAAGGAAAACCTAGAGTTCAACCTACTCAACACTTTGGGGAATCTAGAAGAGCATACAAGGTCCTTGGGCTCATTTATCACTTAATGCAAATTTTGATTCATCATCATACAAGACATAGCGGGTGCAAATGTTTGACATTATTTGCATTCTTTAGCCACATATGTCTTTGTTTTAATTTATTTGCATTTTCTTTTGACAACCAATTGACTCAAGCCGTATCGACCATCTCAAGATGAACTCTTAAGAGGATGGTCTAGGTCAAACACGATGTATTCCAAGTTCATCCCAAGTGCAATGGGAAGCGGTCTTGTGAATGCAAGGTGTTGAGTCGTATGTGCACAAGAAGAGTCAATTTTGTTTAATTTTCATTTTAGCACAATGATTTATGAGCAATTGAAGGACTCTAGCATGGATCAAACTAGTTTCACCCAAGTTGCTATAGGGACTCTAGAGAACTCCAAAATTTCTCAAATTATGGCACAAACCTCTAGAGAAGAAACCTAGCAAGTAAAAGCAACAAGTTTCATCAAGTTTTTCATTTAAGGCTTATTTCATTTTTTTAGCTTAGCAAGTTAAATGAACTTGGACATATCTAAGCTAGTGATTTCCTCCATATGATGTAGCATGGTGTATAGCATGAAGAAGAAATCAATTGCATAATAGACAAAGCTCATTAAACAGGAAATGCAGTCTATATGCAATGCACGAACAGATTCCCAAACTCCCCCTCAACAAATGAATCAATTTTAAGATTAAATCTGGTTAAAGTTGAGTTATTATCAAGATTAGGCATAAAGAAAACCCGAATGTACTCAATAACAACCAGAGAAACAGAATGAGGACAAGAAGTTGAGAAACTGCAAAACTGGATGGCTATTGAGCATAGATAAGATAGAAGAGACTCACTACGGCTCAGACTCGCTCTTATCTTCCCTAGTGACTAACATAGGGAAGCTGACTCTAGATCCCAACTAAGGAGTGCACACAGACCCTGTCTACCCAGGAGGCCCAATACCTGCTAGACTTATAAGACTATGAGGGAACTCAACCTAGAGAGAAGAGAGAACAACTAATCACGCATGATAGCAACCTAAAGCACAAGATAAGAGGTCCATGCAAGGCATGCCAGAAGTTTAAGTGAGTGAACTCAACTCAAGAAAACAAGCCCAAAGTTACCCAGAAGAAACACAAAGAAAAGAAAAGCTGGAAGAAAACATATAATACATAATATACAAACCGGCTCCCCTCACGAAGGCCGTAAGGGCTCACGACTCCAAGCTCACTCCTCAAGGCAACAAATCTGGAGCTATCCAAAGGCTTGGTGAAGATATCGGCTAGCGAAGGTCACTCTCGAACTGAGCGCGATATCTCCTTCTCCACATGGTCTCTAAGGAAGTGATATCTAATATCAATGTGCTTGGTCCGGAATGTTGTTGCTGGGTTTTTAGCAATGCAAATAGCTGAAGTGTTATCACGGAAGAGTGGCACACTCTCTATCTCTAACCCATAGTCCCGTAAGGTCGATCTCATCCAGAGCACAGCTCAAAGAATCGGCTGCGACAACATACTCGGCCTCGGTGGTGGGTATGCAACCCATCGCTTCCTAGATGACCAAGAAACAAGAGAAGTGCCAATGAATTGGCAAGTTCGAAGTGCTCTTCCTATCTATCCTCTGACCCGACAAAGTCCGCATCGGAAAAGGCTCGAAGGATAGACAACAAGAAGAAGAGTACCAAATACCATAATCGATGGTAGCACGAAGGTACCGAAGATGCGCTTGACCGCCTGGCGGTGAGAGGCACGAGGAGAAGCCTGAAATTGGGCGCACAGACACACAGCGAAATGTATGTCCGGCCTCGAAGCAGTGAGATATAGGAGAGAGCCAATCATGCTCCGGAACTCCTTACGATCGTGAGCTCACCATCCAAAGTAGGAATTCTTGAACTCTATGCCATTATCACTGCGTATAGCTCGTAATGCACTTGGGAGCACAATAGATAACCTACTGACTAAACCCCTGAAGTGAGAAAAAGTCTCATCCTTGAGGCCATGAAAAACACCCAAGAATACCTCGAAAAATCATCAACAATGACAAGAACATACCACTTCCCACCACCGATCGCAGACTCTATTTGGACCAACGGTGTCCATATGTAAAAGCTGTCCTAGTGCATCGATCATCACTACGGTGGTGGAGGATGAGAAGCGATAACCATCTTGCCATGTCGGCAAAGAGAGCAAACTAAGTCTTTGACCATCTTGAGTTTGGGCAAACCCGAATGAGATCGTGGTGCTAACTCGGGTCAAATGATCAAAACCAATGTGACCAAGTCTCCTATGCCAGAAGGAGAGATCACGGGACTCAGAAGCAATCAAACATCGAAGAGAGTCTCGGAAGAAGCGGAAAAATCAGCACGAAAGACTCTCCCAAATCTAGAAATCCATAAACTAACCCTCCTGATGAATCAAGGATTCTACAGGCATTACTCTTGAAGCTTACCTCGAAAGAGTCATCGATAAGCTGAGAAACAGAGAGCAGATTGTATTGCACCTTACTTACTAAGGCAATATCTTTAAGAATGAAATTTTGGTTAATGCAGATGGTACCTTTAGCAATGACTCTACCTGAAGAAGCATCCCCGAAAGTGATCAACTCATCTCCCGGGGCTCGGACTAGGGAAGAGAACCATCGAGAATCTCCGGTCATTTGATGAGAACAACCGGAGTCGACAATCCAAACATCTCCCTTCCCATCCAATGAACTCCGATCAAGACATAAGAGAAAGATGACTCGATCTTGGGATAGAGTGAAGACTTGGGAACCCAATACTGAACCACACGACGCCTCAGAGTACCAGCCACAAAACAAGACTGGACTCGAGTGTCTCTGTGTCGTTTAACCTTAACATGATCAGTAGCAACTCTAATAGATGATCTAGGAGCTGGGCTGGGTTAGCCACCGTGGTGCAAAGCTAGACCATCCCGGTGAGGCTTCCTAAATCTCCTACCAGAAAACACCTCACGCGGCGATATCTACCTCGATGGGAAAAACGAGGAATATCAAAAGGACGGCGGAAAAGCCCGACTACTGAACAGCTCCAAGACTAAAACTCGAAGAACCAGCATGAAAACCGAGTCTGGGCGCTGCCCAAAAGCAAGCGACTCTCTAACTGTCTAGAAGCGGTGTGTACCTTAGGAGCACTCAAAGTCAGGGATGACCGTGAATACCCTAAGAGCGACAACACGCTCATGCCGAGTGATCTTGGCGTGCTCAAGCGAAATCTACTAGGTGACCATCCTTCTTACGGAAGGTGCATGTGTACTTGCCTTGCTAGAGGCGAAGCAACAGGAGTAACACCCTTACGGTCGAAGTCATATGGACAACCCCAGCAGACCTAAACACGGTGGTGCTCACTCAGGAGCAACCACAATCTCACCACTCTTGGAGCGCGCACAATGGTGGGAGGATGCACCGAGCATGCTCAAGGGATCAAATCCTAGACCTTGATTGAATCTACTAATCTTGGATTGGTCTAGAATAAGATTGAGCTTCTTCTTGCCTCCAACAAACTTCTCGAGAGTGCTCATAAGATCTGGCAATCTCGAAGAAAGAAGCACAAGAAGAACAGGGGAAGGAGAGGAAGAAGAAGAACTAGAAGAGAAAGACAAGATCTCTTAGCACGTGCTTTTGTTCCCTAGCACGGCTGCCTCAATCTTGAGGGCCTCACAAGAAAGCAAGGGCGTCTCTAATCCTAAGGGTTTGGTCTTTTAACTTCTTCCTAAGCTCGACATGGATTTGATCCACATCATCCTTAACCCCAAGCAGGCAACCAGTTTTTGACTTAACTAGTAAGTCCTTAGAAAGTTGATCACACTTGACATTCAAAGCATCATTGTCAAGTTTTAGTTGATTACAGCCCTCACATGAGCTGACTGGGTCCTTAGAAGCATGCAATTCAAGTTCATCATTTCTAGCAGAAAGCTTTCTAAGGTGTTCGCTCATGGCATCAATTTCGGCAAGCAAATTAGGGCAATTAGCACAAGAAGGAGTAGAGTGAGCATGAAGAAAACTAGCATCTAGTGGAATAGCATCAACAGAATTATCGCTAGCATTCTTCAACTTAAGACTATCTAATTCAGTCAATACACTATCATGCATAGTCCTTAAGTTCTCCAACTCCACAAGAATAGCATCACACAAAGAGCAATCATCAGTGACTCGGCAGGAAGAAGATCTAAGAGAAGCTAACTCCCGAGTCAAGGTACCTACTTCCTTCTCAAGCTCCGTACACCTAGCTCTAGCTCTAGCATGAAATTTTCCTAGTTTGCAGAAAGCTTCATTGAGCTGGTCATAGGAGGGTACCTCGTCCGAGTCGCTGTAGAGCTCGGAGTCGCTGATGCCGTTGGCGTCGGCCATGAAGCACATGCCGGAGAAGTCGTTGCCGCCCTTCTTCTCTTGCGGTTCATCCTCGCCTAAATCGCTCCATGTCTCCGTGTCGGAAGGTTGATGTCGTCAAGCACGGCGAGGACGCGGTGGAAGAGCTTCTTGTTCTTGGAGAAGTTGCGGTACTTCTTCTCACGCATCGGCTCACTGGCGAGGCTTCTTGTTGTGGTTCTTGTCGATGTAGTCGTTCTTTGCCGAACCGCCGGCATCGTTCTTAGCCTTCTCGGTTTGGGCGGTTGCTCGAATGTGGTTGGGGCCACTACACTCAAAGCAGTGATCATCCACCTCTCTTCCTCTCTCTCACTCTCTTGTATGCATATGAAAATTTGCGAGCAAGAAGAGCAAGCTCATTTCGAAATTTTCCGGATGGTCATCGCTAGCTCGCTTAAAGGCGAGAGAGAGAAACCAACGAAGAATCGAAAGAGAGGATCCAATGGGATCGGTGACCAAAGCCATCGACTGAGACTTCGTCTTCCGCGAGACGACGTCGATCTCATGAGTCTTGAGGCGGGAATAAAGCCCTTCAAGATTCAAGGTCGACAGGTCAGTGGTGTCCTTGATGGTGGTCACCTTCATCTCCCAAACGCGCAAATCGAGTGCGGTCAAGAAATGTCGAGCATTATCCGAGTTAGGGTATATACAACCAACTGCTCGAAGATCGCTCAAGATCTTTGTAAAACGACCGAAGCACTAATCAAGACTCTCACCAGCGTGTTGTTCAAACTTGTTGAACTCACGCTTGAACTGGTCCTGCCTCACGGTCTTGATTTGAGTAGTGCCCTCATGGAAAGCATCGAGGGTCACCCAAATATCGTGAGCGGAATGAAGGTGAGAAATCCTATCATACTCACTGCGGCTAAGACCCTGTATGAGGATGTTCCTTGCCTTAGCGTTTGCCTCAACGTCAGCTATATTTCCGGCCGTGACGTTTTCATCAGCAGGAACCTCATACGGGAGTTTCACCTTACGCCATATCGGAAGCCACAGGCGTGATGTATGACTCCATCGCGATTTCCAAAACGAAAATTCAACTCCAGCAAAAATGGGAGGCTTGGTGGAATACTTGTCCATCGCCATGGCTCTTGAGACCGGTCAAGATCAATGGAAGAGCAAAACCGGCTCTGATACCAATTGAAAGATCGAAATGGCGATCAGAGGGGGGGTGAATGATCCCAAATAAAATTTCCCCCACTAAAAGTACTCCAAACACTCTTGCAATAAAAATCTAAAGCACCCAAATATTTTCGTTCAAACTGGTGCTTCTCATATTCGTACACCATCCAAAACCCAGAACAATTAGACAACTATGTGTACCCCTAGCTTACATGGATAAGAACCATGAATCAATGAGGAATTTTTTAATCACAATCCTTGTTGTCAAGTGTCCAAACAAAAGAGGAATCAATTCAAAAGACTTCTTTTCTAAAAGAGATAAAGCTAAAATACCAAAGTCTCTTTTCAGAAAAGTTAAAGTAGATTTCACTACTACAGAACTGGGCATCACAACCGGCCTATTAGAAGCGGTGCAGTGCGAACCCGTTGTGATCTTCGCACAGCGGTTCGTTGGCAGCGGTCGAGAGGGCTTCGAGCGGTTGGAGACACGAACCGCCGAAGGTTGCGTTCTAGACGCGGTTCTTTTCTCAAACCGCTTCGATTTTCGAAGCGGTTTGAGAAAAGAACCGCTTCTAGAACGCAACCTTCGGCTGTTCGTGTCTCCAACCGCTCGAAGCCCTCCCAGCGCAGCGCATTTAAACCCTTCTTCCTCCATGCACCAACAGAGGTGCGAATACGATCGAGCAGAGAAGGCCGACCAAGCTGTTCTTGGGAAGGTGCTGTCCAAATTTTTAATTGGAGGTGATTAGCTCTAAATTAAGTGTTTCAAAGTTAGTAACATCATGTGAACATCCTTCTCACCTAGATATTGCTATTTTTTTCAATGGATGTGGAGAAATCTTGAACTTTTTAAGCATTATCGAAAATTTGTTTTTCGTGCCTTGTTTTTGTTGTTGTATGAAGATGTAGGGTGGAGATCTAGTTCAAAATATGACATTACAAGGTAAAGGTGATTGGAAGCTTTAGATCTAGGTGGTTGTTAGCTTTAGAATCTTAAATATCACAATATTGGAAGAGATCTAGGTATAACATTGCAAGGAAGTAATTATTGGTGTATGAAATAAAATAGAAAAACATGTAGAAGGATAAAAATAATTACAAAGGTAGGAAGGGATACAAAATAATTAGAAAGGTAGGTCTTTAATTGGATGACGTGTAGGTGGAGTTTTTTTGGTTGGGTTTAAATGTTACGAAATTTAAGTTAGGTTATAATTTTTCTAACGGAATTTGTTATAATTTTTAATGAAATTATAACTTGGTATAGATGAATCGGCAATGGATGTACAATGCGGACCGTCGCTCGAGAGAGTTCATTGATGGCGTGCAGGCTTTTCTCGATGCGGCCGTTGCATTATTGCCTCCAGGCAGCTTCATATGTTGTCCGTGTGTAGATTGCAAGAACGAGAAGGAGCATTCCCAGCGATGGCAAGTTATGAACCACTTGATCATGAGAGGTTTTATGCCAAATTATACCTGTTGGACCAACCATGGCGAAGTTGAGGTGATTAGCCAGGGAAGGCGAAGAAGACAAGGAAGAGGAAGATGGATTCAACAGTAACCCGGACGACACGCAATACTGTTCCGTGGAAGAAACACTTGGTGACTTTGGTGATGATGAGCTAGACCAGATGCTGTGTGACGGAGAGGGAGACTACACAGATGAAAGACAGTTCGAGAAGTTCCAGCGCATGTTAGAGGACCACAGAACTCCTTTGTACCCAAACTGTGGGCAGGGCCACAAAAAGCTGCGTACCACACTGGAACTCTTGCAATGGAAGGCTAGAAATGGTGTGTCAGATAAGGGATTCAATGAGGTGTTATCACTCGTAAAGAAGGTGCTTCCAGAAGATAACACTCTGCCCGAATCTACATATGAAGCCAAGCAAGTCGTCTGTCCTTTGGGATTGGAAGTACAGAAGATACACGTGTGTCCTAATGATTGTATCCTGTATCGTAATGAGTATGCCGATTTGGATGTTTGTCCGGTGTGCGAGAGAATCAAGGTATAAGGTGAAGCGTGGCGATCCGGTGAAATAGATGGGGAGCGTAAGAAGAAGAGACCTCGGCTAAAGTGTTGTGGTATTTCCCCGTGATCCCCGATTGAAGCGTATGTTTGCTAACAAAGCGCATGCCCGGATGATGCGTTGGCACAAAGAAGAGCGTAAGGGCGACGGGATGCTTAGACACCTGCAGATGGCTCACGGTGGAGGAAAGTCGATCGGACGTGCGGACTTCGCAGATGAGGTGAGAAACATAAGGTTTGGGTTGAGTACCGATGGGATGAATCCTTTCGAGAATTGAGCAGCGACCATAGCACTGGCCCGTTACACTATGTATCTATAACATTCCTCCATGGTGTGCATGAAGCGAAAGCACATCATGATGCCGTTGTTGATCCAAGGCCCCAAGCAACCCGAAATGACGCCGATGTCTACGAAACCATTGGTTGAAGATCTTGTGGCGTTATGGGACGATGGTGCAATGGTATGGGATGAGTACAAAGGGAGTATTTCACCCTCGTGCATTGTTATTTGTAACAATCAACGATTAGCTGCTCTCGGTAACTTTGTCCGCCTAACTAACAAAGGATATAGAGCCCGCATCCAGTGCTTAGATGAAACGGACGGCACATACCTGAAAAACTCTCAGAAGGTTGTGTACATGGGTCACCGTAGGTTTCTTCTTACGAGTCAACCGTTGCGGAAGGAAGGCGGGAAATTTAACGGCAACTGCACTCTTCGTGCAAGGCCTCGGATCGTAGTGGGCCACGTGTGTTTGCTATGGTAAAGGATTTGAAAGTAGTATTTGGAAAGGGTCCTGGAAGCAAACATGTGCAGAATGAGGATGGTCATGCACCCATGTGGAAGAAGAAGTCAATATTTTGGGACTTGCCTTATTGGGAAGTTATGGAGGTTAAATCACTCACTTGACTTCATGCACATCACGAAGAATGTCCGCTTGAACCTGCTAGGCTACATAGATATGTACGGAAAATCGAAAGATACACCGCAAGCTCGGAAGGACCTTAAATTCTTGGAATTGAGGAACGACCTACATCCCAAAAGAGAGAGAAAGGACAACATTACCTACATCCTGCGAGCTACACTCTAAGCAAAGAAGAGAAAAAAGCATGATAGAGTTCTGAGCGATTGTGAAGGTCCTTAGGATACTCCTCGAATGTAAAGAGACTCGTAAACACGAAAGAGAATAAAATCGTACACATGAAATCTCATGGTATCTTGTGTTAATGACACGATTGCTCCCGATGGGTGTGAGAGGCATCTTGCCTGAGTGGAGTACGAGGACAATCACAAAGCTGTGTTCTTTTTCAACGCGATTTCACGAAGGTCATCGACCCGGATAAACTAAGTAAGCTGCAGGATGACGTGGTACAAAGTTTGGTTAGCCTTGAGATGATCTTTCCTCTTGCATTTTTGATATTATGGTTCATCTCACTTCGTTCACCTTGTCAAAGAGATAGGTATCCTTGGACCGTGTATCTACACAACATGTTCCCTTCGAGAGGTACATGAGTGTGCTAAAGAAGTATGTTCGTAACCGTTCTCGTCAGGAAGGATGCATTGCCGAGGGTTATGGGACGGAGGAGGTGATTGAGTTTTGTGTGGATTACATTAATGATCTAAACCCGATCGGCGTCCTATATCACGCCATGAGGGGAGGCTACGAGGAAAAGGGACACTAGGAAGGAAAGCAATTGCATGCAATGATCTTCTTACATTTAAGCAAGCACATTTCACGGTTTTGAAACAATCAACTGTAGTGGCCCGTATGTCCTTGAGCACAAGAGTATTCTACGCGCGATTTCCGGGAGGTCGAGGATTGGATAACTTTGAAGCACATGGATTCTTTGGGCGCTTGGTTACAAAAGTACATCCTTTTGAAAGGGTCGGACAATGAATAGTTACAGCGCTTGGCTCGGGACCATCTAGTGAAATCGTGACATTTAAAGTGCGAGATAAATGGTTACACATTTTACACGGATCGCAGGATAACAAGAGCACCAACCAAAATAGCGGTGTCCGTATAGACGCCAAGACAACAAAGGCAAGGTGGATACATATTATGGTTTCATAGAAGAGATATGGGAGCTTGACTATGGACCTTTGAAGGTCCCTCTATTTAAGTGCCAATGGGTCAAACCGACTTCAGCGGCGTGAAGGTAGACAAACACGGTATGACAATCGTGGACCTCACCCAAGTCGGCTATAGGCGCGAACCGTTTGTCCTCGCGAGCGATGTGAGACAGGTCTTCTACGTAATGGACATGTCAAGCAAACCTAAGAAGCATAAGGACAAGCGAGAAAGATTGTAGTACTAAGCCAGGCGACACGTGGTTCTACAAGGCAAGCGAAGGATTGTTGGAGTTGAGGGCGTCACGAGACGAGGAAGAGTATAGTCGATTCGGCGAGATCCCTCCTTTCATTTGTGGATGTCGACATAAGCCTCCTCAATGACACAGACGTGGATACTCCTTTCATACGTCGCGATCATAATGAAGGAACACTTGTAAAGACAAAATGCGTTACTACTTAAGATGTACCCCTACTGTATGAACTATGTATATGTAAGTCTTTTACAGTAGGAAGTGTTTATTTGGAATGAATGTAAAGTGCCAAAATTCTGGAATGAAACTAAAGTGCTCAAAGCATTTTGTAAAAATTATGGAATGAAAGTAAAGTTCTAAAAGCTTCTTAAAAATTCTGAAATGAAACTGAAGTGCGAAAAGCATTTTTTAAAAATTATGAAATGAAACTGTCATGCTAAAAGCATTTTTAAAAAATTATGAAATGAAACTGTAGTGCGAAAAGAATTTTTAAAAAATCCTGAAATGAAACTAAATTGCTAAAAGCACTTTTTAAAAATTATGAAATTAAACTGAAGTGCTAAAAGCATTTTTTAAAAAATTATGAAATGAAAAAGTGCTAAAAGTATTTTTAAAAATCCTGAAATGAAACTAAATTGCTAAAAGCATTTTTTAAAAAATCTGAAATGAAACTGAAGTGCTAAAAGCATTTTTTAAAAAATTATGAAATGGCTCGAGTGCTAAAAGTATTTTTAAAATTAAATGAAATCAATTGCTAAAAGCCTTTTTAAAAATTATGAAATGAAATCGTAATACAAAAAGAATTTTTAAAAATCATGAAATTAAGCAGGCGGTTTGAAAAGCGAACCGCTTCTAGAGTGCAACATTCGAAGCGGTTAGTAATAAGAACCGCTTCTAGAACGCAATATTGTAAGCGGTTTTAGAAAAGAACCACTTCTAGAGTGGACTATTGAAACGGTTAGTAACACCAACCGCTTGTAGAAGTCATCCCTCTACAAGCGGTTGATCTAACTCGCTTGTAGAGATATTCTAAAGCGGTTCGTTCTCTGAACCGCTTGTAGAAGTCCTCCCTGCAAGCGGTTGGTTCTAAAACCACTTGTAGAGATTTTGTACAAGCGGTTGGTTATTAGAACCGCTTGTAGAAGTGCTCCTGTATAAATTTGAAATGCCCGCCTTTTCTCACACGAAATCTTCTAAGTCCCGATCCACCCGCGTGCTGTGAAGCCTTCTCTGCCACCCTCGTCGCGCCGTCACTCCACCCCGCCGCGAAGCCTTCTCGCCACCCCACCGACGCCTTCTCCGCCACCAAAGCGCCGCCACACCGCCGTCGGCCGGGAGGACCGAGGTAGCTGCTTGTGCGCGTCGTCCTCCTCTCTAGTTGGTGCCCACCATCATTCGGTGAAATGCCCACAAGTGCTCGCTTGCTTGAAATTTTAATTCTAAATTAAACCAACACGTATATTTTTCACTTAGTATGGAATTACATAACAATGCATGTTTTCTTTTTCTTTTTATTATTTTGTTGTTTTTATTTAATTTTGAATTTTAGTTCTAGTTTAGGATTTGTATATAAATTTAACTACTAATTTCATCTAATTTTTATTTCAAATTTTAGCTATGTACATATTTTAGTTTCATCTATTTAGTTTTGCATATCAATTTTAGGTAGAATTCATATACAAAATGATCAAAGCGATCAAATCATCACGATCAAAGCGACTAACTAATAAATATCATCACGAGTTCGTGTTTGATCCTTGGGCTAGTTCCAACACGCCGTAGTACTTAATGCTTGGTGTAGAGATTTATGTAATAATATGCTTGTGTTGTGTCTGTAATATGGTTGTTTCAAAGTAATATGATATTTATGTCAACATTTTTTCGGAATTAGTATAGATGGCGCAACCAGGACGTGGTGACCCTACGTTCGATGAGGGAGAACAGTTCTTGTTGGACTCCATCGCGCTGGGTACCATCGAAGGTGATGGTAACGCTGCTGCCGCTGAGTCCGATAACACTGGTTCCGGCCAGGATGAGGTACAGCCAGAAGAATATAATCCCCGTAGACATGTTAATTAATCGCAACTCATTAATATAATACACTCTGACACGTTTGTACATATGTTTATGTATTTCAAGCCCCGTGCATCGAGCAACCAATCCAAGCATCGGGGACCTAACAAGAAGCTGTCCACGAAGCACGTGTTTACCGGCGTTAACAGCGAAGGGATGCGGTTGCCCTCTTTTAGCGATTGGGCGTACAACAACGCTTGCGGTTACCACGTGAGGATCACGTCCCAATTAGCATCGAAAATGGGCGAAGTTCCTCAAGCTACCAAGGACTCGCTATGGCAAGATATTAAGGAAAATTTCACATTTCCTCAAGGGTAGAAGACAAGGCCAAGAAATTTACTTTGAAGAAGATGGCAACAATGTTTGGGCTTGGAAGGCGTCTCTCGGCCGCAAATGCGTGCGAGAAGGAGAAAGACCGACTTCAACCAATTTCCTAAGTTGGCGGATCAGGGAAGCATTCGAGGAGTTCAAGTGTCATTTGAAGGCCAGCCGCGAGTCGGAAGAACAAGGCCAATTCACGGATGAAGAAATACCACCACCATCTTGGCACCGTGGTTACATCAAGGCTGTACCAAAATGGGAGAAGCGGGAAGAAGAATTAATGGCGAAGGGCGTCACACGGCTACCGCTCTTTGGGAACAGCGCTGCGCAATTGGTTCATGGGTCATGGGGAGCCTTTCGGATGACGGCGGTTTGGTGATGGCACCAGAGTACAAGAGGTGGCCAAAGGATTGTACAAGTGTTGGCGATCTCGGCGAGTACATTGGTGCAGACAGGAGAATGACGAGCTAACACATGCCCATGAAAACCACGAGCACCGGGACGGACACGAGGTATGGGCAAGCCGACGTGGAAGTATGGTTTCGCGAAGGGCGCTTTTATACGTCTGAGGAGCGGCATAGAAGCAAATCAAGAGAATCACGTAAAGTGTACCAATTGGAACAAGAGCTCGAGCAACCTGGGCTAGCATCGGCGACATAGTTGCGCAACAAGTACAAATTGCCCTCGGCAAGCTTCAAGGACTAGGTCCGAGCAATCACCGGACGCGTGATCGAGCCCTCGCGCGGGCGAAGTAGGCTGCGCGTCCACCGGGCCTGAGGCGGACACCTTGCTATCCCGTTATCCCGTGGATGACATAAGGGTTCGCCGCCGATGTGAGCTGCATGTTGATCGCGTAACCTCTCCATCAAGGTGGCTTACGGCATGGCATATCCGGTGGAGCTGGGCGGATGTTCCATCGCAGCGAGATACCCGGGTTACTCAAAGGTCGCGGTGGAGGAGGTCTTGAGCGGTTGAAGAACTTCACCTCGATATTCTTTGGAGGCGACGACGTGACCAAGCTTGGACAGGCCCTCCACAATATCATCCTTTGGCGCAAGCGGTACATCATATTTCAATTTGCTATGGGCGCGTCATCTCCACCACGGCAACCCGCCTCCTCCAGCGTCACCGCCACGCAATGCCTCGCCGATAAAGCAGAGCGAAGCCCTACTCCACCACCAAGCAGCTCCTGTGTCTCCACCCGCTCCACGCGAAGCCCTACTCCACCACCGGCATCTCAAACAAAAAGAACCCCTAGGAAAACCACGCCTCCACCATCTCCTCCGAGGAAGAAGCTCGATAATAGAATGAAGGCTCCCTTTGCTCCCAAGAAGGCGGAGTCCGGCCGATCGACCAAGGTAAAGGAACCTCCAAAGAGGGCATATGATATGAATAAGGAGGAGAGTGACGGTCACTAAGCGTAGTGGCTGCACACTTCGCAAAAAGAAGGTAGAGCCAAAGGTACCAACCGATCCAAAAGCGTGAGAACACTTCGCGACATGCCGTGCAAAGCGCTGCTGTGCCGTCCAACTATGAGCGGACAATAATTAAGGCTACGGAAGAATAAGCGTGGTCGAGCGGCGGCAAAGAAGAAGAAGAGAGACCAAGATCGGAGAACCTCGAGAGGTTTATGAAGGAGGCGGGACTCGGTTCCACAGTGCAGCTCTTGGATTAATAGATGATATCCCAATGGCAACAAAGGTCGGATGGCAATTTCGGTTGGGCGAGGTGATTGACCCAAATGAGATAAAGGATCGCCAACCAAGATGCGGCAATTTCACGAATGGTACATGACAGAGTCCGCTCAAGGAAGAACGATGTTCCCCCTCCGTATCAAAGAAGATGATTTTTATCGCGGGACAACACCATATGGCTCGAATTTGACGACTTATACAATATTTACCATGCCGACTCCATCAGCGTGTCTCTCATGAAATTGCTTGGTGCTGTAAGTGTCAAGCTCATACCTTTACCGTGTGCTTCCTCGTACAATAAAATTGCAACTATTAAACTTATACCTTTCTATGTAGAATGGAGATACAACGATGTAGAAAAGAGAATATCTTCAACGTGGGCTTCATCAACCCGCAGATTGTTAACGAGTTCGTCTTTGGATACAAGAAAGGAACTTGAAGATTACATTCTCGATGCATTCTTGGGACAGACACTACAAACCGTACATATACGCCCTTCAACCGAGTGCGTATATATACAACCTCTCGTTCTTATATTTTCCAAGGCATTTATAATACTACTAGCTAACTAGTTACATATATGTTGCAATACATGAATAGGTTTCACTTGATCCTGCTTGTCATCAAGCTTGATAGCAGCCAAATCATTGTTCAAGACTCAAAAAGGACTCCGGTGAAAAATTTTCAATTTATCATTGACACCCTAAACAGGTATATAGCACATATATATACGATGGTTTTCCTTATTATATATATTGAAATACCTTGCTAATTATTCCAACTCTGATAATTACCATT
Source organism: Otatea glauca (assembly GCA_036346275.1). Lineage (NCBI taxonomy): Eukaryota > Viridiplantae > Streptophyta > Magnoliopsida > Poales > Poaceae > Otatea > Otatea glauca. Next base: position 21,730,230 of record CM070713.1, read on the forward strand.
CATACTAACGCATCACACAGGACATTCGCACGGTTTGAAAGAAGCAACAAGGAGATTTCGAGAGCGAATTTGATGTACAATTAAGCACTCGATGCGTATTAAAGAATATTAATATGCCGTAACAGTTTTCATCCCAATAATCGTGGTCCTTTCAAATTTCATCGCAGGTTCTACAATGACGGGTGGAAACAACCTATGTGGCTATTATGTGTGCCACTATATGCAAAGTATTACCCACGGTGATGTGCCGACAACCAACGCCGAGGTAGTGTGCACATGTCAATTTCTTAGTACTTACACTTTAATAATTACATGTCAGAGATTTATTTACCTCCGCTTTGTCACCCAACATCGATGTGCAAGGCGTGATCCCGCCGCACCGGGTTGCGGCAATCCAAGAACAACTCATCGGCTTTATTGTCGGCGAGATTGTATCCACCAAAGCGAGTTCCACGCAAATGGTTGGAGAGATTGTCTGAAATAAGGGCAGTGAAGTGACATCAACGTCGACCAAGGGCACAAAGAGCGACGCGACGCAAGAAATGAGCTCAACATTCGCCCTTTTATTCTTTGAAAGTTGTAAAAGGCGTGGCTAGCTTATTATTTCATGTGTTCATCGATCAACTTGTTCATTTTAGTGATCTGTAATTATCGAATGAATACTAATGACTAATATATATATATATATATTTAAGTGTGTCAAAAAACTCATGAAGTTCTATTTATTTTAATTGTCAAAATCTATATCAAAAACCCTCTGAAAACATATTCTATATTGAATATAATCAAGCGCTACGTTGTCGGACTCTTCACAAGCGCTTGTAACTCCAACCGCTTGTGGAAACCTCTCACAAGCGGTTCGTAATACCAACCGCTTTTGGAGAGAGCCTCTCCACAAGCGGTTGGTAACACCAACCGCTTGTGGAAATGTCAAACCACAAGCGGTTCGGGGAACCGCTTGTGATACCCGACGGGGTATCACTCCCGGTTGCTTACAAGCGGTTCTAAAACCGCTTCTGAAAGCGGTTTTGAACCGCTTGTGCATGCTCGATCCGCAGTAGTGTTTTCAGAAATTGTCCTCAGTTGGAACAGGTGGTTTGTGAGTTTATATTACTCTAAAATTTTTAGGAATTTTTGTCCCTGTGAGAAGTAGAGTAGTGAAACAGTCCACCAAAAATCACCTCAGAAAGCTTTGTATAATAATAACTAAAAATCAAGCAATACAGAAGGCGAGGAACTTCGACCGGAAAGTTTGAGGCTCGGTTTTCACTTCATAGCTCTCGAACGGTGCAACCAGTGGACTCAAGAAATTTTATACAGATGTATATATGAGTCCTGCACCTTCTCCAAAAAGAATCACTTAAAATTGATTTTTATATATCTTTAGAAAAATCAAATACTAACTGCTGCGTGAAGAACAAGTTCTGGACAGATTTGCAAATTGATAAAAAAACTTGATCTCTAGTCTATCCAAGGGTGTAAGAAAGATGTAAAACCAAATGAAAACCCTTAATACATCCTAGAAGAACAGCATTTAGAAGGAGGGGAGGCAAATCCAAATTACATAAATGTAAATTGCAAGAATGTAAGTGCTGAATTTAATTGCGGAATTTAAGTGCATAATGTAAATTGCGTAATTTAAATGCGTAATGTAAATGCACAAAGAAAAGAAATGATTTGAGGAAATATTTCATTTCTGGAAGGAGAGGTTACAAAGCCTCACATTCATGTGGGCAAAGCTCAAAGGAGTATCAAAAACCTCAAAACCTTCAATGGGAGGAGGCTACCCCTCCACCCCTATTTATACTACTCTTGGGCCACCTACCACCCTTGGATGAGTCCCTCAACCTAGAGCACTCATCTAAGGGCTAGTATTAACCCATACACAGAGCCATGCAAGGGCTAACCCAAAACCCACACACATACCGGGTTTTTCTTGCACGGTTTTCAAAGCATACTACCTAGACCCGCTAACCTATCAACTAGACCTCAAACCGATAGCCCTCATTGATCCACGCGGCATCTAGCTAGCATCATCTCCTTTCCTTGTCTTCTTGACTTGCCCGAACTACGTCTCCGATCATCTTCCAGCGATCTCCCAACCGTCTGGACCTCCGACGCTCCTCGCCTAGTCCGGGTCATCCTCCGCCTCACCAGGACCTAGCACCGTCGCCCTGCAACCATCAAAGACAAGGAAAAACCTATCACATAGCAATGTCCAACAACACATATAATCACATTTTGATCTCAACAGAATGATATACACTATGCTGACCAGCAAAACCCGGACCTCACGTGGTATGGTCACTGGTATCCTTCCCGACCACTCGAGGTCTGAACGACTGGTCTCCAACCAGCCAAAGCCCAGACCACTCGGGGTCGGACGACTGGTCTCCGACCAGCCAAAGCCCCGACCACTCGGGGTCGGACGACTGGTCTCCGACCAGCCACTCAAATTCCTCTATTTTGAAAATCAATCCAAATCAAACTCAAACTTGAGCACACCTTGCTCAAATAAAGTCAAATACTCATCACAAACATGGATGGACCTCCACATGGTCCTTCAGAATTAAGTTGTGTCCTAGGGTTAGCATTGAAATAAATGGAGTAATATTTCACGCTGACCTTATCCTCATGGAAACTTCAGGGTTAGAAGTAATTCTTGGTATGGATTGGTTGTCTAAGTACAAAGGATGCATAGACTGTGCCAATCGATCCATTTCTTTGGTTAGCCCTAAAGGAGTTCCAATTCATTTCTCCTCCATTCAAAGTTCCTCAAATTCCCAATCTTCTCTCTGTTCAGCAATAGCAAAAGAGCTTAGCCAAATCCCCATTGTCTCAGAATATCCCGATGTTTTCCCAGATGAATTGCCAAGTTTGCCTCCAGATAGAGACATGGAGTTTGTTATTAACCTTGTTCCTGGAATAGCGCCTATATCCAAGAGTCCTTATCGTATGCCCCTGATGAGTTAGTCGAATTAAAGAAGCAAATCCAAAAGCAATTGAGAAAAGGCTTTATTCGACCTAGCTCTTCCCCCTGGGGTAGTCCAGTTCTCTTTGTGCCTAAAAAGAACGGTGGTATACGCATGTGCATAGACTATCGTGCTTTAAATGATGTCACAATTAAGAATAAATATCCTCTTCCTCGTATCGATGATCTGTTCGATCAGTTGACTGGTGCTCAAATCTTTTCTAAGATTGATTTAAGGCATGGATACTATCAATTGATGATCAGACCGGAGGATATTCTGAAAACCACCTTTACCACTCGAAACGGGTTATATGAATATACTGTAATGTCCTTCGGACTTACGAATGCTCCTGCTAATTTCATGTGCCTCATGGATAAATTTTTCATGGAGTATTTGGATAAGTTCGTAGTGGTATTCATCGACGATATCCTTATCTATTCTAAATCTGAAGAAGAGCATGCGCAGCATTTGTGTATGGTTCTCGAGAAGCTTTGAGATCATCAGCTTTTCGCCAAATTCGAAAAATGTGAATTCCAGTTGAAAGAAGTTCTTTCCTTGGTCATGTTCTTTCCAAGGGTGGTATCACAGTTGACACTAGTAAAATCAAAGCTATTCTAGACTGGGAAGCCCATCAATCTGTCCCCAGAATTCGAAGTTTTGTTGGTCTAGCGGGATATTATCACCGCTTTATCGAGAATTTCTCTAAAATCACCCAACCTTTGACTCAACTTCTAAACAAAGAAAAGAAGTTTGAATGGACACATGAATGCGAAGAAAGCTTTCAGGAATTAAAGAAAAGGTTAACAACATCACCTGTGCGGTATTACCCGATGTCCATAAAAGCTTCGATGTTTATTGTGATGCATCGCAAAGCGGGATTGGATGTGTTCTTATGCAAAAAAGAAAAGTCGTAGCTTACGCCTCTCGTCAGTTACGACCCCATGAACTCAATTATCCTACTCATGATCTGGAATTAGCTGTCGTGGTGCACGCTCTAAAAATTTGGCGTCATTACCTTATTGGTAACAAATGCAGTGTTTTCACAGATCATAAGAGTCTCAAATATTTCTTTACTCAACCCGATCTAAATCTAAGACAACGAAGATGGCTAGAGTTGATAAAAGATTACGACCTTAGCATTCAATACCATCTTGGTAAAGCCAATGTCGTGCTGATGCTCTTAGTTGAAAACTTCATTGTCTTTCTGTTTCATCTCTTACCAATCAATCAGATCTTATAAAAGAATTCCAAAAGCTTAATTTGGGAATCGTCGAAAAAGGTTATTTGGCCGCACTAGAGGTGCAACCAACCCTTAAGTCCCAAATTAAAGCTGCTCAACTAAAGGATGAAGCCATTATCAAAATTCGTGGAGAGTTGAAGCAAGGAATTGAATCCAAATTTTGTGAAAGTCCGGATTAAGTGCTCATGTTCAAAAATCAAATCTATGTTCCTAATGATTCTAGATTGAAAGAATTGATCCTCAAAGAAGCCCATGAATCTCCCCACTCCATTCACCCTGGGATTACAAAGATGTATCAAGACCTCCAACGGGAATATTGGTGCCCGGTTTGAATAAGGATATTGCTGCATATGTTGCAATCTGTGATGTATGTTAGCGAGTTAAAGCCGAGCATCAACATCCCGCTGGACTTCTCCAACCTTTGAAAATCCCTGAGTGGAAGTGGGAAGACGTCAACATGGACTTTATTACTGGTTTGCCAAGGACCAGGAGGGACATGATTCCATATGGGTAATCGTTGACCGCTTAACAAAAGTGGCTCACTTTATACCGGTCAAGACTAGTCATTCTGGAGATAAACTCGCCGAATTATATCTGGAAAATATTGTTCGTCTTCATGGTGTCCAGAAGACCATTGTTTCTGACCGAGGTTCCCAGTTTACTTCTCGTTTCTGGGAAAGTTTGCACAGTCTTCTAGGGACTAAGCTGAACTTCAGTACAGCTTATCATCCTCAGACAGACGGACAAACGGAAAGAACCAATCAAATTTTGGAAGACATGTTAAGAGCCTGTGTTTTGTCCTATGGCTCTAATTGGGAGAAAAGTTTAGCGTTTGCTGAATTCTCTTACAATAACAGTTTCAATCCAGCCTTCAAATATCGCCTTTTGAAGCGCTCTATGGAAGGAAATGCAGAACCCCTCTTTTCTGGTCTGAAGTTGGAGAACGGAAATTCTTTGGCCAAGATCTTATTCAAGAAGCTCAAGAGCAAGTAGATATGATCAGAAGCCAACTTAAAGAAGCTCAATCTCATCAAAAAAGTTATGCCGACAATCGTCGACGTGAACTCTGTTTTGAAGTTGGCGATCATGTCTATCTAAAAGTCTCGCCTCTCCGTGGAGTTCGTCGATTCCAAATTCGTGGAAAGTTAGCCCCTCGATTTATTGGACCATATGAAATTCTCGAAAAGATGGGTGAGATGGCATATAAGCTGGAACTGCCACCTCAACTATCTGATGTTCATTACATCTTCCTTGTATCTCAACTCAAGAAATGTCCTTGTATTCCCTCCGATCTCACCAATCTGGAAAGCATTAATCTTCAACCAGATCTATCATATCGGGAGCATCCAATCCGCATTTTGGAAGAAGCAGAATGTCAGACGAGGAACAAAACCAACAAGATGTTGAAGGTCCAATGGAGTAATCATACAGAAGACGAAGCCACATGGGAAAGAGAAGATCATCTCCGACAAGAGTTCCCTGAGTTCTTTTAGTCATCTCCAAATCTCGGGGACGAGATTTTTGTAAGGAGGGTAGATTTGTAACAGCCCAAAATTAATAAAATGAGAAACATAATATCCAAAATATTTATGTGAGTTATTTTTGTATTTTCTGATTTTTCCTGAATTGTTACAAATTCTTTTGGCATTTCTCTAATAAAAGATAGAGAATTAAGGATATAGTAAAATGGTAAAAGTAAAAAGATAAAATTACCAAGTAAAAAAAATCTAAAACAGTCATAATAAAATATTAGGGCTCTCTAGAGCCAGTTTAAGGTGGTGGAACGACTGGACTAAATAAAATATAATTTAATTAAAGCAAAAGAATGTGAAAGAAAATTAGGGCAGAAAGTAATAGAATTTTGTAGAATTCTCAAGAAGCTATCCTGAGTTGAGATTTTTACCCTGCTGACATCAGTTCAGTTCCTATCGCCTGTAAAAATATCAAAAATTAAATGATTAATTTTATAATTGTAAAAATTCGAAAACATGATGAAATAAAGTGGAAAATGGTAATGTCAGAATTATTAAAATTTAAATATTATGAATAAAAATCTGAAAATTTTAGACAAGGTGGAAAATACTATTTCAGATTTTTGTAAAAATTTTAGAAACTTGTAACCTAATTTCTATCATTAATTAAATGAAAAACAGAATTGGCAGAAAAGTAAAAGCTACATTTTCAGAATTATTTAAAATTCTAAGCAAAGCATAAAAATGTGAAATTTCTACTGGAGGCTGGTAACTACCATACCAACCCATGGTAAACTTTTCATAAAATCTTGAATCGGTTTGACCACTGAATTCTCTGTATTTATCCCATTCTGTGCAGAGCCTTCACCCGAGTTCCCTCTCCTCTCTCTCGCTGATGAGTGGGCCCGGCCAAGCAGCAAGCTAGCTCGTGCGCTTCTTGCTGCCAGCTCGCCGAACACATCAGGCGCATCGCCTGAGCCTTCTCCTCTCTACCCTCTCTCGCGCCGACGCCACCTCGCCCTTGACCACTGACCTCTCTCGCGCATCGAACCGCCTTCGAGCCGTATATAAGCGTCGTGTGACACAGTAGCAGCCGCTCTTTCTTCCCGCTCGGCCCCTTCCGTCGCTTTTCCCCTCGTCTTCCACAGCGCCGGCGAAACCAGTGAAAAGGGAAAACGGGCGTTTCGCTGCTTTACTCAATTCCAGCCCGAATCATCTGAGCCGAAGCTTCCTCACGACGCCAGGAACCTTCCCTTGCCTTCGGTTGGAGCCCTTCTTCCTCGGCAAGCCCCCACATCGAGCTCTTCCTTCCGCCGTGCCACACACGGTGAGGACCCATCTCCGAGCGCTCATTCATTTGAAGAAGTGGTAAAATAAGATCCCTGTAATGCTCTGATGCTCAATTTGGTGAAGATGAGGTTAGGCGAACCATGTTTTAGCCTCGCCGTCGCTCAACCGTAGCCATCGCCGCCCCTCGCTGGTGATAAACCCCTTCCCGACCACCTCCGGCCGCCGCGAGACCTCCCATGGGTGCGCATGAGCACACTCATGCTCATGGTGGAACCCATTCCGCCGCTCCGGTGTTAGTTCGCCGTCGGCGAGCCCAGCCTTTTTGCCCCTCGCCTGGTCATCTGCTGAGCGGGCGGAGCCGTCGATCCCGCATCATCGCTCGATGCCGCGTCGGCGACTGTGGACCCCATCGGTCAGTCGCGCGACGTGCGTGTTGCTGCCAAGCGGGACCCGCACGTCAGCCGCTCGTGTGCTAGTTTGCGAGCCCGGTAGCGTCCACCGCGGTAGCGGCATAGCTCATCGCGACCCGCACCGGTATCAATCGGGCGCGTCGACACAGTGCTTTCTCACTAACGTCATCGCTCGCGCCGCGCGTCTTGTTGACAGCCTGGGCCCGCGTGTCGGTCGCCCTTGCACGGTGCAAGCCGCTGCCATCTGGGCCTCGACCATCAGCGTCTCAGCACAGCGTAACCCAAAAAGGGAAAGTGCATTTTCCTCGCGAAAGCGCACTTTCCGTTTTCGGCATATTCTGAATTTTCAGTATTTTGCAAAACCTAGAATATTCATTAGTTCATATCTTGTGCATTTTAAATCCAAATTTGATGAAATAAATTTATACATTCATGATAAATCATTTATATTAATAATATGAAAAAATATTTCGAAATTGAATTTTATTTAAATTTTAAATTCAAATTTAAAGAAAAGTTAGAAATATGTCATACAGAGATTTTTTTTGAAAATGACCACGAAATTTAGTAAAATAATTTTTTTAGACTCCTTGTAACCTCAAGAACCTGAATATGTAAAAATACTTAGGGTTTGTTATAAGAATAATTTAAGTTGTTAAATGTATAATAAAGTGATGCAATAATGATCCAAATAAACTAAATCTTTTAAAGTTGCCAATAAAAATAAATAATCCCTGCAACCATTTATGAATTGTGAAATTATTTTATTTGAATATTTCCATCTGATTTCTTTTTGACCCTATTAAAATTTGGTATTTGCTATGTGTTGTCGAACGACGTGTAGAACCGACGAATCTGATATAATCGACGATCAGGAGTTCGACATCGAGGAGAATCAACAAGGCAAGCATCCCTTTGATCATATTGATCCCAGCTTTATAAATGTTTTCATTAAATGTTTTACTGCATACTTTTTTTTATTAAAGTCTGCTATATTACGGGTGTTGGTTGTTGTACGTGTAGCTACATAGAACTTCCTTAATAAGTATGAAATAGTGAACCTTGATAACCCTGGAATAGGGTAGACATTATTTGATGTCAATTTGGGTTACTCACACATAGTGTCATGCTTTGCCATGCTCAAATAAACATAAAACTTTGACATGATTAAAAATGTTGGATATGACATTTAATGGGTATGACCTTTCTTTATGATTGGTATTTTGGATGGAAAATAAAAATAAAACTATGGTTTAGATACGGGCAATTATTGGCAATAGCCTGGAGTGCATGTCTTTGCACGTAGAGTAGGGGAAGATTATTGCCCGTATCGGATTAAGGACCGAACTATGGGTTGTTTTCAGGCCAAGAATTATCATACAACCAAAAGTGCTGGTATGGGACAGCTCTAACTTATTAAGTTGTTTAAAACTGGCTTTGCACTTGGAAGGTCGAAGTAGTATGAGCTATTTGTTAATGAATTGCTCGACGGGACGTCCACACCGAGGTGATCATGGATCAAACGTTTACCAATATAACGATGTACGCCATACTGTGGGAGTTCCATCATTTCTATGCTCTGAGTTCTTCCACCACAGAATGAGTTTATCATCACCATGCTGGTGCAAAGTCAGGGTTAAATAATGTAACAGTTATAACATGATTCTTTGCGGCACACCAAAGGAAGTGTGCTAATGTCGATTGCACAAAGAGTCAGTCATGTCTTGTGGGGAAAGCTGTATACCTCTATAGAGTGTAAAACTAATCGATTAGCCGTTCCCGCGGTAATGGGCACTTGGTAAAGTCATCACATAGTTAGCTATTTTTATTTTCCTAAAATCTGGTTTCTACCGTGTGTCGGTAATTTCTATTGTGTGTCAGTGGAAATGGTTCTTGGATATGATCATTATACCCAGGTTTGAAATTTCACTTACTCGTACTTACATACTGTCATTTTATTTAATATGCTCTTAAGAAAATTTTATTACAATTTACTATTCTGTATTTACCATTCAAAATGGCTTTGTGCAAATTAACCATAATAGCCTTTCCATTGAAATGACCTGCATGTATTATAGGATTTGTAAAAGTCTTGCGATTACGTAAGTACTCAACTTGCCTATGTTGATTTTTTTAGGTGAAGAATCAGATTGTCCCGACGACTCATACGTTGATGCAGGATTCGGGAATTTAACGATGAATTTTTCTAAGGTTTTACCTTGTTAGTTGCATGTAGGACAATGGGTTAAAAAGGCATGCTACAAGAAGTTGTCTCCACTGCAGTTTTTACTTTTGGTATTGTAAGAATATTATGTAACCTTGCTTCCGCTGTGTAATAAAGCTTATGTGTGAGTGGTATCAATTTGTATTTGTGCGTACTAGCTACTGATCATGGGACTAGTATCTGTATGCACATGGTACCCATTATTGATATTCGTTATAAAAATGGGGCCTTATATTGTGGGAGTCATTCTTAGCCCTTGATGGTGGTCCTTAGGGTAGAAGGAACTCATCTAAGGGTGGAGGGTGACTCAAGAGTAGTACAAATAGAGGGGGAGGGGTAGCCTTCCTCCTCTTGATGGTTTTTAGAGGTTTGTGTCCTCCTTTGAGCTTTGCCCACTTTGTTGTGTGGCTTTGTAAACCTCCCTTCTAGAAATCCAAAACAATTTTCCTTAAGTGCAATTTACTTTACTCATTTACATTATGTCCTAAATTCTGCACTTAAATTCTTGCAATTTACTTTTATATAATTTGGATTTGCCTCCCCTCCTTCTACATGATTTTGCTTCATGTGCCAAGGATGTTGATTGATGGATGAATCTTCTTCAGATCCAATCCCAATCCTCTAGGCAATCCATGCAGTTTTCTTTGCAAGAAATTGATCTTGTGTTCTTGAGTGAATCATTCTTCTAGATCGTGTTTTGAGGGGTTTTGACTTGTGTTCTTGCATGTTGTGAAGTATAGGAGGTTATCCAAGATCATCTCGATCATCAAACGCGCACGAGCAAGTCAAAGATCAAGTTCTTGAGTTTTGCTCAAACTTGGTGTGTTCTTACTTCAAAGTGAAAATGGTCGGAACTTTGACGCCAATCCCTGACATCCTTAGGATCACATCTACGAAGTTTCGTGAGTTTTTGTCCAGCCGATCAAAAGATTCCTCAAATTAGCTTTTGAGTTCGTGCTATTTTTGGCTCTGTTCATCTTGCTGTTCTTGAGCCTGGTCTTATCGGGCTTGTAGAGCAACTTGCTCCTTCTCACTTGCTCCTCTTGATAAATTTCTTCGTGGGCTTGTTTGGAATATTTTGATTGGGGGAAATTTTCATTTGGGTTCTTTCACCCCCTCCCTGATCGCCATCTCGGTCCTTCAATTGGTATCAAAGCCGGTTTTGCTCTTCCATAGATCTTGGCCGGTCTCAAGAGCCATAGCGATGGACAAATGTTCCACCAAGCCTATAACGACCCCCATTTTCACATAAATGCAAAAATGGAAATCTAATGCGCATACAGTACTAGTCCCATGATCAGTGGCTAGTATGCATATTTTCACAATTGGAACCACATCCATACATCATTTTATTCAAGCGGAAGCTATTTGTACAATATACTCATACAACTCAGAGTATATGAATATAGCAACACAAGAAGCAAAGTCTTGTAGTGTGCCCATCCAATCCCTCAGGTAACTGACAAGGCATAATCCCTAGAAAGGCCGTTTTATTGAAAATCCCGCATCCTGTGATGAAAAGAGATCTTTCGAAGCTTCGCTATCTTTTTCCACCTAAAACAACATAATAAGCAAGGGTGAGTACTTTACGTACTCCGCAAGACTTTAGCAAATCCTATAATATAACCAAGCCATTTCAATGGAAAGGCTTCTATGGTTAATTTGCATAGAGCGAAATTGAAATTGTAAATCAAGTTGTCATTTGCAAACGGAATTTAATAAAGCAAGTTTGACTGATAAGAAATAAGTAAAGAATAAGTAATACTCACAGCCCTTCGCGAGCATTAAATAATTCAATGATCCAATAATTCAATTCTGACATATCCATTCCTTGCCAACACGTGGCGTAACCATAATCTTTGCCAAAACAAGGCACATCAGGTGAAAATCATCCCATTTTGAAATTAGTAAAACTTCTAACCATGTGATGACGTTACCAAGTGCCTTTGACCGTAGGCGCGGCTAATTAATTAGATTTACACTCTGCAGAGGTGTACAACTTTACCCACAAGAAATGATCAACTCTTTGTGCAAGCTATTAGCACACTTCCTTTGGTGTGCCATAGAGAGATCATAACATAACGATTACATTACCTAGACCTAACTTTGCACTAGCCCGATGACATTAAATCCTTGTTATGGAGAAGAAACATGATAGTATATCCCTATCATTCAAAGTGGTAATAAAGCAGTAAATCCCTGCGATAGAAGCAATAAATCCCTCCGATAAGGGTTTCTTCCCATACCAAGGCGTACATCGTTATACCGATATGCATTTACCCACAACGAAGTGTGGAAGCCCCTCATAAGCAACCTAGAAAGGATTGCTCATACTATCTCCCGCCTACCAATGTGCAAAGCCAGACCTAAGCAACTTAATTGGTTAAGGCTGCCCATAACAGCACCTGTGGTTGCACGGAGTTCTTGGCTTGAAAACAACCCATAGCTCGGTCCTTAATCTGATACGGGCAATAATCTCCCCGTACACTACGTACAAGTCTAACCCTTGCACAATCGGCTATTGCCAATAATTGCCCGTATCTAGACCATAGTTTTTATTTTAGGGTTTTTAGTCAAAATACCAACAACCGACATCATGTCATAACCAACCTTTTTCAATTCTCAAGAATCAATTTTGATATGATCATATTCAACGTTGGTTCTAAAGCATGGTTAATAATCGCATATACCCAAGTTGACATTATGTATTGTCTAACCCGTTTATATGGTTATGAAGGTTCACTTGTCCATACTTATCAAGGAAGTTTCATGAGTCAATAGGTATATCTACCAGTACCACAAAATAGCATATTTATAGAAAATAAACGCATGCATGAAACACTTTGATAAACACAATGAAAAGTAAATACTAGGATCAATATGATCAAAATGGGTGCTTCCCTTGCTTAATTGTTGTTTATGATGAAGTTGCGGCTGCAACTGGCATGGTTGACGACATAATTAGTGACGTCGGGTTCTACACGTCATTCAATGAAAATATAGCGAACAACAAATTTCAATAAGGGCAAAAAGAAAAGAAGAAAGACAGTATATCAAATAAAGACTTGCTATACAGAACTGACGCATATTCTTTTATAGATTATTTATTCTTGTTTTACAAATTTAAGAGGATAAAATTATGTATTCTTTTATCTATAACTTCGAATTCTAGATGCTAAAATTATTTGGATTAATAGGATTAAAACATTAGTCATCATGTTAAACATGAGTGGTACTGACTTTGCATAAGTATTCATTTTGAATATATATATATACCAGACTTATCAGGTTGGGCTATTAGTTACATATTCTGGTTTTCAACAAGGTTTTGGTTAAAATAAATATGTTAAGCATTGGTTTCTTATTTATTATTATAGCTCGTTTATTCATATTACGGATATGGAGATCATAATACTTAGGGTTATGTGGATGACAGGATTTATATGCAGAACATGGTGAAACAAGATTATTTCTTCATAATAAGGTGGTCTATAATTTGGGTAGCATTCTTAAGCTGATTTCATAATTTTTAGGATTTATACGAGATGTTTTATTCATTGCTGAAATAGCTTAAATGGCATCAAGGTTTTTGATGACCATAACACTTAAGGGTATAGAGCTAGTAAGATTCAAATGCAACGCAAGTTGTAAAAAGAATATTTTTCGAGATTATGGTAGAACATATCTCAAGGATAATTTTTGGGCTGTTCTTCAAAAAATTTGCATTTAGACGAGTTGTTTTATGAGTTGCCGAAAAGGCTTAGGTGTTTCTGAAAACATAATACTTAAGGTTATTTTGCAATCAAGATTTATATACAAAGTATGATGAAGTGAAATTATTTCTTTAGAATATGGTGCTATGTACTTTGGAGAGTATTTCTAAACTGATATTATAAATTTTACTATAAAAACGAGTTATCTTATTTGCTGCTGAAATAGCATAAATGGTCATGAAATTGACGTTACAACAAGTCAGATTTCGATTTAAGTTGCGACTACACTATACATGATCATTCACTCATTTTTCTGGTACTAGTAGGGTATGATCCTAGAATCGTTTTAATACTATTTTTGCATTATTTCGATTTTAGCCGCGATAGATCATACATATATATTTATATATTGTTGTGATTTGCATTTCCTTTTATCAAAAGAATGTAAACTAAGTCTTATTGTAAATATTTTTACATAAATGAGCTTCTACTGATTCTAGAAGCTGATACAAAATATTTTATTATTTTATGAGGTATTATATACTTATTTTTATTAATGGCCATATTATGTTTTGTTGATATTTGCAAAGCAAATAATTCAAGCTTAGTTCAAAAATTAAATGTTTTTGCATATTTGAGTCTCTCATGGTCTCATCATCATATAAAAATTTATTATATTATTTTAAGAGTTATATTGCACAGTTATTGCATAAAGGCCATAATAGGGTTTTTATCAAATCTTAATTCAAATAATTCTTCTTTGGTTCAAAGTTAAATATTTTTGTATATTCTGAAAGTACATGATTTTATATGAATATAAAAATTTGTTTCATCTTATTTGGATTAAAGATGCAAAAGATATTCAAGTTTGAATCTAAGCCAAATATGAAAATAGGGTAAATGGCAAAATACGTTTTCAGAATACTGAAAACATCTTTTTCTTCACACCATCAGCTCCCCGCTCAAATTTGATTGAGGCACTGACATTTCAAGCCCATTGGTCAGTGGCTCGAAGCTCTCGCATGAGGCTCGGTCGCTGTCACTGACGGGCGGATCCCGCGAGGCAGCGACTCAGAACAGAGCCGACGGATTTGAACTCGCTGGCGGTGATCCACAGCAGGAGCAGCTGAACCAGTAGCATGGTTATCTTTCTCAAGGTTCTTTCAAATCTATGGGATGGCTCAAAGACCCCTAGCGACGACCGGAGATAGGTCGCCACCGCGGCCGAGCGGTGGAGGATGAAGCGGCACGCCACGCCGACGATAGGGAGCCGATCAAATGGGATGGGTTCCAGAATTAGCATCCGGGGATCTAAAAATTCCATTTTACCTGCTAGAAGCTATGGAAGACAATCGAGTTGGCTTGCCACCGTGCGCCGTGATCAGGGAAGAAGAGCAGTGGTGGCAGCGAGCGTCTGGCTGATGAGACCTAGAATAAAGTGGGGGTTTTTGATGCTTATGAGTCATTGATTCTATAGCCAAAAGGAATTGGATAAGGATTGCTTATACCACCTTAATTGGAGTTCGGTCTGGTTCTAGGGTTCTTCGGTTACAGCGAGGAACTGAGGAAATTGGTGATGCTCGGTTGATGAAATTGAACAAGAGGAGAGGGGAAATGAAGGGCACTCTAATGCGATCCTGGGATGGGTTTTATAGCTGGTGATTCGCTGTAGAGAAGCTCGGACAACTGGGTATGAACACGGCGAAAGTTTTGCGACGTTGAACAGAAATCAGTATGGACTACACAGTGAGAATTGCAGGCAAGGCAGCACCTGGTGGCGGCGTGGCACGGTGATGACGGTCGAAGGACATAAGGTGTCACGCGGTATAGGATTGGCAGTTACATCCAGCGCGCGAATTTCTTCAGGTCTCCTACGTCTAGAGGAAGAAGAAGACTGGGGGCAGAGGCTGGCAGGTGGGATCGTACAGGCAATCAGGTCCACAGGTCAGCGGGAGGAACGGTGGACTTCAAGCGATTTCAGCGAACAGAGCTGGGTTTGGTTCAAAGAATCAGTTACCTCTCAAGTCAGAAAATTAATGAAGAATTTACTAACTGTACTAGAGCTAGGTTAGAACATACCATTAAAATTTCAGACCTGTTGAACGCCTGTAGAATTTACAAAAATTTCGACAGTGCACTGTGCACAAATTTATGCATTCTATTTTACATTTATTTAGGTGTCTATGACTTATTAAATATTTATGAAACTTTTTTTGAAGATTAAATATCGCCATTCTAGACTACTGTAAATTTTCAACTTCAAATACGTTATATTTTATTTTATAAAATTCTGACATTACATTTCAAGATTTTCAGAAATTCTGTTTTTGAATTTTTATAAATATCAGATTTAATTATTATTTACTGATATTTTTACTGTAGATGTATCTATCCAGGATGAAGATAATATAAAAAATTTCACATCGAATGTATGAAAATTTAATTTCTGACATATTTACTATTGTTAGTCATGATTCATTAATTACCTTTCTTTTCATTTTTAATACTTTGACATGACTTTTAAAATACATTTTAGGGTTCTGGATATCTCCACAAATTTTACAGGGATTTTTCTTATTTTTTATTTTACAAATCTTTTCTTATTACTTCTCCCATGTTTGATTATTCATTAAAAGGAATTCTCCTTGCAAACAATAATCAAAGAAATCCAAGAAAAGTCAATAAAATCCAGGTAATTCAGAAAAAGCATCAATAACAATAATGAAATGTTTATGGTTTAATTCCTCATTATGTTCTACATTTTGTAATGAGGGGAAACAGAAATTAATACAATAAAAGATTTCTTAAGAACCAAAAATCCAAGAAGAAATTCAGATTGAATGAAATTTCAAGTGACCTTATATTTCCAATTTATTTCCATATTTTGTTTGATTTGAAGTTTTATTATGCAACTCATCCTTTTGTTAAGGTTTAATTTCAAGATATTGAAATAAAGGTAATATTTTAATTCATTCTTGACATTCTAATTAAAATTTCTATTCAATTTCATTTTCTAATTTTTATATTTCTATTTTTCTTACTTAGAATTTTTGTAATGTTACAAAGCCTCCCATCGTTTTTGGAGTTGATTTTCCTTTTTGGAAGTCTTGAATGGAGTCATACATCACTGCCTAGGGCTTCCTGATTTGGCAGAAGTTGAAGCTCCCATATGAGGTTCCTGCCAATGAAAATGTCACAACCGGCAATATGACTGATGTTGAGGTGAACAGTAAGGCAAGGAACATCCTTATACAGTGTCTGAGCCATAGTGAGTACGATAGGATTTCTGACATTCGTTCTGCTCATCAGATTTGGCTGACCCTCGATGCTTACCATGAGGGCACCACCCAAATCAAGGCCATGAGATAGGACCAATTCAAGCGTGATTACAACAAATTTGAACAACACGCTGGTGAGAGTCTTGACGAGTGCTTTGGTCATTTTACGAAGATTTTAAGTGACATCCGAGCAGTTGGTTTCATATACCTTGGCTCGGATAATGCTCGACATTTCTTGACTGCACTCGATCTTCGAGTTTGGGAGATGAAGGTGACCATCATCAAGGACACTACCGACTTATCAACTCTGACTCTTGATGAGCTTTATTCTCGTCTCAAGACTTATGAGATCGACGTCGTCTCTCGCAAGGCGAAATCTTAGTCGATGGCTTTGGTCACCAATCCCACTGGATCCACTTCTAATTCGTCTATTGGTTTTTCCCACTCCGCCCTTTGCGAGCTAAGTGATGACCAACTGGAAAAGTTTTCAGACAATGAGCTTACTCTTTTGGTTCGCAATTTCTCTCATGCATAAAAGAGAGTGACAGAGAGGAAAAGAGGTGGCACGATCACCTGCTTCGAGTGTGGTGGTAACAACCACATTCGAGCGAACTGCTCCAAGCTAGAGAAGGGCAAGAATGTCTCAGACGGATCGGCAAAGAACGACTACATCGATAAGAACCGCAACAAGAAGCCTCCAGCTCGCGACCCGGCGCATGAGAAGAAGTACCGCAACTTCTCGAAGAATAAGAAGCTCTTCCACCGAGTCCTTGCTGCCCTCGACGATAACCTCTCTGATACGAAGACCTGGAGTGACGAGGGCGAGGATGATCTACAAGAGAAGACCAAAGGTGGCGATGACTTTACCGGAATGTGCTTCATGGCGGATGCCAATGGCATCAGCGACTCCGAGCTCTAAAGTGACTCGGACGAGGTACCCTCCTATGCCAGCTCAATGAAGCTTTCTGCAAAATAGGTTAATTTCATGATAGAGCTAGAACAAGGTGTATGGAGCTAGAGAAGGAAGTAGGTACTTTGACTTAGGAGTTAGCTTCTCTTAGATCTTCTCCCTCCCGAGTCACTGATGACTTTTCTTTGTGTGATGCTCTGCTTGTGGAGCTAGAGAACTAAGGACTATGCATGATAGTGTATTGTCTGAGCTAGATAGTCTTAGGTTGAAGAATGCTAGAAATGATTCTGTTGATTTCATTCCAATAGATGCTAGTTTTCTTCATACTCACACTAGTGCATCTTTTGCTAATTGCCCTAAATTGCTTGCTAAAATTGATGCCATGAAGACTCACCTTAGGAAGCTATCTACTAGAAACAATGAACTTGAATTGTATGCTTCTAAGGACTCAATCAGCTCATGTGAGGGCTATAGGCAACTAAAACTTGACAATGAATCTTTAAATATCAAGTGTGTTGAACTTGCTAAGGACTTACTAGTTAAGTCACAAGAAAGTTTGCTGGCGATGTGCTATGATTGAGGGGGCCTTGGATGAATTCCAAGTCGAACTTAGGAAGAAGGTTGAATCCCAGACCCTTAGGATTAGAATTGCTCCTTGCGTTTTATGTGAGGCCCTCAAAGTTGAGGTAGCCGTGCTAAGGGAGAAAAATACACGTGCTGGTAGTTCTTCTCTTTCTGGTTCTTCATTTTCTTCTGTTCCCTGTTCTTCATGTGCCTATTTCTTCCGAGAGTGTGAGTATCTCATGAGCACTGTCGAGAAGTTTGTAGGAGGCAAGAATAAGCTCAATCTCATTCTAGACCAATCAAAGATTAGCCGATTCAATCAAGGTCTAGGATTTGACTACTTGGAGTACGCTCGGGCGCATCCTCCCACCATTGTGCGTGGCTCCAAGAGTGGTGAGATCGTGGTAGCTCCCAGGGTAAGTACATTGTGTTTAGATCTGCTGGGGTTATCCATGGGATCTCTGATCAGAAGGTTGCTCCTCCTGCTACTTCTGCTTCTCGTAAGGCGAAGTATACATGCACATTCTGTCAGAAGAATGGACATTTCGTAGATTTCTGCTTCAAGCACGCCAAGATCACAAGGTGTGAGCGTGTTGTTGTTCTTATGGGTATTCGGGTCATCCCTAGACTATGAGTGCTTCTAAGGCACGCACTTCTTCTTGAGATGTTAGAAAATCGCCTGTTTCTGGGCAGCATCCAGGACTCGGTTTTTAGGCTGTTTAGTCCTCTTGATATTCGTCATTTTTCCCATTGAGGTAGATATGAGTGGCATGAGGTGTTTTCTAGTAGGAGACTCAGGCAGCCTAACTGGGATGGTCCGGCCTTTGCACCATGGCGGGCCAACCAAGTTTCGGCTCCTAGATCTTCTATTAATGCTGCCCTTGATCTTGTGAGAGTTGAGCATCAGAGAGACACTAGAGTCCAGTCTTCTTCTTCAGTGGCTGGTACTATGAGGCCGTGTGGTTCAGTATTGGGTTCCCAGATCTTCACTTTATCCCAATACTGAGTCATCTCTCTCTCTTATGTCTTGATCAGGTTCGTCGGATTGGGAATGGAGAGGTTTAGATTGTTGACTTCGGTTGTTCTCGCCATATGACCGGAGACTCTCGTTGGTTCTCTTCCCTAGTCTGAGCCCCCGGTGATAAGTTGATCACTTTTGGGGATGCTTCATCAGGTAGAGTCATTGCTAAAGGTACCATCTGCGTTAATAATAATTTAATTCTTAAGGATGTTGCCTTAGTGAGTAAGCTGCAATACAATCTTTTTTCTGTTTCTCAGCTTATCGGTGACTCTTTCGAGGTAAGCTTTAAGAGTAGTGCCTGTAGAATCCTCGATTTATCAGCGGAGTTAGTTTGCGGGATTTCTAGATTTGGGAGTCTTTCGTGATGACTTTTTTGCTTCTTCTGGAGACTCTCTTCAGTGTTTGATTGCTTCTGAGTCCCGTGATCTCTCCTTCTGGCATAGGAGATTAGGTCACATCGGCTTCGACCATTTTACCCGGGTTAGCAACCACGATCTCATTTGTGGTCTGCCTAAACTCAAGATCATCAAAGACTTAGTTTGCACTCCTTGCCGACATGGCAAGATAGTTGCTGTTTCTCATTCTCTAATCACTGTTGTGATGACTAATCCACCATGACAGCTTTTACATATGGACACCGTTGGTGCAGCTAGAGTGCAGTCAGCGGGTTGGAAGTGGTATGTTCTTGTCATTGTTGATTATTTTTCTAGGTATTCTTGGCTATTTCATGGCCACGAAGGATGAATCTTTTACCCATTTTAAGGGTTTGGTTAGTAGGTTGTCTGTTGAGCTCTCTGGTGCTTTACGAGCTATACGCAGTGATAATGGCGCGGAGTTCAAGAACTCCTACTTTGAGAGCTTCTGTGAAGAGTTAGGCTTAGAGAATCAGTTTTCCTCTCCATACGTCCCTCAACAAAATGGCGGAGTAGAAAGGAAAAACAGGACATTGGTCAAAATGGCCAGGACGATGCTAGACGAGTACAGTACTCCTAGAAAATTTTGGGCTGAGGCTATAGCTGCTACTTGCCATGTGTTTAATCGAGTATTCTTGAGAGCACATTTGCACCGCACTTCTTACGAGTTCAGGTATGGTCAAAAGCCCAGTGTTTCTCATTTTCGTGTGTTTGGTTGCAAATACTTTGTTTTGAACTCTGGTAACTGGATAAGTTTGAGTCTTGCTCTTCTGATGGTATTTTTCTGGGTTACTCGACTTCTTCTCATAGCTATAGGGTCTGGAGTTGTGATGCGAATAGGATAATAGAGACCTGTGAGGTGACCTTTGATGAGGCTAGCCTAGGAGCTAGAGGACATGTGGTCAATAGACATGGCATAGTGATTATAGAGTTGATGCTATTGTATCGAGCAAGTCGAGCATTACATCAGTGGACTCCATGACCATTTGATGAAGTCAATACAGTGGTCGAGTTATGTCGACTTTTGTGGTCGATAATGAATTTATAGGGCAGGCGCTAGATCTAAAATTCGAAGGTCACACAAGACAAAGGTTTAGACAGGTTCGGGCCCTCGACGGAGGAGGTAATACCCAAGTCCTGTGTGTTGGGATTATTTGGATCTCTTGGATCTAAGATTGCTCGTGTCCCTGTTGTTGCCCGCCCTCTCCCTTATATAATGGCTGTGGGGCGGTTTACAGAGTCCCGATCGGTTTAAGGGATTCTAATCGGTTGTAGGATAGAGTTTACATCTTTATATCATCCTGATAACAACTCGGATTACAATCATATCTCTTATATCTAAATATTTGTTCAACTGTCTCTAGGATATATCCCCTTGCGCACGGCAGCAAGGCTTGGCGCAGAGCTTATCCTCTGGGCCTTCCACTCGACCCTGTCTCTACCTCAGGCACTTCTGGGCCGGTTATGAAGACACCTGGGTTCTTACATTCTACAGTAGCCCCCAAGTGATTCATGATCCGATTGATATATCTTTATCTGGGTCTCAACTTTAGATCAATGTTCTCAGCTTCCAGCATAAACCTCTGACTAGTTTCTTCTTTGATTTGAATGCTTCTCCTTGCAGCAAGGGGATTATGAAGGACTCGAATATAACCCTCAGTTTTTTGTCACAATTGATTATAATCTTCCGTCTGACAGGTTTATTATGGGTAGCTTCGTGGATCTGACCCATATCTCATATGAAGATTAGATATTTCTTCCCGCTCGAGGCGAAACCCCAATATCCTTCCTCTTCAAGGATCAATACCGGACAGTCTTCGAAGTTGTTTTGACTTCCTGTGCCAATTCATTTTCCGAAAACCTCTTTGGCTTCTGAAACTATCTTAACTCCAAGTCTCCTCGGCATTCGATATCATTATGTCTTCGCATTTACTTCAACCTTACCGTGTCAGCTATAAAAGGCGAACCAGTGCTTTTAGATTTTATTCTCTCACGCTTAGTCCTCCATTTTACTACACCAAGCTCCAACTTCTTCCTGAGGGATTTCATGGACAGCTAGGATCCAGAACTTGCCGAGGAGTGGGCGCTATTTGACCTCTCCATGGCCGAATGGGCTGAAGAAAGGGTTGTTGCCCTCGACCGCGCCGCCGTCGACGTCTTCCTCGAAATGGTCCCTGCCCTTTATAGGGCTAAGGAAGCTCTCGTAGAGGCGCTTGGTCGTGTGCGCTGCAGAGAAGTATAATACTCCTGTAAATTTAAGAGAGTCTTTTCCTAGGCATAGTGCCTGGGGAATTTATATAATAAAGAAATACCTTCCGAATGATATCTATGACTGTCGTTAGACATAGCTTAGACCCAACTTGGGGTATATCAAAGCTTGCATGGCTCTTTGGTCGGGTGATATCCATATCCGACTGTCGCAGGATATATCTTAGGTCCAACTTGGGACATATTAGGATTTGCGCGGCTCTTGGCCGAGTGATACCTATATCCGACTGTTGTAGTATATAGCTCTAGTCCGACTTGGGACATATCATATTCACGTGGCTCTTGGACGAATGATACCCATATCCGACTGCTGTAGGATATAGCTTAGGCTCGACTTGGAGCGTATCATATTTACATGGCTCTTGGCCAAGTGATACCTATATCCGACTACTGTAGGATATAGCTCTGGTCCGACTTGGGACATATCATATTCACGTGGCTCTTGGTCGAATGATACCCATATCCGACTGCTGTAGGATATAGCTTAGGCTCGACTTGGAGCGTATAAGGATTTTCTTGGCTCATGGCCGAATGATACCTATATCCGACTGGTGTAGGATATAGCTCTGGTCCGTCTTGGGACATATCAAGGTTTATCCGAACGGTATCCGTATTTGTTTATTACGATGCACAGCTTATCGACCCATCTTGGGGTATATCATTGGAACCGTGCCTTATCAGACTCAACCCGTGATATATGATTCCGCCATGCGGTAACCAACTAGCGACCCAACGTGGGGTAAATCACAAGAAGATATTTTTAATCCAAACTGGAGGATACCCACGTCCCGCTTAGTTCGATAAGTGGTTAAACATCCTATCGTGGGGAGCAACGTGTCCCAAATATGACTTGGTCAAACCATGACTGCCTCCGTATGTCAGGACACCGAGCTAGTGAATCATTACGAAGCATAGAGCAGGGCTAGGTGTTCTGCGATCTTTTTCCTGCCGACTCGGCGAAAACCTGATTTTTCCTCCTTTTAAGACTAAGCCGTGCATTGATCGATTAGCTCTCCCAGCTTGGGGAGAGCTTAGCTCGCATTTCTGATTTTTGTAAGGACCAGATCTCCTTTGGAGAATGCGCGGCTCCTTACATTGCGACCGTGATAGCGACGTAAGCCCTGAAGGTACTTTGCTGACTGAATTGTTGCAACGTCCCTGGCTTCTTCCAGTCGGTCGAGGTCTTCTAGCCGGCTTTCTACCGAAGCGACCTCCTCATAGCTCTGAACCCGCGGGGATCCGAATTCTAACTCGGTGGGGAAGACCGGCTCTGAGCCATACACTAGGAAGAAAGGTGACTGCCCGGTTGCTCTGCTGGGGGTGGTTCGCAGCCCCCAGAGTACCGAAGGCAATTCTTTGACCCACCGAGTGGCATATGGTTTGAGACGATAAAAAATCCTTGCCTTTAGGCCTTGTAGCACCATGCCGTTGGCTTGTTCGACCTGCCAATTACTTCGGTGGTGTGCTACCGATGCGATGCAAATTTTTATGCCGAGTTCACCGCACCAGTCTTGAAATATGCCACCTCTGAATTTGGTGCAGTTATCCATGATGATTCAGTTTGGTACGCCAAATCTAACCACGATTTCATGGAAGAATTCTTTGGCCTTTGCGGCTGTGATTGTGCCGACTGGCTTGGCCTCAATCCATTTGGTGAATTTATCGACGGCCATGAAGAGATGAGTATAACCACCTTGAGCCTTCTTCAAAGGTCCCACAATGTCAAGCCCCCAGACCGCAAATGGCCAGGAGATTAGGATGGTCTGTAGTTTCTGTGCCAGTTTGTTCACCTATCACGCAAAAAATTGACATCCTTCGCGTGTCCGGACGATGTCCTCTGCATCAGTGACAGCAGTCAGCCAGAAAAATCCTTGACGATAAGCCTTGCCGACTAGGGTTGTTAGCAACGCGTGATTCCCACAAATTCCCGAGTGGATTTCTTTGAGAAGATCTCTTCCTTCTTGTTCTGATATGCACCGTTGTAGTACACCAGAGGAGCTCTTGCGATAGAGTTCTTCCCTGATTACCACATAGCTCTTGCTTTGACGCATTATTCGTTCAGCCTGCGTGTGGTCTTTGGGTAGCTCGTCCTTCGTCAAATAGTCCAAATACGGAGCTGTCCAATCGGGGGAATGATCAGGATTTCTGCCTGTACGTTCTTCTCCACTGGGATGTCCGAGTTTGGCCGAGTGCTTATTGTGGGCTTATGAATTTCTTCGACGAATACTCCCACGGGCATGGTGGTCCGGCCGGATCCCATTTTTGCTAGCTCGTCGGCCGCTTCATTGTCCCGACGGAGCACGTGAACAAGTTCCAAGCCGTCAAAGTTGCCTTCTAGCTTGCATACCTCTTGGCAATATGCAGCCATGTTGTCTTCGTTGCAGGACCATTCTTTTTGTACCTGATTGACCACAAGCATTGAATCTCCGCGAACCTTCAAACGTCAGATACCGAGTGATATGGCGATACGGAGCCCATGGATGAGTGCCTCGTACTCGGCGGCGTTGTTCAACTTGGGAAAAAGTATTTGAAGAACGTACCTCAACCGTTCTCCACTTGGTGATATGAGCACTATACTAGCCCTGCGCGCGAGCATGAGGAACCATCGAGTACATCGTCCAATACTCGAGTTCCTTGTGACCGCGGGTTTTGAAGTTCTATCCACTCGGCAGTAAAGTCAGCGAGCACTTGAGACTTGATGGCTGTGCGAGGCTTGAATAGGATATCAAAAGCTCCAAGCTCGACTGCCCACTTTGCAATTCTCCCAGTGGCCTCCTGGTTGTGAAGTATATCTCCTATTGGGAAGGAAGTGACCACCGAAACAGTATGCTCTTGGAAGTAGTGCTTGAGTTTGCGAGATGTAAGAAGTACGGAGTATAATAATTTTTGCACTTGTGGATACCGTACCTTAGATTCACTCAGGACCTCGCTGATGAAATAGACCGGGTGTTGGATCTTCTGCATGTGACCCGGCTCCTCCCTTTCTACGATGATTGCAACACTAACTATGCGAGTCATTGCCGCGATGTAAAGTAATAGAGGTTCCCCTCGCATACACAGTCGGGAAATAAACCTGCTGAGTGCGGCCATGCACCCTGTAAGCTTCTGGACGTCCTTTTGGCAAGTCGGCGGTTCCATATTTGATATGGCCTTGATCTTTTCAGGATTGGCCTCAATGCCTCGTTGGGATCGATAAACCCGGCGTTTTCGAAGATACTCCGAAAACACACTTCTCGGGATTAAGCTTCATGCTGAAAGTCCTTAGACTTTCAAACGTCTCGGTTAGGTCGGCGATAAGGTCCCTCCTCTCTCGAGTCTTTACCACGACATTGTCCACATATGCCTCCACATTGCGTCCGAGTTGGGCATGACAAAACCGTTGTATTGCGCGTTGATACGTTGCACCAGCATTTTTTAACCCAAACGACATCGTGGTATAGAAAAAGGACCCAAAGGGCGTGATGAATGAAGTCTTGATATGATCTTTCGCCTTTAGGCAAATTTGGTGGTACCCTGAGTAGGCATCGAGGAAACTAAGGATCTCGCACCCGGCGGTTGAATCAACCACCTGATCAATTCGAGGTAGCCCGAATGGATCCTTCGGACATGCCTTGTTGAGATCAGTATAGTCAATGCACATGCGCCAAGTTTTATTCTTCTTTTGAACTAGTACAGGGTTCGCCAACCAGTCAGGATGATACACTTCTTTGATAAAACTTTTAGCTAATAGCTTGGTGATCTCACCTTGATGGCGCCCGACGATCCGAGCGAACCACGGAGTCTTTGCTTGATTGGCTTTGCCTTTTCATCGACGTGTAAAGAATGCTCGATCACCTCCTTAGGAACACCCGCATGTCAGATGGTTTCCAGTCAAAGATGTCCTTGTTAGCTTGGAGGAAGGTGACGAGCATGCCTTCCTATTTATCCTCAAGCCCTATCCCGATCAGAGTCGTTTTGAATGGGTCGGATGAGTCGAGAATAATTCTCTTTGTTCCTTCGCCAAACTTTATCCCTGATGTGGCCTGCTTCTTGGATGGGATGTCACCTTCTTCCTGCAATGTGGCAGCCTCTGCCTGGATATTCTTCCCCTTGGCGGTTGCCTCCTGCAGCTCAGCAAGTTCATAGTTCTCTCGGTCGCATTCCAAAGATCGCTTGATGTCACTGCGAACCGTGATGACGCTTTTGGGTCCCGGTATCTTCATCATCAAATAGGTGTAGTGCGGGATGGCCATGAACCGAGCCAGACCGGGCCTTCCCAAGATAGCGTGATATGCTGTCTCGAAATCCGCTACCTCAAAATTTATATACTCGGTCCGATAGTTGTTTTGGTATCAAGGTGCGGGCAAAGCAATCGCCCGAGTGGAAACGAAGACGCCCCAGGGATCACCCTGTGGAATGGCTGTGAGCTCAGCCTTAGCTCAGAGCAGGGGACGTTCATGTCGTTGAAGGTTTTGGCGAACAAGGCGTTGAGTCCACTCCCTCCATCAATCAAGACTTTCTTGAGCTTTACATTGCGAATAACAGGGTCGAGCACTAGAGGATACTTACCGGATGTAGAACTTCGGTTGGGGTGATCCGAGCGTCGAAGGTGATCGGGACTTGAGACCACTTTAGATCTTTGGGGGTTGCGGTTCCACCGCATTGATCTCCGAGTGGTGAGCTTTATACGCTTGGACTCGTATTGGTGGAGCCCCCGTATATGTAGTTCAGCTCGTGCTCGGGTTCTTGGTAATCGTCCTGGCCGGGAGGGTCTTTCTTCTTGGTAGCCTCATCCTTCGCTGGAGCCGGTTGCTTGTTGCTTTCACGCGCAAAACGCTTCAGGGTAAAGCAGTCTTTGGTGGCGTGCTTTCCCTTAGGATGGAAAGGACAGATCGCATTCATAACAGTATCGTAATCGGGCTCCTCCCTCCATGTGGCTCGGGGCTGGTTGCGTTTTGCTACCGCAACTAGCTCCTCGCGTTTCCGTTTATTGTCTTTGTACTTGGAGGACTCAGCCTTGTCGCCTTTGTTCTTCTGTTGCGGGCGATCTTCTTGGCGCTCGGCCAGGGTGTCTGAGGCCGTGGCATAGCGATCGGCCAATGCAAACATCTCCTTTACGGAGGTCGGTGGTTTCCTGGATATTTTCTTGATCAGATCAGGATCGCTGACCCCTTTCTGAAAGGCTGCTACCACCACTGCATCAGACACATCCCTGATGGTGTTTTTCTTCTGCACGAAACGCCGGATGAAATCTCTCAGCGTTTCGTCTTTCTTCTGGTGAAGCTGATATAGGTCCCAGGAGTGCCAGGCCTCTCATAGGTTCCCTGAAAGTTCACGATAAATTGATCGCAAAGATCGCTCCAGGAGTCCACCGCCATGATTGAGTTGAAGGGGTGAGATTGACTTGCAGATAATTTGCCATCACGTTTTGATTGCCCCCAGCCGCTTTAACCGCCAGGGCATAGACCTGTAGCCAAGCTTCCAGATCTCGTTCCCCGTCAAACTTAACGATGCCCTTGGGGTTGAAACCTTCGGGCCATACTACTCGGCGTAACCGAGAAGTGAACGCTCGGATTTCATCGATGGATCTGTCATCATGATGAGGGGGAGTCCGGCGTGGCGAGCCTCTGGCTCAGCGATTGTCATCAACGCGTTGGGGTGGAGTTCGACACGACGAGCCCATGACTTGGTGATCGTCGTTGTCATTTCGACCCCGGCGATGATGGTCTCAATGGTCGTTGCAGTCGTCGTACCGTTGATCACTTCGTCGATCGTGGCCAGTACCGAAACGTTCGTGGTCATCGTAGCGCCAGCATCGTTCTTCCTCGTCCCGCTCTTGCCGTATGGCGGTGATGTCTTGGCGGAGGTCGCTGTTGAGATTCTGACGGGCGTCTCCGACTGGTTGTGTGGGCGCCGACTACAGGTACTCCGACTGGTAGCAGTCCGACTGCTAGCGACGCAAGTAGCTACGTGGGAGCATGAGTGCGCTTCTCCTACCGGCTTTTTCTGATTCTGCTGAATTGCTACCGCCATCACCATGGCCTTGATCTGGGCCACGATCGGGGCCACCGGGCTATCAGATGCAATCATCGGGTCTAGCATGTCAAGAAGCATCTTGGAGGCGACGACGTTCTGCAGCGGTGTATGGAAGACAACTTGGTCTCTCAATTTTGATTGTAGGATGTCCTCGTGGACATTGTGGCCGTGAGATCGAAGCGATCGCTCCTGTGCCTCCTTAGCCTTACGAAGAAGGCGATCTTCCTCCACGGCTTCTTGAATCTCTTGTTGGCGTTGAAGATCGGTCTTTTGCTCTTCTATTGTGAAGATGCCACGAAGATTGTAGCAATTCCTCGTGACGCCAACTGGTTTGCTGGCCGAGTCGGAGTGACACACCTGAGATGGGTCGGCCTGTTCTTTACCAGATTGGATCTAGTTTAGGTCTAGGCAAACAAGTTCTCCGAGTGCATCTGCGATGAAGTCCAGGTTTCCAAAGCGGAAAGCCTGGCCGGAGATGAAGGTGGTGATGATTCCGCTGATTGCTGCCATCGAGTTTGTAGGAAAGGATTAGCGCTTCCCCTACCTGCCGCGCCAACTTTCGACTTTTGTGGTCGGCAATGAATTTATGGGGCAGGCGCTAGATCTAAAACTCGAAGGTCACACAAGACAAAGGTTTAGACAGGTTTGGGCCCTTGACGGAAGAGGTAATACCCTAGTCCTGTGTGCTGGCATTATTTGGATCTCTTGGATCTAAGATTGCTCGTGTCCATGTTGTTGCCCGCCCTCTCCCATATATAATGGGGTGGGGCAGTTTACAGAGTCGATCGGTTTAAGGGATTCTAATCGGTTGCAGGATAGAGTTTACATCTTTATATCTTCCTGCTAACAACTCGGATTGCAATCATATCTCTTATATCTAAATATTTGTTCAACTATCTCTAGGATATATCCCTTGCGCACGGCAGCAAGGCTTGGTGCGGAGCTTATCCTCTGGGCCTTCCACTTGGCCCTATCTCTCCCTCAGGCACTTCTGGGCCGGTTATGAAGACACCTGGGTTTTTATATTCCACAAGTTACTACGCGAGCGAGGAACCTACTCGATGATGGCAACTCGATCACATAGTGTCCAACTCGATCGAGTTACTACTCGAGCGAGGAACCAACTCGATGGTGGCAACTCGATCACATAGTGTCCAACTCGGTCGAGTTACTACTCGAGAGAGGAATCCACTTGATGGTGGCAACTCGATCACATAGTGTTCAACTCAATCACATGTATGTAATGTTGTGCAACAAATTAGGAAATCGTAACTGAGCAATCTTGGACAAGTCTGTTTCTTTTTTTTGCAATTGGATGATTGTTGCATATCTTTGTTGCACATTGCTATGTGATGGGTTTTCCTTGTTTGTGATGGTTATAGGGTGACGGTGCTAGGTCATGG
Organism: Otatea glauca; assembly: GCA_036346275.1. Classification (NCBI taxonomy): domain Eukaryota; kingdom Viridiplantae; phylum Streptophyta; class Magnoliopsida; order Poales; family Poaceae; genus Otatea; species Otatea glauca. The sequence goes on from CM070713.1 coordinate 21,759,423, forward strand.
TGAGGCGAAGGATGACCGGGACTAGGCGAGGTGTTCCAGAGGTACAAACGATCGAAGATCGCCGAAGGATGATCGGAGACGGAGTCGCTGCAAACCTAGAAGATAAGGAATGATTGAGATGACAGCTAGGAGCTACTCGGATCGAGGAGGGCCATCGGATCATGGTCTAGGTGATAGAGTAGTAGGTCTAGTTAGTATTTTGAGAAAAGCGTGCAAAAACGCGGTATGCTTATTGGGTTTCAGGTTAGCCCATGTACGGTTGTGTGTGGGAGTCATCCTGAGCCCTTGATGGTGGTTCTTAGGGTAGAAGGAACTCATCCAAGGGTGGAGGGTGACTCAAAAGTAGTATAAATAGAGGGGGAAGGTTGCCTTCCTCCTCTTGAAGGTTTATAGAGGTTTTTGTGCTCCTTTGAGCTTTTCCCACTTTGTTGTGTGGCTTTGTAAACCTCCCTTCCAGAAATCCAAAACAATTTTCCTTAAGTGCAATTTACTTTACTCATTTACATTATTTCCTAAATTCTGCACTTACATTCTTAGAATTTACTTTTATGTAATCTGGATTTGCCTCCCCTCCTTCTACATGATTTTGCTTCTTGTGCCAAGGATGTTGAGTGATGGATGAATCTTCTTCAGATCCTATCCCAATCCTCTAGGCAATCCATGCAGTTTTCTTTGCAAGAAACCGATCTTGTGTTCTTGATTGAATCATTCTTTTAAATAATATTTTGAGGGGTTTTGACTTATGTTCTTGCTTGCTGTGACATATAAGAGATTATCTAAGATCATCTCGATCATCAAAACTGCACGAGCAAGTCAAAGATCAAGTTCTTGAGTTTTGCTCAAACTTGGTGTGTTCTTCATTCAAAGTGGAAAAGGTCAAAACTTTGACGCCAATCCTTGCGATTGAAGGTTTGAATAAGTTTCTAACATCCTTACGATCACATCTACCAAGTTTCGTGAATTTTCGTCCAGTCGATCAAAAGATTTCTCAAATTAGCTTTTGAGTTCGTGCTGTGTTTGGCTCTGTTTTTCTTGCTGTTCTTGAGCCCGGTCATACGAGGCTTGCAGAGCAACGTTCTCCTTCTCACTTTCTCCTCTTGATAAATTTGTCCGTGGGCATGTTTGGAATATTTTGATTGGGGAAAATTTCATTTGGGATCTTTCACCCGCCTTCTGATCGCCATCTCGGTCCTTCAATTGGTATCAGAGCCGATTTTGCTCTTCCATAGATCTTGACCGGTCTCAAGAGCCATGGCGATGGACAAGTATTCCACCATGACTCCCATCTTTTCTGGAGTTAATTTTCCTTTCTAGAAGTCTCGAATGGAGTCGTATATCATTGTCCTGGGCTTCCTGATTTGGCGGAAGGTGAAGCTCCCATATGAGGTTCCTACCGATTAAAATGTCACGGCCGCAATATGGTTAACGTTGAGGCGAACACTAAGGCAAGGAACCTCGTCTCATGAATATAAGAGGGTGAGAGAGAGGAAAAGAGGTGGAACGATCACCTGCTTCATGCGGTGGTCCCAACCACATTGAAGCGAACTGCCCCAAGCTGGAGAAAGGCAAGAATGTCTCCGATGGATCGGCAAAGAACGACTACATCAAAAAGAACCACAACAAAGAAGGCTACAGCTCGTGACCCGACGCGTGAGAAGAAGTACCGCAACTTCTCAAAGAACAAGGAGCTCTTCCACCACGTCCTCGTTGCCCTCATGACATCAAGCTCTCCGATGATGAACGCGGAGTTTTGCATTCCAGAACACGTACCAGAACATCAAGATGCTGGCACCAAAAGGAGTCCTTACAATCAAGAAGAACCAGCACGCTGCGGTTCGGTGCGACAGGAAGAGGCTGGAGATGGTCGAGCATCTCTGCGGATCGGCAACTAGTGATGACGATGAGGAAGCTAAGCACCAATGGTCCAAGGGCAGCGACAAGGCTTCTATGTCCAACAGTGCCACCAAAGACTCAGTTGATGATAGCAAGAAGGATAGAAGACCGATGGAGGCATCAAGACAATGCCCCTCGACCCGTCGGAGCCTTCCAAGATTGTCAAGGCAGGTGCTGACCTTGATCCCAAATAGGAACTCGAGCTTGTCACCTTTCTTTAGGCAAATTGCGACGTGTTTGCGTGGCAACCGTCCGACATGCCTAGGGTCCCCAAGGAGGTGATCGAGCATCGACTAGCTGTGGAACCTAGTGCCAGGCCTGTGGTGCAAAAGCAGCGAAGCTTTGTGGAAGACAGGAAGTAGGCCATACAAGAGGAGGTCAACAAACTCCTAAAGGTTGGCTTCATCTGAGAGGTCCGTCAACCGACGTGGCTAGCGAACCCTATCTTCGTCAAGAAACCCAATGGCAAGTGGAGGATGTGCGTCGACTACACCGACCTCAACAAGGCTTGTCTGAAAGATCCTATTCCTCTCCCCCGCATCGACCAGATAGTGGATTCTACTACGGTCTATGAGCTGCTAAGTTTTCTAGGTGCCTACTTGGGGTATCACCAAATTAGCATATCTGCAGAGGATGAGGCGAAAACTGCTTTCACTACTCCCATCGATGTGTTCTGTTATATTAAGATACCTTTCGGTTTAAAGTGTGCTAGTGCTACGTATCAACGATGTATTCAAAACTGCCTGAAGTCCCAAATCATGCTCAATATGGAAGCGTACATTGATGATGTCGTAGTCAAGTCAAAAACTGGGAGCACCCTAATCAGTGACCTCGAGGAGACATTCGACAATCTCAGGAAGAATCGAATGATGCTTAACCCTGAGAAGTGCATGTTCGACATTTCGTCTGGCAAGCTTCTCAGTTTTCTGGTGTCCAGTCGAGGCATCCAGGCCAACCCACACAAAATTGAGGCCATCGACCAGATGCGTCCTCCGTGAACACTGAGGGAAGTGGAAAAGCTCATGGGATGCATCGCTAACCTTAGTCAATTCATCTCTCAGATGGGTGAACGAGGACTGCCCTTCTTCAAGTTACTCAAAAAGTAGGACACTTTCTAGTAGACCAATGAGGCAGAAGAAGCTTTTTGAGATCTGAAAATGTGCTTATCGTCTTCATCAGTTTTAACCTCACCTAACGAAAAAGACGAGATCTTTTTGTACATTGCAGCTACCCCTCAAGTAGTATGCACAATCCTGGTAGTAGAGCGAGATTGCCTCGAGAAAAAGGTCAAGGTCCAGAAGCCGGTGTACTACGTGAGCGAGGTCTTGCATGACGCCAAGCTGCGATACCCCCATGTGTAGAAGATGTTGTACGCTGTCTCGATGACTTCTCGAAAGCCGTGACACTACTTCTAGGTGCATAAGATTACAATTATGATGATGTATCTACTCAAGGAGGTAATATGCCACTGAGTGGCGACAGGGCGAATTGCGCAGTGGGTGGTCGAACTCACGAGTTCAAGGTCGACACCACGCTGCGAACAAGCATCAAGTTAGGTGTCTTGGCAGATTTCATCGCAAAACGGACACACGTCAAGGGAAAAGAGCACAAGGTGGTCGATGACCACTGGACTATGTTCTTTGATGGGTCACTCACACTCCAGGGCTCGGCGGCGGCATCGTGCTCAAATCCCCGACAGGTGAGGAGCTTAAATATGTTTTCCAACTCAATTTTCAAGCTTCGAACAATGGTGCAGAATATGAGAGACTGGTTAACGGACTCTGCATGGCTGCGTCACTTGGCATTAGACGATTAGTTGTGAAGAGGGACCCATAGCTAGTCATGAACCAAGTGCAAAAGGAGTACCAGTGCTCGGATGACAACATGGTGGCATATCTGAACAAGGTTCACAAGCTAGAGAATAAGTTCGAAGGGCTCAAGGTAAAGCACATTAGGCGATGTGACAATTCTGCCACCGACGAACTTGCCAGGCTTGCTTCGTCCCGTTCGCCCACACCCGCAGGAGTCTTCATCGAGAAACTCCTCAAACCATCAATCTCCCCTGTACGGGAGGCAGATGATGCCCAACACTACTAGCAGCCGGTAGAGTCAGTGAGGTAGAACCTACAGACACGAAAGATACACTACTCGAACGTGAGCCAACTTGGATGACTCCAATCCAAGCCTATTTCGAAGGTCGAGAGATTGTAACATCCTAAAAATCTAAAACAGTGAAAGTGTACGAATTTAAATTGGAATATAAATATTTTTTAGCTTTGCTGATGTTATTTGTTTTAATTTGATTTTCTTGGATTATTGCATTGTGTGAAAATTGAATAAAAGAGTTTGAGAAAAAAAGGAAAAGGTAAAAATTAAAAAGTTAGAAAAATTTACTATGTGAACTTAGTTGTGCTGGTAAATCAGTGTGATCAACAAGTAAGTTTTTCATGCAGAGGAATAGGAATAAACAAATTACATAATAACTCTTTTGACTAGAAACAGTAAGGTCAAAGTTTAAAAGAAACTGGTCGATGACTATCTAAAGTTGAGAAAATTACCATAGTACCCTGAGCAGAGAGCCTACCATTGGTAAAATTTTCATAAATTAATAAGTCCATTTAAGCTTTTGAAAAATTCAAATACAAAAGCCTCAAAAATATTTTAAAATGGAATTTCAGAATTATTATAAAATAAATACTCAAAGTTTTGACCTAAAAATGATATGGTGATACCTTTAGAAGGAACTAAACCCTTACAAAATTTTTCAAAAATAGATTTTATCAAATGTATCCTTGAATAAATCAAAATCCGAAATGGAAGTTCTGAGCAATGCACAGTGTCAGAATTTTTGTAAATTATCTAGAGGGTAAAAAATCTTCATGAAAGTTGGGCAGTTAATGATTCTTAAACTAAGGCAAAATCTAGCAAGTTCTCATCTAGTCCCGTCACATTTATCGTCTTTTGTCGCTGACATGTGGGCCCGGTGCCTGTAGACACTTGTCGTACCGGGCGAAGGCGAGGCTGCGTGATTCTTCGCGATGGGCCTGGACTCACTCGTCAATCACAGACCACGGTTCTTATCCTCTTTTCTTCTCTTTCGGCCGGCGAGATGAAGACTCCTCCCCGTCCTTCGTCGTCCGGCCGCAACCACCCCCATCCGGGCGCGATCGCCATCGTCCACATCGCGCAAAGCTCTCCCACGCCTGTGCTTGACTGTTCTTTTTCGAGCCACGCTAGAGGAGGGGCTGCGTCACCTTGTCGTGCAAGCACAGCGGCGAGCGAACAAAGCCGTGCGCTCGAACTCAAACCCAAACGCGATCATTCCTTAAGCCTTAAGTCTATCATTCGCGTCGCATTGCACTTCCTCGTCTTTCCTTTGCTTTTCCTGTGAGCCGAGAGCCTTGCACGGAGTCTTTCTTCTCGCTCTGTCGCAAGAACCTGAAAAGGGGAACTCAGCAAATTCGGTCAATCTGCCTCCATTTCTTCAAATCAACTCCACCCAGAGCTTCTTTAGCATCACAGGGTTACTGATCGACCGTTACTTTTCTTCTTTTTCACCTACAGAAACCTCGCGTCGCCATCCTTCTTCTTCATGGCCAGTGCACGGTGACAACCCTTCTTGGACCTTCTCCGACTTGACCATCGGGTAAGTTCGAACCCCTTCAACCTCCTGAAGCTCACCAAGCCCTCACCGGTCGGAAAGATGGCCGCTAGTGAAGCTTTCGCCGGTTCGGCCATGGGGCCGCCACACCTTCGCGGTGGTTACCCTCTTCCCGACCTCCGTTCGCCGAAATAGCGCCACCCCTAGGTGAGCCGTGATGCGCTGAAGCTACTAGTGCTACCCATTCCGCTGCTCCGGAGTTAGTTCACCGGCGGTGAACCTAGACCCGTAGCCCCCTGTTTCGTCTCACTGACCGATGGACCCCACCTGTCAGTGAGCGAGCATGTTTGAAAACACCAGTGCGCGCGTCGTGAAAACCCGCTTTCCATGCAGTAAAAACGTATTTTGAATTTCTGGTTTAATTTCCAAAACTAACTAGATTCAAATGTTGATATCTTTTGAACCATAACTCCAAAATTCGTGAAACCAATTTCTAAAACTGTGTAAAATCCTGTAGAATCAGAATATGAAAAAATGATTTAAAGATAAGTATTGTGAAATTTTAGGAAATGCAAAGAAGCACATAGGTGTGAATAATGCCATTTAAATAAAATGTTTTCAAATAAAGCTAAAGTAGAATAAAATAAATTTTATGGTATCTCTAATCTGCAAGTGTTCCAAATATGTAAAAATGTTTACATGTTACTTTGTTATACATCATATTCAAATAGAATGAAATGTTAATATGAAAATGGAATAAATAGATAAAACTTGTATTAACTGATGTTGGTATGTATAAAATTTATTTTTGAAGGGTCACATGCCAGTAGAGATCTATTCATGTGAGAATGCTTAGGAAAAAGATATGGGTTATGTTTTTCGAATAGAGAAAAATAATAATCACAACATCAGATGTAAGTGTAATCTATTATGCTTAAGTCAAAATAGTCCAAAACCAGGTTTAAAATGTCTATAAGACCCAGCCCTGATAATGCCATAAAAATGAATAAAAGTTGATGAGTGATTTGGTTATAATTGAAAGTGGAAGTTAGATTGTTACAATGTTGCTTTTGTGGTCATTTAGACCTTTTCCATAGCAAATAAAATGATGTTTCTAAATAAAAAGAATTGTTGCAGCAGTATTGTTGAAGGACCATGTGGAGGTCCATCCATGTTTGTGATGAGTATTTGACTTTATTTGAGCAAGGTGTGCTCAAGTTTGAGTTTGATTTGGATTGATTTTCAAAATGAAGCAATTTGAGTTGTCTCTGCAAGGAGTGGCAGTACCGGTCGTATGGACGCGGTAGTGATGAGTTGGATGGTTTATTGCACATCTTTGTGGGCATTGCTATGTGAGGAGTTTCTTTGTTTTTGATGGTTGCAGGACGACGGTGCTAGGTCATGGTGAGGCGAAGGATGACCGGGACTAGGCGAGGCGTCGGAGGTCCAGACGGTTGGGAGATCGCGGAAGATGATCGGAGACGGAGTCCGGGCAAGTCAAGAAGACAAGGAAAGGAGTTGATGCTAGCTAGATGCCGCGTGGATCAATGAGGGCCGTCGGATTGCGGTCTAGTTGATAGGTTAGCGGGTCTAGGTAGTATGCTTTAAAAACCGTGCAAGAAAACCCGGTATGTGTGTGGGTTTTGGGTTAGCCCTTGCATGTCTGTGTGTGTGGGTTAATCCTAGCCCTTAGATGAGTGCTCTAGGGTTGAGGGACTCATCCAAGGGTGGTAGGTGGCCCAAGAGTAGTATAAATAGGGGTGGAGGGGTAGCCTCCTCTCCTTGAAGGTGTTGAGGTTTTTGATGCTCATTTGAGCTTTGCCCACATGAATGTGAGGCTTTGTAACCTCCCCTTCCAGAAATGAAAGTTTTATTCATCCACCTCTGAATTTATTTTGCGCATTTACATTATGTCTTTACTTTACGCAATTTAAATTCAGTATTTACTTTCCATAATTACATTCCCATAATTTACTTTCAAGTAATTTGGATTTGCCTCCTCCTTCTAAATGCTGCTGTTCTTGGATGTTTTGAGTGTGTTCATATGGTTTTACATCTCTTTTGCACTCTTGGATTGAGTAGAGAACATCTTTTCTTTCAAGTTCCAACTTTGTTCTGAACTTGTTCTTCGCGCAGCAGTCAGTGTTTGATTTTTGTAAAAATATAGAAAAATCATTTTTGAGTGATTCTTGTTGGAGGAGGTGCGGGACTCTGATATCCGCTTGAAGAAAAATTTTTGAGTTCACTTGTTGCACCGTTTGGGCGCCATGAGGTGAAAACCGAGCCCCAAACTTTCTGCTCGAAGTTCTTGACCAGACTGTGTTCTTCGATTTTTCCTGTTTTTTCTGTAAGGATTTTTGAGGAGAAATTTGGTGGAGTTCTTCACGACTGTAATGCTCACAGGGAGAAAAAGTCTCAAAATTTTGTGAGCTACAGAAACCCACCAACCTCCTGTGCAAATTGAGGACAAGTTCTGGAAATCCTGCTTTTGCTTTTTTGAAAGTGACTTTTGTGATTTGAATTGATGTCCTTTCTAAAAGCAAGAGTTTGAATTGATTCCTCTTTCTTTTGGACACTAGACAACCAGGATTGTGACTCAAAAATCCCCACATATTTTATGGTACTTATCCATGCAAGCTTAGGGTACACATAGTTGTCTAGTTTTTGGGTTTTCACAATTCCTTTTAAGCGATCTTGTCGAGGTTTTTGTTGGAGTATTTTGGGGAATTTTTATTTGCGACCATTCACCCCCTCTGTTCGCCATCTCGGTCCTTCAATTGGTATCGAGCGGTTCTGCTCTTTCTAGATCTTGACCGGTCTCAAGAGCCATGGCGGCGGACAAATATTCCACCAAGCCTCCCATCTTTAATGGAGTTGATTTTCCTTTTTGGAAATCCCGGATGGAGTCATACATCACTGCCGGGGCTACCTGATATGGCAGAAGGTGAAACTCCCGTATGAGGTTCCTGGCGATGAAAATGTCACGGCCATCAATATGGTTGGCGTTGAGGCGAATGCTAAGGCAAGGAACATTCTCATACGTGGTCTTAGCCATGGTGAGTATGATAGGATTTCTCACCTTCGCTCGCTCACGATATTTGGGTAACCCTCGATGCTTACCATGAGGGCTCTACTCAAATCAAGGCGTGAGGCGAGACTCAGCTCAAGCGCGAGTACAACAAGTTTGATCAGCGCTGGTGAGAGTCTCGACGAGTGTTTTGGTCGGTTTACAAAGATTTTGGCGACCTCCGGCGGTTGGTTGCATATACTCGACTCGGACAATGCTCGGCATTTCTTGACCGCACTCGACCTTGGGTTTGGGAGATGAAGGTGACCACCATCAAGGACACCACCGACTTATCGACTCGACTCTTGGCGGGCTTTATTCCGCCTCAAGACTCATGAGATCGATGTCGTCTCTCGGAAGACGAAATCTCGATCGATGGCTTTGGTCACCGATCCCATTGGATCTTCTTCTTCTCGATCCTTCTATTGGTTTCTCTCTTTCCGCCTTTGCGAGCTAGCGATGACCAACTGGAAAATTTCGAGAAAATGAGCTTGCTCTTCTCGCTCGCAAGTTTTCTCATGCATACAAGAGGGTGAGAGAGAGGAAGAGAGGTGGCATGATCACCTCCTTCGAGTGTGGTGGCCCCAACCACATTGGTGGCGAATCCCCAAGTCGGAGAAGGGCAAGAACGGCGTTGGCGGTTCGGGCAAAACGACTACACCGACAAGAACCGCAACAAGAAGCCTCCGGTTCGTGAATCGGCGCAGCCGACACTACTAGAATCGGGAAAAATTCGTAGGTTTTTAAATTCGTGGGCCAAAAAAACTCACGAAATTATTTATTTAAATTAAAGTCGGTTTGAATAAAACCCGTTTTTAATTAAATTCGTGGGCCAAAATAAAACCCACAATTTAAATATTTAAATTCGTGGGCCAAAATTACCCACAATTTAAATATTTAAATTGTGGGTTAAAAATACCACAATTTAAATATTTAAATTGTGGGCCAAAATTACCCACAATTTAAATATTTAAATTCGTGGGCCAAGCAATACGCACGCAATTTAAGGTTTTAAATTGTGGGCCAAGCATACCCACGAATTTATCTGCGAAAAAGCCTGCGGCGCCCAATGATCCCACCGAGCCCAAAAATTTCCCATCATGCTGCGCGCCGCCGCGCGCCCGCGCCATACTGCCTTCAACTGGCGCCGTCGGCTCCGCCCTCCCCGCGCCGTCGGCCCGCCCCGCCCTCCAGCCGTCGGCCCGCCTGCGCCGCGCTCGCCGCTCGGCCATGCCGCCGCCCGCCCGCTCGACCGCCCGCCCGCCGCTCGGCCGCCGGCCCGCCGCGCCGCCGCCCGCCCGCCCGACCCGGGCCGGCTGGCCACCGCCCTACCCGCGGCCGGCCGCCCGCCTACGCCGCTTTCCCGGCTACGCCGCCCGCGCCCCTCGCCCGGTCGTCACCACGCGCGCGCCGCGCCGCCGCCGCCGACTCTCGTAGCCCGCCGCGCCGGCCCGGCCGGCCGGCCGACCTCCGCCGCACCGCACGCGGCCCGGCAGACCGCCGCGCTGCCCCCCGCCCGCCTTGCCACCGCCGCGCTGGCCGGTGACGCCCGTCTTGCCCCGCCGCCGGCCGCCGCTACCTACGCCGCCCGGCCCGGCCGCGCGCGCCGCTCGCCGCCGCCCGCCGCCTGCCCGCCGGCCGCCTCTGCCGCCCAGCGCCGCCCGCCGCCGGGCCGGCTGGCCCACTAACGCCCGCGCCGCCCGCCGGCCGGCGTGTTTCGCCACGACGCTGCCCCGCCCGGCCGGCGCCCGCCGCGCGCCACCCCCGCCGCGAGGCCGCCGGCAGCCGCCGGCGCATGCGCCCGCTTGCGCTACCCCCTCGCTTGCCCACCGCTTCCGGCTGCCGCCGAGACGCCGCCTTCGCTTTGCCGACGGCCGGCGCCCCACCCGCCACTGTCCGCCCGCCGCCGCCACGCCCGCGCCATCGCCGCGCCGCCCGCCGGTGCCGCCTCGCCGTCGCCGGCGCCACCCCTCCCGGACCCTCGCGCGCCCGCACCGGCGTTGGAGAAGGTATATTTCGTCTCTTTTATATTTGTTTAAAGTTATTTCATCTCATTTTATATTCACGCATATGATATATATATTTTTATTTTCTCGCTGCCGTTGTATGTAACGTTAGAGTTTAGGGTTTGTGTTTAACAAGAGAGAGCATAGGCGTCACCCGTTGGGAACGGCGCATCTCACATTTGCTTGTGAGGTGCGCGGTTCGAATTGTCCGGCGTATTTTGGACGGCCGAGAATGTTGGTTGTTGCATAGGGCTCGTGGCGTGCGCGAGCGATCCGAACGTGATTTCGCCACATAACCTGTTGTTCTCCGACGCACCAAGATCAGCGTGCGCTTGGAGAACAAATGAGTTATCTTCTTGAAATTTCGTTCGGTTCAGAGCGCACGTCACAGTCGCATGCAATAGCCTCCATTCTTGGGTGGGTTTAGGACAAATCTTTCCTAATAGGTTGTCTTTGTCACCTAAGCCATGGTCGATGCGCTGACATTGTTTCATTTGTTTAGCTTTGATAATGGGTGACGATCGAATGGCGATGTATGACGGATGGAGGAGTGATGGGGGCACTCAAGGGAATGGGGCGGATCACGGATGCTTTCTTGAAGCAAGCATTCGTGGAGGAGTGAATATGTATTGCCGTGTACCCTCTGCGAGAATAACAGCTACTACAGCAAGGATATAGTGCGATATCACATTTGCAAAAGCGGGTTCATGCCTAACTATTTGGTGTGGCACCGTCATGGAGAGGCCGCGAGGCGTGCTATCGAGACGTAAGAGATTTGGACCATGTGGAGGATCACGACCGGATGGAAGACATTTGGATGATCTTGGCGGGGATGAATTTAACTCCGGGAGGGTCACGGTAGGAGGAGGTTAAAGAATTCTATAGGCTACTTGACGCCTCGGACGAAGTCGCATGACTTCACCAATGTGACCGCCCTGCAGCGGTTACACGGCTTATGTCGATGAAGTCGAAGTTCAACTTTTGAACAAATGCTTCAACGCTTTGCTTGAACTAATGAATGATGTCCTTCCGCCTAACCACAAGATGCCAAAGGATTTGTACCAATCGAAAAAGTTGATGGCGGCCTCGGGATGAATTACCGGAAGATTGATGTGTGCGAGAATAATTGCATCTTTGTGCTCGAAGGATCATGACAACGATACCCATTGTATGCATTGCGGTAAGTGCGATTCGTTGAGGTGGTAGATGAGGAAGGGGTATCGGTGACTACAAAGGTCGCGACTAAACGGCTTGGTACATGCCGATCACGGATAGGCTTAAACTACCGTACATGTCAAAAGAAACAATGAAACATATGCGGTGGCACAAAGAAGGTAAACGTGAGGACCAAGACCGGATATGATGGTCCATCCGTCGATGGCGAGGCATGGCGAGCATTGGACCGATTCGATCCTGCATTTGCAAGCGACCCTAGGAGTGTCCGTCTTGGTTTGTCCACGGACGGTTTCACACCTTCAAAGACAAGCGCTAGCCCCTACTCTTGTTGGCCGGTCTTCATCATGCCATACAATCTTCCACCTGAGATTTGCTTGAAAGAGGGGTTCATATTCCTTGCTCTTGTCATTCCAGGTCCTAAGCATCCAGGGAAGGATCTCAATGTGTTCATGCGGCCCTTAATTGATGAGCTGAAGAAGTTGTGGCGAGGGGAAAAGGCATACGACAGCGTTGGTGGCAGAGAGTTTACCTTACGAGCCGCATACCTGTGGTCGGTCCATGATTTGTTGGCATATGGCATTTGGGCCGGCTGGTGTGTTCATGGTCGCCTGTGTTGTCCAATTTGTATGGCTGACTCTGATGCATTCAGGCTCACGCACGGTAAAAAGATCACATTCTTCGATTGCCATCGACGATGGCTTCCGGCGAGGCACCCTTTTAGGAACGACGCCAAAGCATTTCGAAAAGGAGAAGTTAAAAAAGGGCCCCCGAAGCGACTCACAGGAGAGGAGATAGGTGAGTGGCATAGTCGGCTTGTACGATCTACTAAGTGGGTTTCATCGCTATGGAAAGGAGCACAACTGGACTCATATTTCTTTTCTTTGGGAGCTGCCTTACGCGAAAGCTTTGATTCTGCCGCATAACATAGATTTAATGCACCAAGAGCGCAATGTGGCAGAAAGCATCATAAGCATGGTGTTTGATGTAACCGACAAAACAAAGGATAACGTGAGTGCTAGGAAAGACATGGGTGATCATTGTGCTAGGCCGTGGCTCGAGGTTAAAGTTGGTTTAAATGGGAATGAGAGCCGGCCACGAGCTCCATACTGTGTGAAGCCAGAAGACCGTAAACAGATTTTGAGGTGGTTGAAAACTCTAAAGTTTCCTGACCGCTATGCATCTAACATAAAACGGGCTGTGAATGTCAGCACCGGTAAGCTAAACGGGCTAAAGAGTCATGATTACCATATTATCATGGAAAGACTTGTTCCGGTAATGTTTCGTGGCTATTTTGATAATGAGTTGTGGAGGATGTTGGCCGAGCTCAGTTACTTCTATAGGCAGATATGCGGTAAGGAAATCTCTAAGACGTTGATGCAGAAGTTAGAGAAGGGAATTCCATTGCTTGTATGCAAGTTGGAAAAAACTTTCCCACCTGGTTTTATGAATGTGATGCAACACCTGCTGGTGCATCTACCTTGGGAAGCGAAGGTTGGAGGTCTGCTTGATTCGGATGGATGTATAGTCGGGAAAGGAGTTGAAAAAGCTTAGAGCTACGATGCGCAACAAGGCAAGGGTAGAGGGTGTATCGCAGAGGCTTATGCAAGTAAAGAGATCACAAACTTCTCAACAAAGTATTTCGCACGCAAGCACAACGTGAGCGTCCGTAAGAATCGCATGCCGTGCCGCGGAAGAAGAACCGCTGAGCGAACTTAAGCTTTTTCAATGCAAGGGTCAACTGTTGGGTCGTACATCGCACACCATGTTGAGTATGAGGAGTGGAACATGGCCATGCTTTACATGTTCACTAACATGGTAGAAGTTGAAAAATATTTTGAGTAAGTGACTTTCTGAATTATGTTTTGAACATTTCAGTGTAGTGTCCTTTTAACCCGAGAATAAATGACGCAGAGTATTTGACAAAGAAAATTGAAGTCACCTCGACAACCCACAATTAAGCAATTGGATAACCTACGTCGTGATGGGTTGAAAGCGGCCCAAGCTTCGTGCAATGGTTCCACAAGATGTAATTTGACTATTTATTCATTTTTCTAAAATGAATTGTTGTAGTAACTTAATATTAGACTAATGATGATGAATGTTGCTATATAGTGTATGCGTGATGCCTCCGTCCATGAGGATCTCCGACAGCTCTCACATGGTGATGTGACGGCAAGGAGCTATAGTCATTTGTGATGTGAACGGGTTCCGTTTTGAGCAAGTGAAATTAGAAGCTAGCCGCCCACTTGCGGCCACTTCAAACAGCGGAGTAGTCACAACGTCATCCGATTCCGGTGCGATATATTAGACTACTACGGTGTTGTACAAAACATAATTGAGTATACCTTTGGGGTGGCAAAGATCTGAAGGTCGTGTTTTTGATTGCCATTGGTTCGATCCACACAACGGCACACGTGTCGATGACTTTGGGATGGTGGAGGTGAAGCCGTCATGGCTTCAGGCCATATCAATAACATCGTGCTTGCACATCGGGTTGGCAGTGTACTACGAGCTATCCTCACCGTAGCTTGAAGGCTTGGTGGGTTGTATTTAAAGTTAACCTCAAGTATACCCTCACCGGGATGTTTCAGATGTGGCAAGTAACGAGGATGATGTGGGTGATGTATATCAAGAAGAAGCTATAGGATTCCTTCCTTGTCTCCGACGAGGCAGGACTCGATCAATTACCTACCGATGCCACAGACGTAATAATGAGATGAACCCGCCCGTCACGGAAACGCCCTCGTAAGTCGTAAGGATTGCACGCCTTCAAGCACGCCTCAATGAAATACGAGTCACGTATGCGATTCCGACGCCGACGACTTTTGATATGTATATTTTGTAAGATTATTGTTGCCTCGTTCATTTTACAAGTCATTGTTGTCTCCTTCATTTTTACATGTTATAGTTGTCTCATTCTTTTTGCAAGTTATTGAAAATTATTTGTAAACTCAGATACTAACTCTTGTCAAATTTGAGCAGATGAGTATGTTCAGCATCAAAGTTGACAAGCTTAAAGGCAAGTTCGTGGTCGTCCTCCGTAAGGTCGAGGAGCAAGGGTTCGATGGTCGACTCGGCGGTCGGCAGCGCCATATTTGTTTGGCGGCAGCAGATTAGACAATGGCAGAGCGGCTCAGAGGTGCCGATGAGCGAGCACGACAAAGCGCGAGAGCAGCCACCGGAGGACGAGGCGGTGTAGGGGTTGCAGAGGAGGGCATTTGGGATGTGAGCATGACGACATGGCGAGGCGACGACGAGGAGGTCGTTGGGGTGGTGGCGATGGGACAACAGATGAATCAGATGCAGACGCCGAGGCCGAGGCAATGCAGATGCAGAGTTGAGGCGACCTTAGAGCCGATTGAAGAGGCGGGTCTTCTTGGTACCATCGGTATATGTGTAGTATTGGATTATCTTTTAATCTCCATATTTACATTGTAATGTCTATGAACTAATTATTTGCATTTCAGGTTTCAGAAAATCGTCTCGGTTCATTCGAGATGCAACCCGCCGATAGGAGGTTGATAGAGGTACAGGAGAGCAGTAATGCTTATATCTTCTCTTTTAGCATTAGCTAGGTGACAACTTATTGTTTTGATGCATCTTTGTCTTGTATTTTGTTGTAGGCACTGGAAAGAGCCGGGTTGGACTGGGACGGGCCACATTACAAAGGTTAACGCTGCGTCTAGGAGCCCTTGGCCGGTACTACTACCCTGGCATGGTTGAGTTAGGCGGGGAAAGATTCGCGGCCCACAACTGGAAGCACTGGGCATTGAAGGAGAACGTGGAAGGAGGCGAAGACAACCAAACATGTCGAGGCGCGGTGTGGGTGGCTTCGGGTGAGTTTGCGTTATGTATTTACTCTATTTGAGTATTGCTTTAAATGTAAGTACAATTTGTGGTGTGTGATTATATGCGGAGAGGTTCCGCTTGAGAACGAAGACGACACAACGCTTTGAAGAAGGCCAAAAGCGTCTTCAATGGCGGCACAAAAGGTTGTTTGAGATTCATTCAAGAATGCACGATTCAAGTGCCATCAATTTTACAAGAGGGTGAAGAAGGTGAACATGAGAAGAGGACCCGAGGCGAGGAGGATACACTGACAGAACAAGAGTATCTCGAGCTCGGTCGATTGGATAATGAAGGACATGGAGGCTTGGAGGTGGATGTGCAGTCTGATCGGGGCCTGAGGATTTTCAAGAAAATCAAATAGAAATCGAGGAAGCAGAAGAAGTAGATTGGGGAAGCACAAGTACGGCGCAGACGGACACATTGGCCTAGAGCAACGCATGGTAAGTATCAGTATTATAATTGTTAGTAAATTTGTCACTATGTTTACAACTTTGCATCGTAGGAGGCTGAAAGTGGGAGTACTCCCACTTTTGTGGAAGTTTACATCCGGGGGCACCAAGGCGAGGATCCACAGAACCGGATGTGTTGTGCGACGACGGGCTAGTGAGAGGATGGTAAGTATAAATGACACAATATGTTTTGTGCAAATTTACATCCAGAGCACCAAAATCTTTGTTTTGTAGGCGTCATATGCGGAACAAATGACACAACGTCATGGGCCGGAGGTTGATTGGAGGGCCGCACGGCCGATGTGGAGCGTTGTACCACGCCGGAGGGCCTAAAGCATGGGAGGTTCGTTAATAAAACTGATTTTATTTGTTTTCGCTCTACTAAGGAAAAAAATTGCATGGTCACATTTCAAGATATATCGCTTGTAGGTGGGCCATGGGGATGGAGTTGTGGAATGCGATCGTCCTCCACGAGGCTCGGTTTCCTCACAGGGGAGTGCTCGCTCGTCGAGGTCCGCACGGGAAGCACAAGCGCACGAGGAGGCTCGTGAAGCGCGAGAGGAGGCTCGTCAAGCACGAGAAGAGTCTCGTCAAGCACGAGAGGAAGCTCGCAGGCCGAGAAGACTCGTAATACATGAAAATGTATCTGCAGTACAATCTCAACTTTGAACAAAACGCTCAAGTTTACATTTGTGATTAAAATCTAACAAACAATCTATATGCAGCAACTGTCACAATCTCTTGGACCTAACGTGCCAGTGTTTCGCCCTCCTGTTCCGCAGGTAAAGATACTTGAGTTCATTACTATTTAATTCACTTAGCTCGTAAAATCACGAATTCTCAAACTGGACTATTATGTCATAGGGCTCCCAGCCACCTCCCTTCTACATGTTTTCTCCGCACATGCAGCCACCACCACAAGGAGAAGCATCACAGGTGCTCACCTCCCGGTGTCCTTCATAAACCCTACTGGGATGCAGGCACCACCCCTAGGAGATGCACCTCAGGTTATATGATATTCTCATGCATTCTTTATTTTGAAAAAACTCTATTATGTGTACTTCATATCACAAACTATGATCCACAGAGCTCCCAGCCTCCTCCTCCTTTCTACATGTTCAATCCACAGATGCAGCCACCTTCTACAGGAGAGGCACCACAGGTAAAGACGGATCGGTTCAATTGTTATTTAAAATTTGATGAATGATTTATATGTGGCATGATGTACTGTCTTATGCCTTACAGGCTCCCGACCTCCAAACCCGTTCTACATGTACCCACCACCTATGCCAAGCCAAGGAATGCCTATGTACTTCAACCCGTGGGCCTGCAGCCACCTCGCACGACACCACATGTATGGATGTCGAAAATATTATAAGTTTGCGACACGAGCTAAGTTTGTCAATTCTTGTACAAATTGCCGTTTTGGATGTGTGATTGATTATCTAAGGATCCGCTAGAATGTCTCCTTCGGTTTGAGAGATTGGTATATATATTATAATCGCAAATGTTTCTTTGTGTCTTTGAGTGGATGTCCTATTTACTAGAGAGGTCATGCGAAATTTTGTACATTTCAATGACTTAGTTTTAAGCCGGTTTGAAAGAGTTGAAAGGTTGGTTTCAGTCTTTTAGTAGAGGTAGTAGGTTTGGTGTCTCATTTGTTAATTTTTCGTTAGCTTGAACTTTGTTGTGGAGTTTGATTACTTGGTGAGCTACCCGCCCCATCCCTTCCTTTCTCTTGCTCAAATTTAGAAACATATGCTTCCTGTAGGAACTTTAGTTCATTCTTTGAATATGAGATTACATATGCTTCATTGAATATGAGATTACGCAGCAATGGATGGACATATACTTCGTAGGAAATCTAGTTCATTCTTTTAGTATATATCAATCTTAGTAATCTGTTGCAAAAGTGATAATTTTGTTGAAATGCACAACTGAGTCGATTTTAGGATATTTAGGCAACTCTTTCTTAAACCTTGCACAAATCATCTCAATGTTCATACTTGGAAAGGTTAACTTGTGTGCTTATGAAAGTTCATTCTGTGCTCATGTAGATAAGTGATGGTTTACCAAATTATGAACCCATATCTTTTTGCTCATGTAGATAACTTTTGATTTGAACCTTATATTGTGTCGATTTCTTGGAATTGAAAAGTTATCTTAAGACAACTTGTTCAATTGTGAACTTATATTTTAAATGCTTCATATGGTATCCTTGTAGAATGTTGTTTGCCCATGTACAATCTGATTGTTTATCCTTGTAGAATGCTTTATATTTCTACTTCGTATATTGAACTCTTAAAATGACTACCAAAACGCTTATTGCTTCTTTGAACTATTTTCCTTTGCTTGTTATCTTTTGAATACTCGGTGATGCAATTGGGGTCTTTGGAAGTTGAATTAAATAATTGTAGTTGTAATCTTGGCCTTATGTTAATACTAGAGAGTATTACTTTGATACTTCATTGAATATGAGATTGATGTTCATATGATTATTGCAGCATATCTTGACTAGCTCGTACGTGTAGTTCTTATATATAATACCTATTCTTGTTTAGCTTGACTGTCATATTGATATTCTCATATTGTGTCTTGGTTGAATAGTACTATTGATATTCTCATATTGACATTCATGTGAATCAAAGATAATGTTACTTGTAGCACAACCTAAGTTAATCTTGAACTTGCAAGTTTCTAGGTCACGCCCCAAAGACGTTTCTAACGACGACATCATAGAAGACATCTTCAACAATACGACGGTGGTGGTAGCGCCACAACTCCAACAACCCCGAGGCATGAATTCCATTGTGAGCTCGATTGGTGTATAATCTGTTGTATTTTATAACTTGTTGTGATGGATACGTTGTGATCGACTTATTGTGATGGACTTATTTTAATGGATCGTTGATTGTATCTATTGTGGTTGTAATGTGTTGTACGTCATTGCGTAGTTTACAAATTGCCGTTGGATGTGTGATTGGATTATCTAAGGATCTCGCTAGAATGTCTCCTTCTCGATTTGAGAGATTGATATATATATATTATAACCGCAAATGTTTTTGTCTCACGAGTGGATGTCCTATTTACAAGAGAGGTCATGCCGAAATTTTGTACATTTTGAGACTTAGTTTTAAGCCGGTTTTGAAGTGTTAAAAGGTTGGTTTCGTATTTTAGTACTCGTAATAGGTTTCGTGTCTCGCTTGTTAATTATTTGTTCGATTCAACTTCATTGTGGAGTTTGTCTTTTGTGTTACGATTTCGATCGATTTGAACAAAATAGATGATCTTATTTATTCTTCGCTAGCAATTTTTAGTTTCAATGTTCTTTTGCCTTTTCTTTTCTTCTTTAGTTGTTATATGTATTGAGTGCGATACATATATATATAAAAATACATACATTTGGATATATATACATATATGTATTGAGTGCGATACATATATATATATAAATCATTTGGATATATACACATTTTTTGTAAAAATAGCGATTAAATTGTGGTGAAAACTCATTTAATTTAATCGATTAAATCGTGGTGAAAAAACCCACGAATTTAATCGATTAAATTCGTAATGAAAAACCCACAAATTTAAGCGATTAAATTCGTGGGTTTTTTCATTTACGAATTTAATCGATTAAATTCGTGGGTTTTTTCAAATTTACTGAATTTAATCGATTAAATTCGTGGGTTTTTCAAATTACGAATTTAATCGATTAAATTCGTGGGTTTTTTCATTTACGAATTTAATCGATTAAATTGTGGGTTTTTAAACCCACGAATTTAACTCAGAAACCCAATTAAATTCGTGGGCTTAGTAGAAACCCACGAATTTAACTTAAATTCGTGGGTACCCACGAATTTAATTAATTAATTTCGTCGAGTTAAATTCGTGAACTAAATTCGACGGTTTGCTCACGAATTTAAGTTAAATTCGTGGGTTTTAGCTTAAATTCGTGGGTTTTTGGCCCACGAATTTTTCCCTGATTCTTGTAGTGCGAGAAGAAGTACCGCAACTTCTCCAAGAACAAGAAGCTCTTCCACCGCGTCCTCGCCGCGCTTGAGCGACATCAACCTCTCCGACACGGAGACATGGAGCGACGAGGCGAGGATGATCCGTAAGAGAAGAAAGGCGGCGACGACTTCTCCCAAGATGTGCTTCATGGCCGACACCAACGACATCAGCGACTCAGGGCTCTACAAATGACTGACTTCGGACGAGGTACCCTCCTATGACCAGCTCAACGTAAGCTTTACGCAAATTAGGAAAATTTCATGCTAGAGCTAGAGCTAGGTGTACGGAGCTTGAGAAGGAAGTAGGTACCTTGACTCGGGAGTTAGCTTCACTTAGATCTTCTCCCTCCCGAGTCACTGATGATTGCTCTTTGTGTGATGCTATTCTTGTGGAGTTGGAGAACCTAAGGACCATACATGATAGTGTGCTTGTTGAACTTGATGGTCTTAGGTTGAAGAATGCTAGCACTAGTTCTATTGATGCTATTCCTGTTGAGGCTAGTTTTCTTCATGCTCACTCCACTCCATCATGCTCTAATTGCCCTAAATTGCTTGCCGAAATTGATGCCATGAGCGAACACCTTAGGAAGCTTTCTGCTAGAAACAATGAACTTGAATCACATGCTTCTAAGGACCCAGTCAACTCATGTGAGGGCTGTAAGCAATTAAAACTTGACAATGAAACCCTGAATGTCAAGTGTGCTAAACTTGCTAAGGACTTACTAGATAAGTCACAAAAATATTGCTTGCGATGTACTGAGATTGTGGGGGACTTGGATAAAATCCATGTCGAGCTTAGGAAGAAATTAGAAGACCAAGCCCATAGAATTAGAGATGCTCCTTGCGTTTCTTGTGAGGCCCTCAAGATTGAGGCTGGCGTCTTTGAGGAGAAAATGCACGTACGAGAGCTCATCTTTCTCGGTTCTTCTTCCTCTCCTTCCCCTGTTCTTCTTGTGCTTCTTTCTTCCGAGATTGCCAGATCTTATGAGCACTCGAGAAGTTTGTTGGAGGCAAGAAGAAGCTCAATCTTATTCTAGACCAATCCAAGATTAGTAGATTCAATCAAGGTCTAGGATTTGATCCTTGGAGCACGCTGGCGCATCCTCCCACCATTGTGCGCGGCTCCAAGAGTGGTGAGATTGTGGTAGCTCCTGCAGTGAGTACCACCGTGTTTAGGTCTCTGGGTTGTCCATAGGACTTGACTGGAAGGGTGTTACTCCTATTGCTACGCCTCTAGCAAGGCGCACACATGCACCTTCCGTAAGAAGGATGGTCACCTAGTAGATTTACCTTCAGCGCGCCAAGATCACTCGGCGTGAGCGTGTTGTTGCTCTTAGGGTATTGAGGTCATCCCTGCACTTTGAGTGCTCCTAAGACACACACCGCTTCTAGACGAGTTAGAGAGTCGCTGTTTTTTGGGCAGCGTCCAGGACTTGGTTTTCATGCTAGTTCTTCGAGTTTTAGTCCTGGAGCTGTTCGTAGTCAGTCTTTCCGCCGTCCTCTTGATATTCCTCGTTTTTCCCATCGAGGTAGATATCAGCGGCGTGAGGTGTTTTCTGGTAGGAGATCCAGGCAGCC
Source organism: Otatea glauca (assembly GCA_036346275.1). NCBI lineage: Eukaryota > Viridiplantae > Streptophyta > Magnoliopsida > Poales > Poaceae > Otatea > Otatea glauca. The sequence goes on from CM070713.1 coordinate 21,781,055, forward strand.
TTACTGGGATGGTCTGGCTTTTGCACCACGGCGTGCCAACCCAGTTTTGACTCCTAGATTATCTACCAGAGTTGCTCCTGATCGTGTGAGAGTTGAGCGTCAGAGAGACACTCGAGTCCAGTCTTCTTCTGTGGCTGGTACTCTGAGGTGTCGTATGGTTCAGTATTGGGTTCCTAAGTCTTCACTCTATCCCAGTACTGAGTCATCTTTCTCTCTTGTGTCTTGATCAGGTTCGTCGGATGGGGAAGGGCGATGTTTGGATTGTTGACTCCGGTTGTTCTCGTCATATGATCGGAGATTCTCGTTGGTTCTCTTCCCTAGTCCGAGCCCCCGGTGATGAGTTAATCACTTTTGGGGATGCATCTTCAGGTAGAGTCATTGCTAAAGGTACCATCTGCATTAACCAAAATTTCATTCTTAAAGATGTTGCCTTAGTAAGTAAGCTGCAATACAATCTGCTCTCTGTTTCTCAGCTTATCGATGACTCTTTCGAGGTAAGCTTCAAGAGTAATGCCTGTAGAATCCTTGATTCATCAGGAGGGTTAGTTTATGGATTTCTAGATTTGGGAGAGTCTTTCGTGCTGATTTTTCGCTTCTTCCGAGACTCTCTTCGATGTTTGATTGCTTCTGAGTCCCGTGATCTCTCCTTCTGGCATAGGAGACTTGGTCACATTGGTTTTGATCATTTGACCCGAGTTAGCAGCCACGATCTCATTCGGGGTTTGCCCAAACTCAAGATGGTCAAAGACTTAGTTTGCTCTCCTTGCCGACATGGCAAGATGGTTACTGCTTCTCATCCTCCAGTCACCGTAGTGATGGTGATGCACCAGGACAGCTTTTACATATGGACCTTTGTTGGTCCGGCTAGAGTGCGATCAGCGGGAGGAAGTGGTATGTTCTTGTCATCGTTGATGATTTTCTAGATTCTCTTGGGTATTCTTCATGGCCTCGAAGGATGAGACTTTTCTCACTTGTGGGTTTGATCAAGAGGTTGTCTATTGAGCTCCCGGTGCATTCTGAGCTATCTGTGATGATAATGGCACGGAGTTCAAGAATTCCTACTTTGAGAGTTTTGTGTGGAGTCCGGTTTAGAGCATCAGTTCTCTTCTCCCTACGCCCCTCGTGAGAATGGCGTAGTGGAAAGGAAGAACAGACCCGGTTGAGATGGCCAGACGATGCTAGACGAGCAGTCTGAGACTCTAGGAAGTTTTGGGCTGAGGCTATAGCTACGCTTGCCATGTTTCTAATCGCGTGTTTTTGAGAGCACATTTGCATCGCACTTCTTATGAGTTGAGGTATGGGCGAAAGCCCGTGTGTGTCTCATTTTCGCGTTTTGGTTGCAAGTGTTTTATCTTGAAGTCCGTAACCTAGATAAGTTTGAGTCTCGCTCTTCCGATGGTATCTTTCTAGGTTACTCGACTTCTTCTCGTAGCTATAGGGTCCGGAGTGTTGATGCGCATAGGATCATAGAGACCTGTGATGTGACCTTGATGAGGCTAGCCCAGAGCTAGACACGATGTTTGAGCTCTTCTTATCCCTCCGAGACCATCTTTGTAGAAGATGAGGATGATGGAGATGATGGTGTTCCACCGATCCAGTTCCTCTATACCGAGGTGCCTCTGTTTCCATTTTCGCACCTCGGAGTGACCACCCTTGCCTTCCGACTCTCCTTGGTGAGTGGCTCTGCTCCTACCTCTTACGTGCATGAGGTAGAGGCCATCGCTTCGGTCCTCCCGTCATATCCAGAAGCTCATCCACCGATCGATCATTGGTGATCTGTTTGAGCGCGTCACTCGCTCAAAATCAGGTTTGTCCAGTTCTGCCTCCACTCGCCTTCGTTGCCTCCTTTGAGCCGAAGATGTTTCTCATGCATTATCCGATGAATCGTGGATTAATGCTATGCATGAGGAACTTGAGAACTTTGAGAGGAACAAGGTATGGCAGCTTGTCGAGCCCCATCTGGTCATAATGTCATTGGGACCAAGTGGGTGTTCAAAACAAGCAGAGTGAGGATGGGGTTGTCATTCGCAACAAGGCTAGGCTAGTTATGCAGGGCTTTTCTCAGGTTGAGGGTCTTGACTTTGAGGAGACCTTTGCCCCTGTAGCTAGACTAGAGGCTATTAGGATCTTGCTTGCATTCTCTGCATCCCGGGGCTTCAAGCTCTATCAAATGGATGTCAAGAGTGCATTCCTCAATGGCTATATTGAGGAAGAGGTTTATGTCAAACAACCTCCAGGATTCGAGAACCCCAAGTTTCGAGTCATGTATACAAGCTCTCCAAAGCTTTGTATGGACTCAAGCAGGCCCCCAGAGCATGGTATGAGAGGCTCAAGTCTTATCTTCTCAGCCATGACTTCAAAATGGGCATAGTAGACAAAACTCTTCATCGGACACCATGAGTCTCATTTTCTTCTTGTCCGATTTATGTGGACGATATAATTTTGGTGGCTCATCTCATTCGCTTGTGTCTCAATTTTTACGAGGTGATGAGCACAGAGTTTGAGATGAGTATGATGGGCGAGTTGAGCTACTTTCTTGGCTTCCAAATCAAGCAGACTCGGGAGGGTACTTTCTTGCATCAAGGCAAATATACCCGTGACCTCCTGAGGCGCTTCGACATGTCCGATGGGAAGCCGGTGATGACTCTATGGCCACCTCGCTGTCCTCGAGCCCGATGAGGATGGTGAGCCTCACGATCAAAAGGAGTTTTGAGCATGATCGGCTCCCTCTTGTACCTCACTGCTTCGAGGCGGACATACATTTTTTGCTGTGTGTCTGTGCGCTCGATTTCAAGCTTCTCCTCGCGCCTCTCACCGCCAGACGGTCAAGCGCATCTTCAGTACCTTCGTGCTACCACTGATTATGGTATTTGGTACTCTTCTTCTTCTTGTCTATCTCTTAGAGCCTTTTCCGATGCCGACTTTGCTGGCTGTAGGATAGATAGGAAGAGCACTTCTGGCACTTGCCAATTCATTGGCACTTCTCTTGTTTCTTGGTCATCTAGGAAGCAGTCCGGGGTTGCACAGTCCACCGCTGAGGCCGAGTATGTTGCTGCAGCTTGTTGCTGTAGCCAAGTGCTCTGGATGAGATCGACCTTACGGGACTATGGGTTAGAGATAGAGAGTGTGCCACTTTTCTGTGACAACACTTCAGCTATTTGCATTGCTAAAAACCCAGTGCAACATTCCCGGACCAAGCACATTGATATTAGATATCACTTCCTTAGAGACCATGTGGAGAAGGGAGATATCGCGCTTCAGTTCGTAGAGAGTGACCTTCAGTTAGCCGATATCTTCACCAAGCCTTTGGATAGCTCCAGATTTGTTGCCTTGAGGAGTGAGCTTGGAGTCGTGAGCCCTTACGGCCTTTCGTGAGGGGGAGCTGGTTTGTATATTATGTATTATATGTTTTCTTCCAGCTTTTCTTTTCTTTGTGTTTCTTCTGGGTGACTTTGGGCTTGTTTTCTTGAGTTGAGTTCACTCACTTAGACTTCTGGCATGCCTTGCATTGACCTCTTATCTTGTGCTTTAGGTTGCTATCATGCGTGATTAGCTGTTCTCTCTTCTCTCTAGGTTGAGTTCCCTCACAGTCTTATAAGTCTAGCAGGTATTGGGCCTCCAGGTAGGCAGTGGTCATGTGCACTCCTTAGTTGGGATCTAGAGTCGCCTTCCTATGTCATTCACTGGGGAAGATAAGAGCGAGTCTGAGCCGTAGTGAGTCTCTTCTATCTTTTCTATGCTCTATAGCCATCCAGTTTGCAGTTTCTCGACTTCTTCTCCTCATTATGTTTTTCGGTTGTTATTGAGTTCATTGGGTTTTCTTTATGCCTAATCTTGATAATAACTCACTTTAACCAGATTTGAGCTTAAAATTGATTCATTTGTTGAGGGGGAGTTTGGGAATCTGTTCATGCATTGCATTTAGACTGCATTTTCTGTTTTATGAGCTTTGTCTATTATGCAATTGATTTCTTCTTCATGCTATACACCATGCTACATCATTTGAAGAAAATCACTAGCTTAGGTATGTCCAAGTTCATTTAACTTGCTAAGCTTAAAAATGAAATAAGCCTTAAATGAAAAACTTGATGAAACTTGTTGCTTTTACTTGCTAGGTTTCTTCTCTAGAGGTTTGTGCCATAATTTGAGAAATTTAGGAGTTCTCTAGAGTCCCTATAGCAACTTGGGTGAAACTAGTTTGATCCATGCTAGAGTCCTTCAATTGCTCATGAATCATTGTGCTAAAAATGAAAATTAAACAAAATTGACTCTTCTTGTGCACATTCGACTCAACACCTTGTATTCACAAGACCGCTTCCCATTGCACTTGGGATGAACTTGGAATACATCGTGTTTGACCTAGACCATCCTCTTAAGAGTTCATCTTGAGATGGTCGACACGGCTTGAGTCAATTGGTTGTCAAAAGAAAATGCAAATAAATTAAAAACAAAGACATATGTGGGTAAAGAATGCAAATAATGTCAAACATTTGCACCCGCTATGTCTTGTATGATGATAAATCAAAATTTGCATTAAGTGATAAATGAGCCGAAGGACCTTGTATGCTCTTCTAGATTCCCCAACGTGTTGAGTAGGTTGAACTCTAGGTTTTCCTTTTGATCCTTAGAGTGGCTATTCTTCTATTTTTGAAACTAAAGCTAAGTGTTGCACTTGTCAAATCTTGCTAAAAATGAAATATTCAAAACTAAGCTCGTATTTGCACTTGGACATGTCTTAGTTTAGTCATCTTCAAATTGACAAGCTTGGTGTAATATCCTTCCATTTTGATCAAATGGATAATCTTCAAAGCTCTTTCGATTGCATTTCATGCATACATAAAAAAAATTGATGCCTATATTGCCAAAAGGGGAGAAAACGTAGAAAAGGCATCACTAAAAAGATAAAAATGTGAATGCTTATTTGGTTATTATGATCTTTGTAAAACTATGCTACTACTTTCTGTTGGATCATAATCTCATAATCACATTTGACATGTTTAGTTGGATTTTAGAGTTTTGTTGAAAACTTGCTCTTTCTTAAATTTAACTCTAAAATCTAAATTCCTCTTCGTCAACTTGGTCATGGTTCTAATTTCTATCTTTGGACCAAGTTTGACTTTGCAACTAAAAATTGCTTTCTTCTTCATTTTCTTCAAACTCAAATTTATGCCTTTTGTGTGGTTTGTCAATATACTCATCAAGGGGGAGATTGAAGGACCATGTGGAGGTCCATCCATGTTTGTGATGAGTATTTGACTTTATTTGAGCAAGGTGTGCTCAAGTTTGAGTTTGATTTGGATTGATTTTCAAAATGAAGCAATTTGAGTTGTCTCTGCCAGGAGTGGCAGTACCGGTCGTATGGACGCGGTAGTGATGAGTTGGATGGTTTATTGCACATCTTTGTGGGCATTGCTATGTGAGGAGTTTCCTTGTTTTTGATGGTTGCAGGACGACGGTGCTAGGTCATGGTGAGGCGAAGGATGACGGGACTAGGCGAGGAGCGTCGGAGGTCCGACGGTTGGGAGATCGCGGAAGATGATCGGAGACGGAGTCCGGGCAAGTCAAGAAGACAAGGAAAGGAGTTGATGCTAGCTAGATGCCGCGTGGATCAATGAGGCCCGTCGGATTGAGGTCTAGTTGATAGGTTAGCGGGTCTAGGTAGTATGCTTTAAAACTGCAAGAAAACCCGGTATGTGTGTGGGTTTTGGGTTAGCCCTTGCATGGCTGTGTGTGTGGGTTAATCCTAGCCCTTAGATGAGTGCTCTAGGTTGAGGACTCATCCAAGGGTGGTAGGTGGCCCAAGAGTAGTATAAATAGGGGTGGAGGGTAGCCTCCTCTCCTTGAAGGTGTTGAGGTTTTGATGCTCATTTGAGCTTTGCCCACATGAATGTGAGGCTTTGTAACCTCCTTCCAGAAATGAAAGTTTTATTCATCCACCTCTGAATTTATTTTATGCATTTACATTATGTCTTTACTTTACGCAATTTAAATTCAGCATTTACTTTCCCATAATTACATTCCCGCAATTTACTTTCAAGTAATTTGGATTTGCCTCCTCCTTCTAAATGCTGCTGTTCTTGGATGTTTTGAGTGTGTTCATATGGTTTTACATCTCTTTTGCACTCTTGGATTGAGTAGAGAACATCTTTTCTTTCAAGTTCCAACTTTGTTCTGAACTTGTTCTTCGCGCAGCAGTCAGTGTTTGATTTTTGTAAAAATATAGAAAAATCATTTTTGAGTGATTCTTGTTGGAGGAGGTGCGGGACTCTGATATCCGCTTGAAGAAAATTTTTTGAGTTCACTTGTTGCACCGTTTGGGCGCCATGAGGTGAAAACCGAGCCCCAAACTTTCTGCTCGAAGTTCTTGACCAGACTGTGTTCTTCGATTTTTCCTGTTTTTTCTGTAAGGATTTTTGAGGAGAAATTTGGTGGAGTTCTTCACGACTGTAATTCTCACAGGGAGAAAAAGTCTCAAAATTTTGTGAGCTACAGAAACCCACCAACCTCCTGTGCAAATTGAGGACAAGTTCTGGAAATCCTGCTTTTGCTTTTTTGAAAGTGACTTTTGTGATTTGAATTGATGTCCTTTCTAAAAGCAAGAGTTTGAATTGATTCCTCTTTATTTGGACACTAGACAACCAGGATTGTGACTCAAAATCCCCACATATTTTATGGTACTTATCCATGCAAGCTTGGGGTACACATAGTTGTCTAGTTTTTGGGTTTTCACAATTCCTTTAAGCGATCTTGTCGAGGTTTTTGTTGGAGTATTTTGGGGGAATTTTTATTTGCGACCATTCACCCCCCCTCTGTTCGCCATCTCGGTCCTTCAATTGTAGCACTCTACAAAGTCCATGCTATGATGTTATGAAGAAATAATGTCACTTTGTGAAGGTTTGCATATAATGAAAGCTAGCAACATAAGCCTAGTTGTTATGTTTTCAAAATAATAGAAACACTTAAGCAATTTTGGCAGCGTGTAGAATAACTCGTCTAAGTAAGAATTTTGTGATGGATAGCATAGAAATGATGTTAAAAGTATGTACTACTATATTTTAGAAAGATATCCTATTTATAAGCTATGCTTCTTTTAGTTTTCCTTAGTGTAATACCCTTAAGTGTTAATTGTTCAGCCTAGCTCTTTAGTCCAGTTTTCTGTAGCATAAGTTAAAGTTTCATATAAGCCTTTTTAGCAGTAAGTTTTATGTCTTGTCTAAACCCAAAAATTTAGGAAAACACCTTAGGAGTGCTGTCCAATGTATGTGCTATCGTGTTTTAGAGAAATATCTTTATTTCTTCAAGTTTAGCTTGGAGATTTTGTTAGTTAAACAGCCGTAAGTGATATAGTTTTGCAATTCTTTTGTGAGCAGTGAGAGAGCAGAGAGTGGAATTCCAGTGCTGCTCTTGTGTGTCCATCCAGCATGGTAGCAAAGGAGCTAATGTTTTTGTTAACCAAATTAATCTTTGCATCTTGAATTTGGAATTTAAATAACAATAATTCATTTAATGCAACCCTTGTCTTGATTTGAGCTTGCGTTTATCTGGCCGTTTGTCTTCTTTTTGCCTTTTTGGAATTTACTGATTCTTTTGTATTCCTCTTTTCGTGACGTGTAGACACCTACGTCCCCGAGGAGGAAGTTGATCCAGTTGCAGATCCAGACTTCGAGCTAGACAGCGAGCTGCAAGGCAAGCACCCCCTTGAACATGTCGAACCTGATAATTTACCTACAATATGTTGTTTTTGCCAATGTATTATGCATTCCGGTAATTCCCCATAGAAATGCTATTTTGGGTAGAAGTTGTAGTTACCCCCTATACATTATGGTTTTCCTCAATCTGTATGGACATATGAACCTTGTAAACCTAAGTATGAACTAGACATGCTTAATGTCCTTTTGTGTATATCGGCTAGCATATTCGTGCTTAAGCTATCCGTTATGTGTTTTCGGTCTTTTCAACAAATGAATAGTCCTTTTTGGGAAATAGTTGCTGCTAGTTTGTTAAAAACCCCAAAATAAAACTATGGTTTGGCACGGGTGATTATTGGCAATAGCCGGTTGTGCAAAGGGAATTGCACGTAGTGTAGGGTGGAGTATCGCCCATGTCGGATTAAGGACCGAGCGATCGGATGGTAGATCCAAGATTCCGTACAACCACGAGGTCTGGTATGGGACAGTCTTAGCCTATTAAGTTATTTAGATATGGCTTTGCATCTAAGGAAGTCAGGAAATAGCGGGAGCATTCCGGTCAGGTTTGCTTGTGAGGGGCTTGCACACCGAACTTCCAACCCTCGATGTGGGTAAATGCATACCCGCGCAACGGTGTACGCCTTACCATAAACAGAAATGGGTGTTGGAAACCGCGTGAAAAGAACCACGTCTTGGGTGTGTGTTTCTGTTTCTATGGTGAGGGTTAACATCCCGGGCTGGCTCAAAGCCATGTCTAAGTAATGTAACGACTCTGTATGATCTCCTTGCCGACACACCAAAGGAAGTGTGTTAATTGGCCTGGCAAAAGAGGTTGATCATTCCTTGTGGGTAAAGTGTGCACCTTTGCAGAGTGTAAGATCTAATCGATTAGCCGCGCCCGCAGTCATGGGCACTTGGACCAGTCATTCCAATGTTAGAGTCTTTGGTAATTTTCTGAAAAATGGGTTTGGTTTGAAAACTGTTTTGCAACCAACTTTTTGTGTCAAAGGATCGACACCAGGGACCTTTGCAGTCAGGTAGAATGGGTTGAAAGACTTGGGTATTTGCTTATCGCTTTATGTCTCTCAATTGCTTTATTTAAAATGTGATGTTGCAATCTATTATATTCATACATTTCAATGCTTTATGAAATAGCAAAATAACCTGTAGCCTGTCTTTTGCTTAGCCTGCATATTTATTTAATTGCATTTGTCAAACACTTCAAGTCTTGCTGAGTACCAATGTACTCAACCTTGCATCTGTTGTCTCAGAGGATGAAGACTTCGTTCTGCCAGACAATTCTTATTTCCAAGCAGGGCACGGGGTTTTTGACGACGATTTCCTTTAGGGTTGCCGAGTCAGTTGCCTGGGGGTTTGTGGGCAAACCACAAGGCTGTTTGGAGTTCAATTAACTCTCTTTTGTTTCGCTGTTCAGTTTCTATATTATACTAAACTTTGTATAATTATTCCTTATAAGTATGGTTATCTGTTTGTCTCTCGTGTGTGGTTGTGATATGAATGTTGTAAACATGTGAGTGCTAGCCACTGATCATGGGACTAGTACAGTGATCACATGGAGGTTCCTGTTCACAAGAGAGGGATCTCACAGAGATCCCTGACGATGATGCCTCAGCCGAGAAAATTTCTCGTAAGTCCAAGCTATATGCGTTGGTAGACAACAGCAAGCTCTACCGAAAGGGGAGTAATAGAATATTGATGAAGTGCATCACTTAGGAAGAGGGCAATAAGATATTGCTCGATGTCCATGGAGGCATCTGCGGCAACCATGCGTCTTATCGTACCTTAGTCGAAAAAGTTTTCCAGTAGGGGTTGTATTGGCCGATTGCCCTCCAGGATGCTTGCGAGCTGGTGAAAAAGTGCGAGAGCTTTCAATTTTACGGTAAGCAAACCACCCGAGCAGTCCAAGTCCTGCAAACTATTCTTCTGTCTTGACCTTTTTTCGTCTGGGGCTTGGATATTTTGGGACCGTTCCCAAGAGCGCCAAGGAGGTTACAAGATCTTGTTCGTGGCTATCGACACGTTCACCAAGTGGATTGAAGCCGAACCCGTCAGGAACATCACCTCAGAAGCAGCTAAGAAGTTCGTGAAGAGCATCGTTACTCCATTCGGCATCCCTAATCGAGTAATTACAGACAATGATAGCCCGTTCAAAAGCAATGCTTTCACAGCCTTTTGCGAAGAATTGGGTATCAAACTTTGCTTCGCCTCCGTAGCTCATCCTCAGAGTAATGGTCAGGTCAAATGTGCCAATGGCATTATCTTGCAAGGGATCAAGACTCGCGTGTTCGATAGGCTCAAGGCTTACTCGACCCGGTGGGCGAAAGAACTCCCCTCGGTGTTGTGGGCTGTTCGTACGTCGACTAGTCGAGCCACTGGTGAAACGCCATTTTTCTTGGTCTATGGAGCAGAAGCAGTGCTTCCGACTGATTTAACATTCAGGTCACCTCGTGTGTACAACTACTCGGAAGAGGAACAGGAATAGGTGCGAACTGATGATGTAAATATACTCGAAGAGTACATGGATCAGGCGTCCATTGGATTGGCCAAGTATCAACAAGCCTTGGCAGATATCATGGCCAGAGAGTCCTGGAAAGAGCACTCGCCGTCGGGTACTTAGTTCTATGAAAGGTGCAGAAACAAGATAATCGTAATAAGCTATCGCCTAAGTGGGAAGGTCCATACGTGGTAGTTGAAATGACTCGACCCGGATCGGTACAGCTATCGACATTGGAAGGAGCGATACTTGATAACTCGTGGAACATCGATCAACTGAGGAAATTTCATACATGAATAGGAAAGATAGTGCATCGCATCCAAAATTCAGGTAAGTACGATTCCATTAAAATTCATGATGTAGCCCCCCGACTCTTTACCCGATAGCTAGATCTAGCAAAAAAGAGTGAAGCATTAGCATCACAGATACATGTTGCGACTCCGAACTCTTTATTCGATAGATGTATTGACCCGAGAGTGGAGCTAGGTAATTAAAAGTTCGAGCGATGCAACCCCCGACTCTCTACTCGATGAGTGCATCAAGCAGATGATAGAGCATATGCATCGAAAAATACATGATGTAGCCCCCGACTTTCTACTCGATTGTTGCATCGAGAAGAGAGCAGAGCATAAGCATCAATAATAATAGCCCTCAACCATACACTCGGGCGCATGAGCCCCTGAGCATTTTGGTGAGGCCCAGAAAAAATCTAAACGGTCGAAGTAGATGAACAATATAACTCCATTGAAGTAATTGAATTCTGTTGCAGTTTTCGCGCCCCTTCTGCTTCCACACGGCACGTCATAAAGTAACGTCTCTTCGGTTCCGCACTTATGTTGAAGTGCAACACACACCTCACGGATTGGGACTGACACGAATCTAAACGGATTCGTTGTTGCAGTATGACTCGTTCCTAGAGCTATAAATAGACAGGACTCGTAGTCGTATACCACAACTCATCTTCTTTCTTGCCCTCCTACTCGTGACACTTTAGCTCTTCAATGCCTCCACTTCACCATCGTCCCCATCCGTGATCATCCTTGGAGAGTCCCCTCCCCATACACCACTGGCCGTAGTTTCTCAGGGAAGGATCATCATCTCCTCCAATGAGGAGGAGGAGATCGACGGGCTTTCGAGAGGGAACTTTGGCCGAAGGAGGAAGAAGAGGTGACCGGCAAGCTGAACGTTGTCGCCGAAGAAGATGATGCCACCCCTGCTACCTTCACAAGAGCAGATGCCACCGCCGGCACACGAGGAGAAGAAGGTGAAGCCATCGACGCCGGAGAAGGAGGTGAAGCTCAAAACAGCTTCATCAGCCCGACGCTTGCTCGCCCTCCAAGCCATCCTGGTTGTGAGACCCCATTTTTGCAAACAGGAACCTCCATGTGATTACTGTACAGTCCCATGATCAGTGGCTAGCACTCACATATTTACAACATTCATATCACCACCACAAGATATTAAACTGATAAGCATACATTACAAGCGGAAATAATTATACAGAGTTAAATTTTTGCAACAGTGGAAAATAGGGAATTTAAAACTCCAAAAGCCACGTGGTTTGCCCGCTAACCCTCAGGCAACTGACTTGGCAAACCTAGGGAAAATCATCATCGAATATTCCGTGCCTCGCGTGATGAAGACGAGTCGCCCGCACTTCGCAGCTTCGGCCCTCTAAGACAAATAGATGCAAGATTGAGTACATTGGTACTCAGCAAGACTTATAATGTTTGACAAATGCAATTAGATAGTTATGCAGGCTAATCAAGGGAGGTTAAAGTTCATTTTGTAGTTGCATAAACATTTAAAGATATAACATAATAGATTGAACATCGCATTTCCAAAATAGGCAATTGGAATATAAAGCGTTAAGCAATTATCCAAGTCCTTCAACCCAGTCTACTCGACTGCAAGGATCCCCGGTGTCTGTCCTTTGACATGAAAAACTTGTTGCAAAACGGTTTCCTTTTCAAACCCATTTTTCCAGAAAATACCAAACATTCTAACTTTGGAATGACTTCACCAAGCGTCCATAACCGTGGACACACACTACAAGAAAAGTGATTTTTAGTGACGGTCCAAACTCGTCATCTTTAGTCCCTAAATCGTCATTGTAGGTTTTTTATGACGAATTCATGACGAAATTCAACTTGTCATAGTAAGTGCGTCATAGAAAGTTTTCCATGACGAATTACTTTTTTTCGTCATAAAAAATCAACTTTTCTATGACGAATTACATTTTCGTCAAAGAAGAGGTCATTTCTATGACGAATATATCCGTCATTAATTGTACCTAAAACGTCATGAAAAATATCAATTTCGTCATAAAAGAACACTCCGATCGGCCCAAAATGAGCGTTGACCATTTTTTATGAAGAAATTGTTAAATCATGATTGTTGCCACGTGGACATGCATTTTCGTCATTGAGCGATTGCAATGCCACGTTAGCGACCGTGATGTGAGGTGACGTGGCACGTGTTGTGACGCAAATGTTTCGTCATAGATAAGTGCCACGTGGACATGCATTTTCGCCATTGAATAGTCTAGTGCCACGCCGCCACCACGATGTGAGGTGACGTGGCACGGTTGTTACGCAAATGTTTCACATCGATGAGTGCCACGCACCGCATTTTTGTCATGGAAGTAATGGTCTGTCATTTTCTGTGATGAATAATTTCGCCATAGATAGATGCAGAATAGCTATGATATTTTGTCATTGAACACTTCTGTCAGCCCACATATGATCCATTTTTTCAGCCACAACACAATACATCTCGACACAGCACACAATATTTTCAGGAAACCAATCAATACATTGCACATAACCATAGATACATTAAGAGACACAAACTTTGTTCACAGTACTTAAAGTTAGTACCACACTTAGAAGCTATTGAAAATAAATCCATTGGTCACAAAGTTGAACCACGTTACCTAAACTCACTAGTACCAGTGAACCAGGTTACCAGCCATACAAAATAAGTATCCATGCAAAATAAGTGAACAGGTTCATAAACTCACTAGTTGTCTTGACCAGCAATTCGCATGAGATGACGAATAATTGCATCATTCTCCTCTTGCCTCTTCTTTAAATCCTCCATTTCCTTTCTGGTTTTGATCAGTGCTTCATCTGATGCTTGTGCTTTTAGCTTCAAGTCTTCTACTTCTTGCTGTTGTTGCTCAACGGTCTATCGAAGTTCAGCTGCTCCTCGTCTCTCCTACTCAAGCTGTTCCTCAAGAGCTTGTTGTTTGGAGTCCTTTGCAGAGTTCGGAGTGGAAGAATGTAAGCCAACATTCTTCAAGAATTTCTTTGGTGGCGCTACTTTGAGACAGTAACCTTGTCAACAATCTCAGTAGTAGACATTTTTGGTGACCCTCTACATCAGAACAATCATAGCTTCCATCTCACCTAAGACATAAAACATAACAGAATTAATAATGATATGGAATAAAAGGCTTATACAAAGAAAACTTTCATCCAAATAGAACAGGACACAACAAAGGTAACCTCTGGTGATTACTTGAAAATCACTAAATTTGCCTTCAGAAAATTTCATGAAAAGCACATGAAGAAATGGATTAACTTTTGTATGCTGACACAATGAATCTCTCTATTCAATGTGGTCTAGTTACTTATATGGTATGGATGCAATAAAGCAATTTTGTAAGCATAACAGAAGAAAGATATTTTGATGAGTCCATATATACCTATGCAGTGTTTACATATCTAGTGTAGCTACTTTCTTCTCTAGCTTTCTAAGAGCTTCCACTAATTGTAAGGTTTTTTGAGGAACTAGAGTACGACAGCATTCATTTGAATGCTCTTATAAAACAATATTTATATTTATCATATCAATTTTTTACTAGAACTTCAGTTCTTTCACTTCGACACGTCTTCCATCAACAACTGATGATAAGTCAACTAAACATTTCTAGCTTAGCTGCCCCTTTTACTTGCGCATATCCACTCAGATGATGAAAAGTGGGCTATGGGAATCCTTGGATAGATCTTTTAAGCCGACGAAAAGAGTTGCAGGAGTGGTCATATTGATCTTCTTTGGCCTAGTTCAGTGTTGGCAATGTACCCTCCCCTCTTAGTCTTTTATCTTCTATCTTACTTATCACTCCATTTATGTATTTTTCTAGCTATTCTTTTTTATCCAAGTTGAAAGTATGTAGAATGGGGAAATCCATTTACGCTGGAATTCACTCGTGTTTTTTGTAGGAAGCTCGGACTATATGCTAAAATAGATTTAGGGGATGCTATTTTTCAAAAAAGTGGACGGTGGACCAATTCAAATTCAACATGGATTTTTAATCAAAAATACTAAAAGAAAATAACCTTATTTGCTGGCAAGCGGTAAGGCAAGCGTTGGCAAGGCGGAGTAGCTTGTTAAAGGAAAGCGGTAGCGAAGGGTCAGGATGAACTATAGATACTCATGTGTCAGCTAATGTTGGAAGGATAGAGAGCGGTAGCGATGGGCTAAAGACATGCATGCAAGTTGAAAGCATTTCTTATTTCGAAGTTCGCTGTGCTCTTGTTCAATAGACATTCTGCTGGAACTCACCTTTATCTTTAGAGACTCCTCTAAAATAAAAGAAATACTTGACAAGAAAATAAAAATTATGTTTATACGGACGGAATTTGGTCTATCCTTTATTGAATATCATTGGACCTGCCTCCTATCTATCAACTCATTACAATGGCGTAAGAGAAAGGAGGATTTATGGGACTTACAATTGCTGCTGTACGAGTTCAATGAGTCCCTTCTTCTTCTTTGTTGTGGCACTCCTTGAACATGTCCACAAGAAGTTGAATTGTTGATCTTTGTTTTTCTCCTTCTACAATTGGAAGAAGAAACAAAATAAAATGTATCAAGTAGAAAAGTTTTTATTAACTACATATGGCTTTATTATAGGCAGGGCTTGAACTAAATAAGTGCATCTAATTTTATCTATTTGGTTATCAAGGTTTCCTTGGCTGCCTACTAGCAAGGTTCCTATCAAGTGTTGTGGATGGAAAATGAATAATGAGACGGTGAACAGTACTTACCAGAGCATGGCAGTGTGCAATGTAGCTACGAGACCCTGTGGCTTGATGGAACTTGACTTTGGCACGATTTTTCTTGTTCTTTTCAGATATTTCCTACAGCAGATGGTTCCATTAGGCACATTCATGAATGGAATTTGAATAGAACCACATATTCATAGACCGTACCTTGCTTTTCGGTCGACCATTTACTCGACAAGTTTTCCACTCCTCATCCGTCATGGTAGGTACCGGGATGTTGTACTAATTTCGCTTGTCGATACCATTGAAAACCACTTCTTCAAAGAAATACCTAGATTGTCGCACCCCACCCTTCAAAATTTCAGCACATGCATCCTTGGTTGTCCTATCACTGGTGTCCAAGGCCAGCCATGTCTAGAGGTTGAATGAACCACATTAATGAATTATGCAATCTAATGTGGAAGAAGAGTAATTGTTTGTGGCCAAGAAAGAAATCACTTACAGACAATTTTCCCATGAAATTATCCAAATGAGCTGTGTTGTTCTTGTACTCCTTCCAACTAGTGAGGATAGGGACATGATGCCTAATTTGAACGCCAGACTCTGATGCAAACTTTGCAGCTTCCAACGGCTTATGTGGCCTTCTCATCCCCTCAGCAAATTGGACTGGCAACCTTTTGCCCATAGTTCTAGTCATCTTCTCAAGCATTTTCCCCATTGTTGCTGCTCTCTTCCCTCTTGTAGAAGTATTTGGGGGATCTACGAAAAAGGCATTGAAGGGATTAGTTAAATGTGTAACCTATGAAAACAATCTGAAATATTGTTCTATGACATATTTGTAATAAAGATGAAAAAGAAGAATGCCCAAAAATAACTTGCCTTCATCATTTTGTTGCTGTTCTGCACCATCTTCCGGATAGGACCAATCCATGACCGGACTCGTAGGTTGAGCAATGGGTTCTTGTTCTTTTGTCCGAACTTGATCCTCATGGACCACTTGCTCGAAGGATTCAGTGGTTGTATCTTCTTGAAGTGTAGGTAAGGCCACTTTTTTTGTGGACCTTGTTGTGACTCCAGTGGGTTCCTCTGCTGCTGTTGTTGCCCTCACTCTCTTTGAAGCTCTTGTACCACGGAGGCATGTTGTCGGTCTTCCTTTTATGGGCCTTTGAGCTGGTCTTATAATGCACCTTTTAAAATACTAGACCAGAAGAAAATTTTAGTGTAAATATGTGTACAAAATGAAATAGGCAGCACAACAAAAATAACATAAATGAAGCAACCTAAAGAAATTAAATAGATGCAATGCAAAACAATACATGCAGCTAACATCCTTAGCCCCCCAGCAAGAGATAGATCGCAAGCACCTTTGTTGGTGAAGGATGCTTGCAGATTCATCTCCTCGCCCCTTATCCTCTTGGGATGGTAATCGAGTCATCATTGTTTCTACCCTTTTGCTATCCTTTTCAGTTGTAGTGGGGTTGAAGTTGAATCCGAAGGTTTTTAATCTGCTGATACCTAGAGATTGAAATTTGGCTTGAATCATCATGCGGTGTTTGCTAGCCGTAGCTTCTCATATTCGCATGGTTCAGTTCTATATAATGAAAACAATAAGATTATTGATTGAGACATAGGTGACCATATTTTAATAGTCAAGATTTCATTCTGCAGGACTATAGGGCCCTATTCATGCACAAGCATAGTAAAATTGTTATATGGAAAGATAAATACAGATCTTACCTTTGCCTTTGCTGCGTCATGTTCTCATTGGCTGCTCCTAGTTGGATAATATGATATTCTGGTTACAGAAAAAGAAGAATTGAAATAGCAATAACTTATTCACTTCAGACTATTTGAGTCTCTTCCATAATTTTGCTTTTTTGATGTTTCTACTAGCTTCTGATACAAACTCTATTGCCAATTTAGTGATTGCAGTCTAGATAATTCAGCACTCCATACTGGTTACTACACCCCTCATTGTGCATAACTACATAATTAATAGCGCTTTAGTTCACATCAAGCAAAGCACAGGCTAATAGTTTCCTAGGAAACGAAATTGCAGAAAGAGGAAAACGAATGCTTGAATTTAGGTGTGCTTATTTGCTGGTTTTGTGTGTTAGATCTAGTGCAAGGGTTTTCAGACTTTTAGTACCAGCATGTAGAAAGCAATCGATTTTCAGTCATTTGATGAACTCAACGCCTATGAAAGGAAATAATTCCTAAATTTCTTTGGTAAACTACATGTGTAAACACCCAGAACGGGGAATCACTAAGGGGGAGACCGACATTCAGACACTAACGGGGAATCACTAATGGGCTGGTGATTACATTTCGAGCATGCAGCTACAGTAATCACAAATCGACCCCACAAATTACTGAAAATAACAGATAAAAGGAAACATATAATGTTCATATATGGATCTGGTAGGTGACACAACGGTTCTATCAAAACTAGGGTTAGGGTTTAGAAGAGAAGAAGGCGACCTACAAACAAAAGGGTTTGGTGGCTCACCAGGCAGGCGATAGTCCCCAAGGTAGATCCTCCCGCAGCTGGTGCCGCGCGCAACTTGTGGTGTAGGTGGCGGCGGCGGCAGCGGCGGGTCACGGATGGAGATAGCGGTGGTGGAGATGGCAGGTGGAGGTGGCAGATGCAGAAGGAGGCCCGTCGATGTGGAGGCAGCCGGGCACCAGTCGCCGCTACGAGGATGTCGTCCGTGGAGGAGGAGCCACGCGAGAAGGTGATTTGGGGGAAATGAGCCACGCGAGAAGTGATTTGGGGGAAATGAGCCACGCGAGAAGTGATTTGGGGGAAATCTCCTGCTGTGTGTGTTTCCCCTGTACGTGGGCCTTATAAATTTTGCCCGAGTGTTCGGATTTTTGCAGTGGAAATTGGCACCCGTGTTTGTGCGGGAAATTTTGGAAAATTCACAAGAATAAGCACCCCCTCATTGACTACAAAAAGTAAATACGCTTTTGGAACTGGGAAAGCGTATTACCCTTCAAACTGGCCATTTGAGGCCCTACATAGATTTTTACCCTTCAAACTGACCGAAATAGATTCAAAACTTCGGAGGCCATTTTAAGGCCCTAAACGACCTTTTTTTGGAATTCCATCACCGTGTACGCACTCGCACTTATGAAATTTGGGTGCTACTTTTCGTTATCTTTCACATGAGCCAAAGAACGCTCCGATCGGAGTTACGAGTCAAAAGTTATGGCCATTTTAACAAACATACGTAGATTTCATATTTGCAAACAAGAATCGGTGCCCAAAAGAATATAATTGGATAGCTCATAGTATGATGATTCTGGAAAGTACAAGAACACCAAAATTGGAGTTACGAGACAAAAGTTATGGCATTTTTACAAGTTTCAAAAATAGTAACTACATTCTTTCTAGTTAAATCAAGAAGTTCGTCACGAATTCGTCACTAAAGACCATAGGTACAATGTTGGTAAATAAACTATAACCATCAAGATCCAATCCTCGCCGTCATCCTAAGTAACTAATCTTCGCATTGCCGCCCATCGAGTATTCTCATGCTCATTATCACCGTGAACGCACTATAGTGTCATCTTCTTCTGATTCACTCACACTATTATCATTTTACGTCCGTTGCTTATGTTGTCCACTAAACTAGCATCAATACTACATCTTCATTATCATCATCGGTGCGTAGTCTCCGATGGAGGATTACTATCTTGCGATTACATTCATTATCGTAACAATCATCTTCTTGGTATACACCAACATTATTGGTCATCTCATTTTCACCACATCATATATATGCCTATGCTCAAACTTCGCACAACTCGCCAATTTTTGCCCAATTGAGTGTCCGTAAGTAAAATATCTTTTTGCTTAGGTGGCCAAAATAAAAGGATCTGTCTTGTACCACACCCCTCAATATTGATGGATTTGAAATATTCATCATTTGCAATGCCTCTCCTCTTTCCATATTGATCATACCACCACATCGAAAAAGAACCACCGATCGATTTAACTTGTATATCCGAGTTATATGCCAACTCAATGATCTCTTTCAATGAACCATAAAATTCAAAGTGAACAGGCCATTATGTGTACCTCCGCCATGATAGAACTATTCGGGTCTTCATGTTTCTCTCACGATCAATGGTGTTGTACGGAACACCATTAATAAAGGCAGATGAGTAAATCCTAACTCGAGATCCGACCACACGACAAAGGCACGAGGTGATCAAGAACCTCACCTTCTCGCTCTCTTACATATTTTTGAACCATCCTCAAATGCGGTCATCACCCTTCTATCAATGTCATTTGCCCCTTCTTTCTCTAACTCTTCTCTAAACATTCTCGCAAAACAGAAAAACGAAGCATAGCATTACATTAAGTCCACACTTTCATAAATATTAAGTTCAATATAAATGATTACTCACTTCATGTATGGATCAACCTCTTCACAATTATTTAGCACAAACCAAATAAGCTTGTCAAGTTCTCCATCAAGGAATGTAACTCTACAGAACCTACTAGATTAACACCATGCATAAAAACAGAGACATCACAATCCACCGTGTTTTCTACAAATCCATCCCCACTTCGCCCTCCCGATTAAACTGTGTCAACATCGCCCATGTATCTTGAGCAAAATGTCATGGCCTCCTCACCACGTATGCCTCGCAATGGACCCTTCCGCCTTGCCCTATTCCTCACGAAACCTTTAAAGTGCCAAGTCGACGCTCCACCGGGTACATCCATCCAAATTGAGCTCGACCTCTAAGAATTGCCTCATCCGTTAGATGAACACTAAGTGCACCATCACATCAAAGAAGGTCGGAGGAAATATTTTCTCAAGCTTGCAGAGAATGACTGGATCTGTGCTCTAAGTCGCCGCAGATACATCTAATTTTAGAGTTCTACTACACAATTCTCTAAAGAAGTTACCCAACTCCGCAATTGCTTCATATATATCCTCGCAAGACGATACCCGTAAGGCCAACAGGTAAAACTCTCTGCAGGAGGATATGACAATCATGAGTTTTCAAGTCTTGTAACTTGCATCCATCAAAGACTAATACATCTAGATAAGTTGGAAGCAAAACCATCCGAAATTTAACTTCTAATAAATTCACAAAATGCAAGCTTGTGCTCCTTTTTCAAGGTATAGCATTTGGAGGAATTCTATATGAGTTGCCCTTGTACTCTAAATGCAATTCACGCCTTATGCACATATCTTGCAAATCAAGCCTAGCACTAATAGTGTCTTTTGTCTTCCCTCTATATCCAAGAATGTGCCAAGAAGGTTCATGCATATATTTTCTCGATGTGCATCACATCAAGATTGTGTCGTCGCTTCAATTCTACCCAATATGGCAATTCAAACAATATAGCCTTTCGCTAAATAACCGAGGCTCGTTCTCCTCTTGACGCTTCCTTTATTATTTCGAGGATGCTTTCTCGGTCTAACATCTTTGACCTTCTCTAGTTGCTCCAAAAGCTCCTCTTCATCTTGAACTCTCCGGCTTGTCACGTTTTTCATTATGTCCATCAAAAGCTAAGCTTTTCCGCATACTGTTGTCCCTTGCGAGGTAACGACGATGGCCAATGTAACATATCTTCCTCCTTATGGCCCATGACAACGGATCTTTGTCACAATGAACACATGCATAATAACCTTTTGTAGTTCGCCCTGACAATGTGCCTAAAGCAGGGTAATCATGGATGCACCAAATTATTGCAGCACGAAGATTGAACATCGCACTAGTAAAAGCATCGTAAGTAGGGACACCATTCCATAGTTCAAGCAACTCTTCTATGAGAGGTTGCAAGAAAACATCAAAATCCTTTCCAGGGCATTTTGGACCTGGGATGAGTAAGGCCATCATGCAGTTCGATTCATCCATGCATACCCACGGTGGCATGTTATAAGGCATCACAAGTACAGGCCACATGCTATACGAAGTGCTCATATTGCCAAATGGATTGAAGCCATCAGTAGCTATGCCCAGCCTCAAGTTCCTTGCATCATCTGCAAACAATGGATATTTCCTATCAAAGTCTTTCCACGCCTCACCATCAGCTGGATGACTCATTTCATTATCATTTGGTTGTCGCTTCAACTTGTGCCATTGTGTGTCCTCTGCTGTTTTTTTCGAAGCAAAAAACCTCTTCAATCTAGGTATGAGCGAAAAATGTCTCAACAACTTTTGAGGAACCACTTTCTTACCATCTGCATCTCTCCATCTTGATTCACCACATATGGGGCGGGGCATTCATCTCTATTCTCATACTCCTTCCGAAACAACACACAGTTATTCATGCACACATGGATAGAATCATATCCAAGACCCAATTCACGAAGATATTGCTTTAATTCATAATATGTATTGGGAAGTTTGCAATGAGGGAATGTTATCACCAATAACTTCAGTAGTGCATTAAATGTTGTATTACTGATTCGATTGTATGACTTGATATGAAGTAACTTCACAAGAAAAGAGAATCTTGATACTTTAGATTCTGGGCAAAGTCCGCGCTTGGCGTCTTCGAGCACTCTAGCAAACTTTGGATGTTCTCCACTTTGGTCCCAAGCGGTGTACAGCTCTTCTATCATCTCTGGCAATCCACCATCATCATCATTATCATCGTCACCCACAACCAACCCATCGGGACCAGAATTTTCCATATGCTCAGCATTTTCATCAAAATGCACTTGAGATTCATGCACATCAGCATCAACAGATTCTCCATGATAAACCCACTTTGTGTATCCACTTGACATCCCATATATGTGAATATGATCATGCACATCTGACTGAGGTCTTGCTTTTTGATTAAGGCATGCACGGCATGGACAAAGTATCTGAACATTCTCATCAAATCTTTCTTTCACAAATTGCATGAACTCTCCCACACCTTTGATATATGCAGGGGTAAATTGTTTACCCTGAATCCAACTTCTGTCCATCTAAGAAAATACATAATTGAACATGGCAAACAATAGGTCAAAATCAGTCCTAAAACAGTCCACAAAAACACAATGATATACATTCACTAAAATAGTAATTCCTGAAGATTGCACCGTTGGATTGATGCGAAATTTTAACTGTAGAAACTAGATTCAATTTTGAAACTAATCCAATAAGAATCATCTCGATCGAATATACCGATCTAGAGTTATGACCTTTGCAAGATGACTGTATCAATAATGACGAAAATTGATCAAACCCTAATTACGAGATTAATCAAGATTTATGAGGAATTAACCAATCAAAAATTTCAGATCAATCACTTGATGGAGAAACAATAAATCAATCTAAAAATAAAATAAGCATGCAAACGAAGAACGAGAAAAAAATAACCTCTAGCTTTGATGGAGTGCAGGCGCTAGGAACCAACACATTGATCCAGAAGTCCTTCAAGCAACCAGGAGAATCTCACGCCACAAGGAAAACCTCTAGCTATGATGGAGTGCAGGCGCTAGGAACTCTCGGCCGTGAGGGACTTCCACCGCCAGAGGTTCCAAAGAACAAGGAAAAATAGATTAGGGCCTTCCAGCCGCCAGGAGGTTCTAGCAACGATCGCTTCCCAACCTGAAAAAAAACGCGACTTATTTTCTATGACGATTTGTAATTTAGTTTCATGACGAAATTTTATGTTTCGTCACAAAAGTACATGGGGCGACGTCGCCTGATACAATTAATGACGAACATAAACAAGTCGTCACAGATAATAGATTTTTCATGACAAAAGTTGAGAACATCACGACGTTTTCGTCACAGATAATCACTTTTCTTGTAGTGACGGCTAATCGATTAGATTTACACTCTGCAGAGGTGTACAGCTTTACCCACAAGGAATGATCAACCTCTTTTGCTAGGCCAGTTTACACACTTCCTTTGGTGTGTCGGCATGGAGATCATTCAGAGCCGTTACATTATCTAGGTGTGGCTTTGAACCAGCCCGGCACGTTTGACCCTCGCGATGAAAACAGAAACACTCACCCAAGCCGAGGATCCATTTTCATCACACCCAACACCACATTTCTGTTCATGGCAAGGCGTACACCGTTGCATTGGTATGTAAAAACCCCTACAGACAGACCAAACCGGAATGCCTGTGCAATCTCCCGCCTTCCTTAGATGCAAAGCCACACCTAAACAACTTAATAGGCTAAGACCCGCCCATACAAGCCCTCGTGGTTGTATGAAATTCTTGGATCTATAGCGTCCCATTACTCGGTCCTTAATCCGACACGGGCGATACTCCACCTCATCTACATGCAACTCCTTTGCGCCACCGGCTATTGCCAATAATCGCCCGCATCAAACCATAGTTTTATTTTTAGGTTTTTAGCCAAATTACCAGCAACATTTTCCCAAATGAGGATCATACATTCGTTGAAAAGATTGAAAACATGATCAATAGCTTAAGCTGATATTTTAGGCTAGCGGTTATACCCAAAATGACATTAAGCATGTCTAGTTTCCAACTAAGGTTTAGAAGGTTCACATATTCATACAAATTGAGGCAAACCATAATTTACAGGACTAATTACAGTTCTAACCCAAATTAGCATTTTTAGGGAGAACTATCCGGATGCATCGTACATAAGCAAAAACAACATAAGGTAGGTAAATTATTAGGCTCGACATGTTCAAGGGGGTGCTTGCCTTGCAACTCGCTGTCTAACTCCGGATCTGGATAACAAACGGTGTCGTCTTCCTCTTCGAGGACGTCAGACTCTACACGACAATCAAGCAGAAATATAGTAAAAATCCAAATTTAGAAAGGGCGAAAAGAAGACAGACAGGAAGTCAAATAAGAATTTACTACAGAAAACAGGGGTATCTTTTGAGGGTTGAATTATAAACTTTTAAGATTTCACAAGGTGAATAATTATGCATCCAAAGCGTTAACATTTTCTGAAATGAACAACAAGGGTTTTCTCATAGATCACTCATTCTGAATTTACGAATTCAATAGGCTAAAATTGTGAATTCTAATATTTATAACTTCGAATTGTAGATGCTAAAATTATTTGAATTATTAAAATTTAAAACATAAGACAAGGGATTGATTGCATTAAAACTTATTAAGCTAGGTTACTAGGTTTGTTCATGGTTGGCAACCATTTAATCTATATACCAATTATTTAACTTCCTATGCACATATATATGCATATATATGCGTGGGTGTATTTGGCACAATGATTACTACATAACTTAAAGTTAACTCAAACTAAATTTAATACTTAATCAAATTTAACCAAGCTACTGCCATCCTATTATTTATGAATTAAATTCTTGTTTCTTTTATATTCCCTTAATACTATTATACCTATTTGAATTCTTAGTGTATTGAGAACAAGACTTAAACGAAAGAAATTCAAACATGCATGAAAATTAAATATTTTTACATATTTGGGTTTCTGGAGATGTAAGGATCCTAGAAAAATTAGTTTCACTAACTTTTAAGCTTATTTACAGAAATTTCGAATAAAGCATATCTCTAGCCCTTTATTCAAATTTGAATTTAAAAATTTCCCACAGATGGTTTTCAAAATGTTTTTACCTATTCTGAAATAGCTTGATTTTACAAGAATATAGAATTTTATTTCACCAATTTTGGAGCTATAGTTCAAAACTTATGGACCTTTGAAGTGGCTCGGTTTCTAAAAATCACTGAAATTCAGAAATACGTTTTCGAATCTCGAAAACGGCTTTCAACCGCGCGCGCGTGACGCGTTTGAATCGGCCCGGCCCGACTGACAAACCGGCCACGCCCGTCAGCGACCGCACGGTGCGATCCGCAGCTGACAGCCGTGGCCCGCCTGCCAGCGAGTGCGCGAAGGATGCGACTGGCGCGTGGGCCAACGACTCGGAGAGACTGCCAAGTGGGGCCCTCGGGTCAGTGACTTCAAAACAGAGCGCTCGGTTTAAGGCTCACCGCCGGCGAACTAAGTCCGACACGGCGGAATGGGTGGCACCTCCAGCATCAGTGAGCAGAGGCGCACCTAGGGTTGGTACCCATTCGCTGGGGGGTGGCCGGGAATGTGGTCGGCATCGAGAAGGTGCGGCGGCACTAATGGCTGCACGAGCAAAAGCTCGCCGCCGGCCATCTCTTCACTGGACAAGGACTCCTAGAGTATCAGCGGAACCTAGGGATCCTATTTCACCTGCTAGTGCGACTCGAGAATCACCGGAGACGGCTGCCAACGGTCGCCGGCAGCGAGGAAGAAGAACGGCGGTGGGGGTGAGCTACGGACAAAACAAAAGCAAAAGAAAGGTTGGTTAGTACTCTAGGAGGCACGACGAATCTCCAAGACCAAGAAATTTCATGGATTGATGCTCATTTGGTTCACCTCACTGATTCTCCCCCTTTCTTTGGCTTCAGCGAAAATGGTGAAGGGATGGACGATCGCTCTGTATTCGGCCGTAAATGAACGAAGGAATGGGAGCCTCAGTGCGACGCTCACATGGTATTTATAGCCTGGGAAAGTGGTAGCTCCAGTGTTTGAACGGATGAGGGAGTTGCGGCTGCTCGGTTTTGACCGCTCGGCGAGGTGGCGCGAAGCTTCACCGGCAGGGAATGACGCGGGATGGACGGGGTATGGCACGGGAGTCCCGAGGCTCGGTGTGGCAACGACCAACGGCTCAGGGTGGCGCAAATCGCGCTGAGACGCAGAGGGGAGTCGGCGAACTCTCGCGAGGAGTCGAGCTCGACTCGGCCGGGAGAGGAAAAATTAGAGAGGGCAGCGAGACGGAGACTGACGGGTGGGTCCGACCCCACTGGGTAGTGAGCGAAAAGCCCCGCCTCAGTTGCCAGTGCGTCAAGTTTCTACAGAGGATGGGCCCCACATGTCGGCGAGACTGCTCTAGCAAAGGAGATAGACTCCGTTCAGACAGCATCATGTGGGCATTAAAACGGCTATCAACTCACGGTAGAATTGTCTGAAACTTTTTGACCGTCATCCTCCGGGAGTTCTTATCCTCTAGTAAGAATTAATTAAAATTCTGACATTGTGGACTACACAGGATTTGTATTTCGGTATTTCATTTATTCAAGGGTGTGATTCATATCAATTATTTTCCAAACTTTTTATAAGAGTTCATTTTGGCTTAGTGATTTCTCCATAAAAATTTCAATTCAAAATCTCAATTGAATAGTTTATAAAAATCTGACATGAAGATTTCTTGTTTTTAATGGTCTCTGTTTTTGAATTTTTAAGAGGATTTCCCGACATGATCAATTCCTGAGATTTTTACCAGCTGTGAATACTGCACGGTGGGTGCTATGGTAATTTTTTGGCTCCTGATAAGTTTCTATTATTTTTAATTAATTCTGACTTTACTGTTTTTAGTCAAAAAGAGATGACTAAGATATTTTATTTACCCTATTTCAGCACCAAAGATTTTTACTAGATATTTTTAATGGTTTACCAGCATGATTATGGTCAAATGGTAAATTTTTCTTATTTTTACTTTTATGTCTTTACCTTCTTACCATTTTCTATTTGATAATTCTATTTGTTGGACTTTTCGTACAAAGCAAAAATCCAAGAAAAATCCAATAAAACCAATAGTACCAAGAAAACTCAGAAATAATTATATTCAAATCCAAAAATATTCATTAATATTTTATTATATATTGTTTGTCATTTTGGGATGTTACATATCTACCCCCCTTACAGAAATCTCGCTCCCAAGATTTGGCGATTCGAAGGTAGAATAGGGTCTAAAAAAAGTCAGGAAATTCTTCCTTAAGTTTATCTTCTTGTTCCCATGTTGCTTCTTCTTCTGTATGGTTACTCCACTGTACTTTTACCATTTTGTGAACTTTATTCCAAGTACGCCTTTCTGCTTCTTCAAGAATTTTAACTGGGTGCTCACGGTAAGTTAAATCAGGCTGGAGTTCAATCTCTTCCAACGAGTAAGTTCAGTCGGGACGCGAAGACACTTTCTAAGCTGCGATACATGGAATACATTATGTACACTGGATAATTGAGATGGCAACTCCAACTTGTATGCCTTTTCTCCCATCTTTTCCAGTATACGATATGGTACAATATATCGAGGAGCTAACTTGCCTCGAACTTGGAATCGACGGATTCCACGAAGAGGTGAAACTTTAAGATAGACATAATCATCAATCTCAAAGCTCAAGTCACGTCGACGAGTGTCAGCATAACTTTTCTGGCGAGATTGGGCTTCCCTTAATCGGCTTCGTATTAAATCCACATGTTCTTGGGCTTCATTTACTAAATCTGGGCCAAAGAACTGTCTTTCTCCCACTTCAGACCAGAAAAGTGGAGTTCGACATTTCCTTCCATAGAGGGTTCAAATGACGACATTTGCAGACTAGCTTGAAAACCATTATTGTAAGAAAACTCTGCAAATGCTAAGCATTTCTCCCAATTGGTGCTATAAGTTAGCACACAAGCCCTCAGCATATCTTCCAGGATCTGATTTGTCCTTTTAGTCTGACCATCGGTCTAGGGATGGTAAGCAGTACTGAAATTCAATTTTGTTCCCAAGAGACTATGCAATTTTTCTCAGAAACGGGATGTGAATTGTGATCCCCGATCTGAGACAATTGTTTTTAGGACCCCGTGCAAATGCACGATGTTGCTAATGTAAAGTTCTGCCAACTTGTCTCCAAAATAAGTGGTCCTAACAGGGATGAAATGGGCTACTTTGGTTAGTCGATCAACAACAACCCAAATAGAGTCATTCCCTTTTTGAGTTCGGGGAAGACCAGTAATGAAGTCCATACCGACATCATCCCATTTCCATTCCGGAATTTGTAATGGTGGAGAAGCCCACCGACGTTGATGTTCACTTTGACTACCGGGCATACATCGATTTCGCGATATATTCGTGATATCCTTCTTCATACCGTGCCACCAATATTCTCTCTTAAGGTCTTGATACATTTTGGTACTACCAGGATGAATAGACAATGGTGACTCATGGGCTTCAGATAGAATCAATTTCTTGATATCAGAATCATTGGGCACATAGATACGAGTTCCCTTCATTATTATCCCATCTGGACTTTCCGTGAACTCGGAATTTATGCTTCCAATTGAATGATTTAGAATCTCTATAATGGCTTCATCCTTGAGTTGAGCATCTTTAATCTGACTTCTTAGAGTTGGCTGCAACTGGAGAGCGGCCACATAACCATTTTCCACTAAATCCAAATTGAGCTTCTGGAAGTCATTGATCAGGTCAGATTGATTGGAATCCAACATGCAATATACCTTCCGACTGAGAGCGTCAGCTACGACATTGGCCTTACCAGGGTGGTAGTGAAGACCGAGGTCATAGTCTTTAATCAGCTCTAGCCATCTTCTTTGTCTTAGGTTCAATTCTAGCTGTGTAAAGAAATACTTGAGACTTTTATGGTCTGTGTAGATTTCTGTCCTATTTCCAATAAGATAGTGCCGCCAGATTTTAAGGGCATGAACAACAGCGGCTAGTTCAAGGTCATGAGTAGGATAATTCTGCCCATGAGGGCGAAGTTGTCGAGAGGCATAAGCAACAACCCTGCCTTCTTGCATCAATACACATCCCAACCCTTGAAGTGATGCATCACAATATACTTCAAAATTCTTGTGAATATCCGCAAGATGAGTATCAAGCAGAGGTTAGCTTTTCTTTTAATTTTTGAAAACTCTGTTCACAATCAGAAGTCCATTCGAACTTCCTTTCCTTCTTTAAGAGTTGTGTGAGTGGCTTGGCGACTTTGCAGAAGTTTTCAATGAACCGGCGGTAATAACCGGCAAAGCCTAGAAAACTTCGAATCTTTGGAACTGACTATGGTCTTTCCCAAGCTAACACTACTTGCACTTTACTCGAGTCAATAGCAACTCCGCCTCCCGATAAAACATGCCCGAGAAATGCCACTTCTTTCAACCAAAACTCACACTTCTCGAACTTAGCATATAACTTATTTTCCCGGAGTTTGCTGAGAACCATGTGCAAATTCTGCTTATGTTCTTCTTCATTTTTGGAATAAACCAGGATATCATCAATAAAGACCACTACAAACTTGTCCAGATACTCCATGAACACTTTATTCATTAAATTCATAAAGCTTGCAGGAGCATTAGTAAGCCCGAAGGACATTACGGTGTATTCATATAAACCGTAACGTGTAGTGAAGGCAGTTTTGGGAATATTTGATGATCTGACCTTCAGCTGGAAATATCCCAGCTTCAAGTCTATCTTGGAAAAGATTCGTGCCCTATTCAGCTGATCAAATAGGTCATTAATCCGGGGAAGCGGATATTTATTTTTGATGGTTACTTCATTTAAAGCACGGTAGTCTACGCACATGCGCAGGCTATCGTCCTTTTTCTTGACTAAAAGAACCGGACTTCCCCAAGGTGATGTACTGGGACGAATGAATCCTTTGTTCAGTTGCTCCTTGAGTTGCTTTTTCAATTCCACTAACTCATTTGAGGGCATTCTATATGGGCGTTTTGATATTGGTGCGGTTCCCAACACCAAATCAATAATGAACTCCATATCTCGATCCGGAGGCACTCCTGGCAATTCAGCAGGAAAAACCTCTGGAAACTCATTAACTATTGGCACATTTTCTAATTCAACAGTGGATGCTAAACAACAGACTGGCTGAGATGCCAACTCATTGGTACTTGAGGCAAATTCCATAGGTGTTCCATCTTGATTTACCAGAGATATAGATCGATCGGCACAGTTTATGCAACCAACATGTTTGGCCAACTAATCCATGCCTAAGATCACATCTAGCCCAGATGTCTCTATTAGGATGAGATCAGCATAAAACGTAATCCCATTGATTTCTATGCTAACTCCAGAACAGAATCTAGCAGTTCTAATGGTGGCCCCAGGTGATTGCACAATCATGTTAGTAGGTAACAGAGAAACCTCTAACTTGTTTTGTTCAGAAAACTTCTTGGAGATAAAAGAATGGGAAGCTCCTGAATCAAAAAGAACCAACGTGGGAACAGATTGCACAAGGAACATACCAAGAACAACATATGATGCTTCCTGCACCTCTTAAGTCGTTATATGATGAAGGCGCCTAATATTTCCGCCATGCGCGGGTGGTGGAGTTGACCCTTGAGTCTGCCGCCTTGCGGTCTTCCTGAATCCGGCCTTGAGCTTGTGGACGAGGTTGCCCAGTCTTCTTCTTGGGGCAGGAACTGGCATAATGTCCACGCTCATTGCAATGGAAACACGTGACATTAGGTGCTTGCTTCTGGACAACAGCAGCCATCCTAGGCTGTTGCACTTGGCGAACAGATCGATCGCATGGCCCAGATAAAGCGAGGAACCCGACTCGAGATCTCGAGTGCAGGAAGTCGGTCGCTGGGCTCTTGGCGCTGGTGGTGGTGGTCGACGAAGGTTGGTCGACTGCCACCCTTGTGGCCTAGACGACCCAGCCCCAGCTGAGCTACGCGCAAGCCACTTGCGCTTGCGGCTCTCCATCACACTGCGACTACTGTGTTCCACCCTTACAGCTTTGTCCACCAAAGTCTGGAAGTCATCAATATCTTGGGCTATTAAAGCCCACTTGATCTCCTCATTCAGGTTCTCTCGGAACCGCTCAATCTTCCTTGCTTCATCAGCCACCTCATATGTGGCATACCGGGACAACTGGTTGAAGCGGTGCAAGTATTCCATCACCGACATCGAACCTTGCTTCAGGTCCAAAAACTCCCGCTTCTTCACTTCAATCACACTAGTAGGAATATGGGTGCGCAAAAGCGGCTTTGAACTCGCCAAAGCACTTCGCCCTTCCGCAAGACCGCTTGATAATTCTCCCACTGCATACTGCAGTCCCTTGAGCCGTAAGAGGCATAAAGGACCTTCTCCCGATCATCACATTGAGCAATACTCAGTTTGCTCTCCATAGCACGCAGCCAATCATCCGCATCAAGGGGCTCGGCTGAAGTAGAAAAGACCGGTGGCTAAGTTCTTAAGAACTCACTCACCGACACTGTGGCGGTCCACCGCTCCTCCACGAGCAACACCTTGAGCTGCGGTGTTTTGGGCTATCTCGCCGCAAGAGCAGTGGTATTCGCCGCCTCCCTTCCTCAATTAGGGCCAATACTTGAGCCATGGTTGGCGGTAGAGGCAATCGCCATCATGAACTCCATCCCCGACAGAGATGGAATGGGGTATCTTGACGAGCCGCCGAGATGTCGGCTCTCGTCACGGATGCCGAGGATTTGGCCGAGCTAGTGTTGTGATGTTCGCCGAGGATCACGAGCATCCCGAGCCGTGTCGGCTTCAAGATCCGATCGAGCGACCTGGTTGGCCTCATCCTCAAATTAATACCAGTTTAGTATGCGACAAGGACTAGGGTAAGATTTCAAATTTATTGATCACGTAATCATTCCACATGTCTTGTTCCTGTTATCATAATTTTTTTTGGATTATCTCATCGGAAATCTTCACTTTACAGTTACAATTTGCGAGGGAAAATCCATTATTATTATTCACACAAAAGATACAACTCAAAAACTTACAATACCAAAAGTACTTCACGCAAATATTAAGGATGCATACACATACCAACTATCTTATAGATTTATTACTACATCACAAGATTACTAGGGGAAAACCTATCCACTAATAATCCCCGGATGCGGCGATAGCGATCCCACATCACAACTACTCCCCGAACTAGAGGGCTTGGGAAGTGGCTCTCGAATTCCCGTCGGGCGAAACTGGCGTAGATATTCCTGTCTATTCCCAGTTCTGCGCCTCCTAGATTCTAACTCGGCTTCTTGGCCACCTACACGCTCTTCATACGAGCACACATATGCACTCATATCCACACGATGTATTTGACAAATCTTTCTCATCAGCTTACGACTTGTCTCCTGGATAGCTTGGACTCTTTTTGAACTATAATGCTTCACTTGATGGTGTATGCGATGCTCTCTCTTTATAGTAATGGCGTGCGCATACACTTTAAACCCATCAACAGTCTGCCTAACAGTAAGCATAGGGCGATGTTTTTCTTGCCCATAATTTTCCGCTAACTCCCTAACTATAGCCGTCCAACTGGAGGGATTTGTCATCTAAAATTTTAAGGCAAAATGAATTAGCATTAATATAATGCCAGTAGCCATATAGGAATAACAACTGTACAACTTCTGGTATAGATTGGAATCATCTCACAATTTTATACACTTAGCCCTTATAGTTTACATGAACTAAGTTATTTCTATGTTAATCTTTATCATAGGGTTCACAATTTTACAATTTACTACTACCACATTAATTCACAGCAAAAGACACCACTTTATTTATGCCATACTACTCTTATTTACAACAGCGGTTACATCCCTTCCATGCACCCCTATCTACTCTACCTCATCTAAGGTCCTAGCGGTGTAGGCTCTACGCCTATACACCCGAGGGACTTCGGGCTGAAACTCACAAGTACTACGGGGATTTATGCCCTTATCGTTTATAAGACGCAGCGACTACCTATACAAGACATTATGGCTCCCCTTTGCACACCAGGTGTGGGCATATAAGAGGCAGGTGGAGAACGCCGCACGGATGGATTTGAGAAGTCCCCTCACTTAGCACCATGTGTGGTATGGTACCTCTCGCTACGCACGTGGCCAAGTGGGTCTCCAAAAATGCCATACGACGACGGGTTTCTAGCAACTCTTGTGCTAACTGAACATAGTGCTTATCTAGATTATTTACAAGGTTCACCATAACTCTAAGGCCATCACTTCTAACCCTAGTGTGATCTCTATATACATTATCTCCAACTGGGGGTCTTCCAGGAAAATAGAAATAAGCAGGATCTAAGTCTGGAATCACATGACGGAGGTGGATCACAGCCTGGTAGGCAGATTCATTCATCGAGGCATCTATGGATGATCAATATCCATCAAAAGTTCTCTCCCTCTCATTGAAAGCCGGTCTTGGGGGTATGAAAACTCTAGTGGCATATTCCTTAGTCTCCGAGTTCAAGTATGCTTGGAATACCACATATCTCGGGACGCTCTCATAATGACAATCCTCTAGTAGATGATGTAGTACCCCCATCATCCCACCCAATTCTGGAATGATCGACTCATGGCAAGGTACGTAACGTGTCATCTACAAAATAAAAGAGAAGGAGAGATTAATAATAATTATTAGGAAAAGCTAAGAAACCAAAAATAAGAAAATTAGCACATATGCTAAATTTCATTATTAGTAGGGGATAAAGTTTTATTCATTTCTTCCAAAGTAACCTTTCATATCACTATTTATCGACCATTTACCCAGTGGTTTCTTACAGTCAGTGTGGCTCTGATACCAACGCTGTGAGACTCCGTTTTTGCAAACAGGAACCTCCATGTGATTACTGTACTAGTCCCATGATCAGTGGCTAGCACTCACATGTTTACAACATTCATATCAATACCACAAGATATTAAACTGATAAGCATACATTACAAGCATAAATAATTATACAGAGTTAAATTTTTGCAACAGCGGAAAATAGGGAATTTAAAACTCCAAAAGCCACGTGGTTTACCCGCTAATCCTCAGGCAACTGACTTGGCAAACCTAGGGAAAATCATCATCGAATATTCCGTGCCCTGCGTGATAGTACGAGTCGTCTGGCACTTCGCAGGCTTCGTCCTCTGAGACAGCAGATGCAAGATTGAGTACATTGGTACTCAGCAAGACTTATAGTGTTTGACAAATGCAATTAGATAGTTATGCAGGCTAATCAAGGCAGGTTAAAGTTCATTTTGCAGTTGCATAAACATTTAAAAATATGACATAATAGATTGAACATCGCATTTCCAAAATAGGCAATTGGAATATAAAGCGTTAAGCAATTATCCAAGTCCTTCTACCCAGTCTACCCGACTGCAAGGATCCTCGTGTCTGTCCTTTGACACGAAAAACTTGTTGCAAAACGGTTTCCTTTTCAAACCCATTTTTCCGGAAAATACCAAACATTCAAACTTTGGAATGGCTTCACCAAGCGTCCATAACCATGGACACGGCTAATCGATTAGATTTACACTCTGCAGAGGTGTACAGCTTTACCCATAAGGAATGATCAACCTCTTTTGCCAGGCCAGTTTACACACTTCCTTTGGTGTGTCGGCAAGGAGATCGTTCAGAGCCGTTACATTATCTAGGTGTGGCTTTGAACCAAAGACGGACGCTTGACCTCGCCATGAAAGCGAAACACTCACCCAAGCCGTGGATCCATTTTCATCACACCCAACACCACATTTCTGTTCATGGCAAGGCGTACACCGTTGCATTGGTATGTAAAAACCCCTACAGACAGACCAAACCGGAATGCCTGTACAATCTCCCGCCTTCCTTAGATGCAAAGCCACGCCTAAACAACTTAATAGGCTAAGACCCGCCCATACAAGCCCTCGTGGTTGTACGAAATTCTTGGATCTATAGCGTCCCATTGCTTGGTCCTTAATCCGACACGGGCGATACTCCACCCTATCTACGTGCAACTCCCTTTGCACCATCGGCTATTGCCAATAATCGCCCGCATCAAACCATAGTTTTATTTTTGAGTTTTTAGCCAAAGTACGAGCAACATTTTCCCAAATGAGGATCATACAATCGTTGAAAAGATTGAAAACACGATCAACAGCTTAAGCAGATATTTTAGGCTAGCGGTTGTACCCAAAATGACATTAAGCATGTCTAGTTTCCAACTAAGGTTTACAAGGTTCACATGTTCATACAGATTGAGGCAAACCATAATTTACAGGACTAATTACAGTTCTAACCCAAATTAGCATTTTTAGGGAGAACTATCCGATTGCATCGTACATAAGCAAAAACAACATAAGGTAGGTAAATTATTAGGCTCGACATGTTCAAGGGGGTGCTTGCCTTGCAACTCGCTGTCTAACTCCGGATCTAGATCAGCGACGGTGTTGTCTTCCTCTTCGAGGACGTCGGACTCTACACGACAATCAAGCGGAAATATAGTAAAAATCCAAATTTAGAAAGGGCAAAAAGAAGACAGACAGTAAGTCAAATAAGAATTTACTACAGAAAACAGGGGTATCTTTTGAGGGTTGAATTATAAACTTTTAAGATTTCACAAGGCGAATAATTATGCATCCAAAGCGTTAACATTTTATGAAATGAACAACAAGGGTTTTCTTATATTTACGAATTCAAGAGGCTAAAATTGTGAATTCTAATATTTATAACTTCGAATTATAGATGCTAAAATTATTTGAATTAATAAAATTTAAAACATAAGACAAGGGATTGATTGCATTAAAACTTATTAAGCTAGGTTACTAGGTTTGTTCATGGTTGGCAACCATTTAATCTATATACCAATTATTTAACTTCCTATGCACATAAATATGCATATATATGCGTCGGTGTATTTGGCACAATGATTACTGCATAACTTAAAGTTAACTCAAACTAAATTTACTACTTAATCAAATTTAACCATGCTACTGCCATCCTATTATTTATGAATTAAATTCTTGTTTCTTTTATATTCCCTTAATACTATTATACCTATTTGAATTCTTAGTGTATTGTGAACAAGACTTAAACGAAAGAAATTCAAACATGCATGAAAATTAAATATTTTTACATATTTGGGTTTCTGGAGATGTAAGGATCCTAGAAAAATTAGTTTCACAAACTTTTAAGCTTATTTACAGAAATTTCGTATAAAGCATATCTCTAGCCCTTTATTCAAATTTGAATTTAGAAATTTCCCTGAGATGGTTTTCAAAATGTTTTTACCTATTCTGAGAGAGCTTGATTTTACAAGAATATAGAATTTTATTTCACCAATTTTGGAGCTATAGTTCAAAACTTATGGACCTTTGAAGTGGCTCGGTTTATGAAAATCAATGAAATTCAGAAATACGTTTTCGAATCTCGAAAACGGCTTTCAACCGTGCGCGCGTGACACGTTTGAATCGCCCGCCCGATCGGTAAACCGCCCCGCCTTCGTCAGGATCGCAGACGGGCGATTCGCAATGACACCGTGGCTCGCCGCCAGCGAGTGCGCGAAGGATGCGACTGGCGCGTGGGCCAACGACTCGGAGAGACTGCCAAGTGGGGCCCTCGGGTCAGTGACTTCAAAACAGAGCGCTCGGTTTAAGGCTCACCGCCGGCGAACTAAGTCCGACACGGCGGAATGGGTGGCACCTCCAGCATCAGTGAGCAGAGGCGCACCTAGGGGTGGTACCCATTCGCCGGGGGGTGGCCGGGAAGGTGGTCGGCATCGAGAAGGTGCGGCGGCACTAATGGCTGCACGAGCAAAAGCTCGCCGCCGGCCATCTCTTCATAGGACAAGGACTCCTAGAGTATCAGCGGAACCTAGGGATCCTATTTCACATGCTAGTGCGGCTGGAGAATCACCGGAGACTGCTGCCAACGGTCGCTGGCCGCGAGGAAGAAGAACGGCGGTGGGGGTGAGCTACGGACAAAACAAAAGCAAAAGAAAGATTGGTTAGTACTCTAGGAGGCACGACGAATCTCCAAGACCAAGAAATTTCAGGGATTGATGCTCATTTGGTTCACCTCACTGATTCTCCCCCTTTCTTTGGCTTCGGCGAAAATGGCGAAGGGATGGGCGACTGGCTCGGGTATTCGGCTCAGAAAATGAACGAAGGAATGGGAGCCTCAGTGCGACGCTCACATGGTATTTATAGCCTGGGAAAGTGGTAGCTCCAGTGTTTGAACGGATGAGGGAGTTGCGGCTGCTCGGTTTTGACCGCTCGGCGAGGTGGCGCGAAGCTTCACCGGTAGGGAATGACGCGGATGGACGGGGTATGGCACGGGAGTCCCGAGGCTCGACATGGCAACGACCAATGGCTCGGGGTGGCGCGAATTGAGCTGAGACGCAGAGGGGAGTCGGCGAACTCTCGCGAGGAGTCGAGCTCGACTCGGCCGGGAGAGGAAAAAGGAGAGAGGGCAGCGAGACGGAGACTGACGGGTGGGTCTGACCCCACCGGGCAGTGAGCGAAAGCCCCGCCTCAGTTGCCAGCGCGTCAAGTTTCTACAGAGGTTGGGCCCCACATGTCGGCGAGACTGCTCTTGCAAAGGAGACAGACTCCGTTCAGACAGCATCATGTGGGCATTAAAACGGCTATCAACTCATGGTAGAATTGTCTGAAACTTTTTGACCGTCATCCTATGGGTGTTCTTATCCTCTAGTAAAATTTTTATACTAACATACCTGACAAATAATTAATTAAAATTTTGACACTGTGGACTGCACAGGATTTGTATTTCGGTATTTCATTTATTCAAGGGTGTGATTCATATTAATTATTTTCCAAACTTTTTAGTCAAAATTGCAAGTGAATATTATATAAAAATTCTGACATGAACATTTCTTGTTTTTAATGGTCTCTGTTTTTGAATTTTTAAGAGGCTTTGCCGACTTGATCAATTCCTGAGATTTTTACCAGCTGTGAATACTGCACTGAGGGTACTATGGTAATTTGTGTGGCTCCTGATAAGTTTTGATTAGTTTTAATTAATTCTGACTTTACTGTTTTTAGTCAAAAAGAGATGACTAAGATATTTTATTTACCCTATTTCAGCACCAAAGATTTTTACTAGATATTTTTAATGGTTTACCAGCATGATTATGGTCAAATGGTAAATTTTTGTTATTTTTACTTTTACCTCTTTACCTTCTTACCATTTTCTATTTGATAATTCTATTTGTTGGACTTTTCATACAAAGCAAAAATCCAAGAAAAATCCAATAAAACCAATAGTACCAAGAAAACTCAGAAATAATTATATTAAAATCCAAAAATATTCATTAATATTTTATTATATATTGTTTGTCATTTTCGGGATGTTACACTGGTGCTCGGAGGCTTTTGACGACGGAGAGATCTCCTCTGTCAATAGGTGGCCGGATCTTTGCGTCCTCCTCTAGTCCATACAGAGGGCGCAGGCCCATCCCTGGGACCATCCTTTTCCAGTCCCCATTGATGCAAGGGAGGTGGCGTGATGCCTCATAGGACATGTAGTAGTAGAGTACCTGCCTCACATATAAGTCATGGCTACATGCTTGCCACTTAGCAAATCAGCCCCTGGTTTTCTCTTGTGCAGTGCCTGGTTTTCAACCTGCTAAAAAGGGTAAGGGCAGCAGTATAAATAGCAGTCAAATACAGTACAAATGAGCCTTTACTACTCACCTAGAACCAGAGTCGTAGTAGCTATTCACCCTTGTCCCTCTCTGCCGAAAGTAAAGGAGGTAGGCCCAAGGAGTAAAGGAGCAGTCGGCAGCTTCTTGATTTCACCATCATCCTTCCAACGTTCCTTCATTCAGTAGGTGCACAACATTAGTCTAGGTATCTTATCTATAGCAGCAACATTTAATAGTACCTACAGCTAGTCTTCGTTTTATATGAATGCATTCCTCTTAAGGTAGTTTTGAAGGATCTAATAAACATAAGGGCAAAACTTAACTAAAGATTCAAGGTTGCTTTTCAATAGAAGTCTCTGTGCTGAATGATTCATCATGTTTATAAAGCTGATCAACCCTATCAAAGCTATATAGTGTATTAAGAGTGCTATTGCCATGCATTAACAACATAGCTTAATCAATTAAAGGTAGATCAAGGGTCTTGCTGCCAACACACATTAATCTTGCATGTGAGATAAGCAAATGAATGAACAACGATCTGCACAATATAAGAACAAAAAAAAGGATCATGGCTAATCAATGGCATGTTAGCCTATTCTCTGTCTCTTCTACAACAACACATCAATTCTAGCTAAATTCTCAAGCCCTCTCTATGACTTTATACCAAAAGTCAATTTTCTTTCTCCAAGTTTGCACTCTAAATCGCAAGTAAGCTCAGGCTGCCAGTGCATGTCTTCTAGTGCTAGATACCCTAGCTCACAATCAAATACAGCATGCATGGCATCAAACAAATGCTTCTGGCCTTATACCATTTAAGCACATAAGAAATTAAAACACAAACATCTCATGCACTTTTCAACACCTCAACACCATGAACACAAGGTATAGATCAATCAGCAGAATATAAAATAAAAATCATTTAGCAAACAAGCATATGAAGTCTAAATCACAGGTAACTCAACATTCATGCAAAGTTCAAAAATCATACTCGTCACACATGCGCACATAGGCAATTTTAGAGCTAGAGGTACACTAGTTGGCTCAAGGGGGAGCAAGTGCTTAGCTTGGGAGGAGTAGTGACCATCGGTGTTCCTTTTCGGCACAAGGGCGGCTAGTTAGCCCGTGGCGCTGCGACGCCAGGGTCATCTGAGGCGCCGGCCGAGAGTTCAACATCATCGAAGCATGGGCCCATCTGCGTAGAGGTGACCTGGAGAAGAAAGATGAGGGTGAGGAAATGGATTATCCATGGTAGAAGAAAAAAAATGGAGGATCCAAAACTTAGCTTGCGGAGCGAGTAGCCATGGCCGACGATGGCGTGGGGAGAGCCAGTGATCGACGGATCTAGCGATGGTAGGATGGGGGAGAGTAAAAGCCGGAGGCGGCACGAGGAGGTTGGACGCTGGCAAGATAGCGGGTAGAGGAAGTGGCGATGCGCGGTGGGAGGCCGAGAAGGCGACACTCGAGCGTGGCCGCGCGTGAGAGAGAGAGGGAGGGAGAGAAACCGGTGGTGGCACGGGGCCGAGGGGGCAGCGGTGGAGCTGTCGGCTCGGTGGCGCATGAGACTGGAGGGGGTACCGGGTGGCCAAGGGCCAGAACCGACAGAGATGAGGCGTAGGGAGGCGGCGGTGGTGAGGAAGGTAGAGAGGCACCGCTCGGGGCCCAGAGAGAGGCTAAAGGGAGAGAGCTGGGAGGCAGCGGCGCGCGTGAGGGAGAGACGGGGAGAAGAGAGCGAGAGGAAGAGGGAAAAAGGGGGGAGTGCGGGTGTGGCGGCCGAGTGAGATGAGAAGAGAGAGAGAGGGTGAGGTGCGGTAGTTTAGGGTTAGGGTAGAAAGTTGCCGGCCGGGTTTTTGGGCCGAAAGAGGTTGGGTCGGCGTGGGCGAAGAAAAAAAATAAAAAAATAATAAATAAAATTAAAATATATATATCGATAATACTAAATAAATGATTGAGTAAATAAATTACAAAATAAAACAACAAATGTTTTTACCTAAGCCAATTTATCATAATAAGAAAACAATAGAAAAAAAATTCAAATTTATTTCTTATTTTCTCTTTTCTTTTCTCTAAAGTAAATTATGATCCAATTTCCACATAAACATATATGGATAACCAAGTAAAACATCAAAACTCCAACTCAAGCACTTTAATAAATTGTCTCACAAATTACTAAATGGAAAAGTTACATTTGAAATTAAACCAAAATTTGGAATTTATTAATATTAAAATTTTGATACTCTTATTAGGAAATCTCCACAATAACAACTAAAGGCAACTAGAGGCACTTCCGGCTGTGGTCAACTCTGTGATCACTCATCCAGGCAAGTTGTCCTTCAACCATGTCTTGTGAACTGATTTTGTGGCTTTGGTTGTTTTGAAACTATTGCATTCATCCCAAAAACTTAATTTCTAAAAGAAATTAAATCATGTCAAGTAGATCAGCTAGATCCAATAGTAAAACCATAACCCTGGTGGGGTTATGGAGTAAATGGTGGGTGGAGGAGTTCAATGTATGAGCAACCCCGGTTGGGTTGCTATGAAAGTCAGGGCTCCTCCACATAGGATATCATTTAAGGACAAACCAAACTGGTGCTTACATCAAAATCGGCGCAAATCATGCTAACCATAGACCCAGTATGGGATGGGCTGAACGAGGTATCTAGCAAGTAGCTGACTCTACAAAGGTGAGAAAGATGACTGTGCCAGGTGAGAGCAGTCACCATAGGCGGGACGTCGGGGGAGGAGTCTCGACCTACGTGCCTTTGGTGAGGCGAGGCAGTATGGCAGAGGTCAGAGTACAGTTGGCCAAACATTCTGTTTCCTTGGTTTATTAGTGTGCCTAAGGAAGCGCACTGTGACAATAAACCAAGTGATGCTACGGGCAATGCAACACACCTCTGATCAGAGTCAAATGTGATATCTCCTAGCTTCCAGGTTTGGAAGTGTGTCGTGTGGGTTTTCTTTTAACACAGGATATAAGACCCCACGTTGTTTTGCTGTTAGTAGATTTAAAAGTAAAAACTGGACACTTTCTAACAAATGGGTAAAGGTGTACTTTGGAGTAGCGGCTCGGTGGTCGAAAAGTATATATACTCATGCATAAAGTTTCCGCGACTTGCTGAGTACTGGAGTACTCAGCCTTACTTTCTCTGTTGTTTTTCCGAACTTATTGAGTCCACCCACCCAGATGAGGTAGAAGGCGATTTTCTTGATGATATGAATTTTTATGATAATGCTCATGTTGCTATGGAGGGCTGTGAATATGAGGGAGCAGATGACTAAGACCTAGCGGAATAAAACAGCATCAGGAGGGAGGCTTTGAGATAATATTGTAATACTAGGCGGGCGGTGTAGAAATCACCGTAGCCAGACCTAAAACAGTGCTATAAGTACTTTAAGAATAATCCTTGAGTATTATTCGGTGTAAGTTTCTATTCGTACATGTGTTGTTTTCCTTAATTAGCCTGATTCTGGAGCACTCTGTTCTGTGATGTTTCCACTGGTTCTGGCCTGGTCAGGCAAAGTGGGGGCATCATAATTTTGAAATCAAATAAAATATTTTTGGCTAAACTTTATTTTATTTTTCTCTATAATGAATTAGTTTTCACAAAAGGCTAATATACTTAATTTTTAATAAATTCAAATAAAATCTAGAAAATCCAATAAATTTAGAAAATCATAAAATGCATAAATAACGCATTAAATCAATAAAAAGAAAAAATTGGGATGTTACACTAGTCTGCAAATCCCTGTAAGAAAAGATATTTTCTAAATTAGTTTTCTCTTATTTTTTTCCTGTGCGCTAAATGGATGCATACACATTGCAGCCAAAAATTAAGATGTGATGTTAGCCATCTGATGATATTGTAGCAAGCACTTGGCTTGGCCGGTGAGAATACAATCAAGGACAAATCTATCCTACCGTACGTCTACCTTCAGCATGTAACATCCCGAAAAATACAAAATATGAAAATAAATATTTTGAATTTTAATATAATAATTTTTTATTTTTCCTGGCATTATTGGAATTTATTTGTATTTTCCTTGGATTTGTGTATTGTGAGAAAAATCAAACAAATAGAATTAAAGAATGGATAATGGTAAAAAGATAAAAAGATAAAAATAAAATTTTGGAAAATTTACCATAGAACCCTAACCATGCTGGTAAGTCAGTAAAGTCAACAAGTAAAAATTTTATGCACAAAAAGTAAATAAATAAAAAGAATGACATCTCTTTTGACTAGAAACAGTGTAAGTCAGAATTAATGTAAAACATTCGGAACTTATCTGGAGCTATACAAATTACCATGATACCCACAGAGAATAATATATATCTGGTAAAAATTTCAGGAATTTATCATGTTGCTTATACCTCCTAAAAATTCTAAAACAGAGACTTCTAAAATCTGAAAATTATCATGTCAGAATTTTTATAAAATAATTACACATTATTTTGACTTGAAGTTTTTATATAGACATAAATAACTCAAAATAAACTCTTATAAATTTTCTTGAAAATAATTAATTTGATTTACATCCTTAGATAAATAAAAACCCGAAATGAAAATATTGGCTGATGCACAGTGTCAGAATTTTAATTAATTAATTATAGGATATTTTGGTTTGAAATTTTAATGGAAGATAAAAACTTCTAGGAGATGTCGGTAAAAAAGTTTCACGAAATTTGACAGTGAATTGATCGGTATTTTAGTGCGTGTACTAGCTGTCTGAACTAAAGCCTATCTCTTTTCCCCTGCCTCTCTCACTGACATGTGGGCCAACCTCTATGCCGTAACCGTTCGCTGGCAAGGAACGGGAAAAGGCTTCACTCACTGCCGGTGGCCCCCGGTCCCATTTGTCAGTCACGAATCCCATTTTTCTTTCTCTTCTTCTCCTCGCGCGTGCCTTCCTTAGCTCGCTTGCTCTCGAGTCTTCGCCGTCTCTGCGTCTCAGCGCCGATCCCATCGCCCGAGCAAGCAATTGCAGCCACGTTTGTCCTCGGTTTTCCTACGCCATGCCTTGACCACCTCACGTCGTCTCCTTGCCGGCAAGAAACTTGCGCCACTTCATCGCTTAGCACAGAACCGAGCCGCAATACTCCTCTCCGCGTTTAAACACTGGGGAACCGACTTCTTCCGGCTATAAATACTCGGGCAGCTTCACCATGAACCCTGTACTCTCTTGAACACTTCCTGAACCCAGCATTACAGCCGTAGCTTCCTCCTCGTTTTCGCGTAAACCGAGAAAAGAGAGGAGAAAGCCATCCAAGCGTGAGCATCTTTCAAATTGATTGTTTAAATCATTCGCAATTAAATCATTCTAGTGCAATTGTAAACCCTTGCGCATGGTGGTAGAGCTGCTTGGCCAAGCTCCGGCCCAACAAATCGGTAAAGTGGAACCCTCTGACCTCACTGATGCTTAACCCGTTACCCATTCAAGCTAAAACTTACCCGTATTCTTCCGCGGCGAGCCGCCCCTTCCTCCGCCGCAGGTCTCTGGTGGCAGCCCGCTCCGACCATCCCTGGAGGTGATCGACCCCACCCTTTGATGCGCGATGATGCACTGAACCCCATCGTGCCATCGATTTCGCCGGATCTTTGCCGTAGAGTCGTCGCCGGCGAGCCCTAGAGCTTGCTCTGTTCTTCGGTCGCTACGCTGTGGGCCCGTTTTGTCAGCCAACACATAGACCTCTAGTTCAATCGGTAAAAGACGCCATCTGTACTGAGAAAACGTATTTTTTTTATTTCTTTAGAATTTCATTACCCAAAATAATTCAAATGCTTGTAGATTTTGCATTATAACTCCAAAATTAGTGAAATGAGTTTCTATATTCATGTAAAATCAACTCCTTTCATAATATGTAATAATATTTTGAAAATGATCATTGAGTGAATTTGAAATTCAAATTTGAATAAAAGGCCAAAAGATATGCTTTATATAAAATTCCTGCAAACAAACTTAGAATTGAATGAAACCAATTTTAGTAAAATCATTATGCTTCCAGAAGTTCAAATATATAAAAATATTTAAATTTCATTTACGTTTGAACCACTTTCTATTAAAGATTGTATTCAATACACTAGAAATTCAAATATACATAACTTGTATGAAAGAAATATGAAATAAGTAAAAT
Source organism: Otatea glauca (assembly GCA_036346275.1). Lineage (NCBI taxonomy): Eukaryota > Viridiplantae > Streptophyta > Magnoliopsida > Poales > Poaceae > Otatea > Otatea glauca. The sequence continues at coordinate 21,825,534 of CM070713.1, forward strand.
TGATTTCTAAATACTAGTGTTACAGTAGAATACCTGAATTTTCCAAAATAATTAAGGAGTAAATTTGAATTGAACTATCTTTAAAAATATGAATTAATCGAAGTGCAAAATGTATATATATGCATAGAAAATCAAATAGTTAGAATATGGATCAAATGAATTCAAAAAATCACCAAACCAGTTTTAGTATACTCCTGGCATCACAAGGATCCCAGATATATAAAAATGTATAAGGTTTACCATAGAAAACAGCAAATGTTTAGTAGTCGAAGTTTCAATACTTGTATAATCCAAATAGTCATTACTTTCACAAGTTAACTTCAAATTTGACAAAACTAAATCCTAGTAACCTGAAAAATAATAATCTTGCTGTTTATACAAAAGTATCTTGTGTTTGTGCTAATCTGAACTAAGTCCATATTAGACCCTAATGATCTCTTATATGGAAATCATCTCGGATAAAAGCCAATTATCGCAAAATCAACTTTAAAACACTCTTAGGGTCATCCCCTATTTATGCTTGAAAATGGGTAGATTATCTTATAGGGTGTAGTCGCAAACTTATATAAAAACTGAATCTTTATCGTGTAGTTATAGAAACGCTTAAGCTTTTTCAACAGCAAGTAGAATACCTCGTCTAAATGCAAATATTATGAAGATCAATTTAGCAATGTTATATAGGTTTTGGTCTACCATAATCTAGAAAAATATTTTATTTACAACTTACTTTTCAACTAAATCCTGCTAGTTGAATACCCTTAAGTGTTATGGTCAACGTAACCCTAATATCATATAAGCTTTTTCAACAATGAATATAATGTCTCATCTAAACACTAAAATGTATGAAATCAACTTAGAAATGTTCTTCAAAGTATATATACTATTCAATTCTAAAGAAATAACCATATTTCATCATGCTTTCACATAAATCATGTTAGTTAAATAACCCTAAATATTATGTTTAATGAACCTTATAATATGAATAAGTGAACCTTGTAATAATGAAGAAGTTTGTAGCTAATATATTTGTATCACCAGAACCTTCTTAAAAATCATGAATAAATCTAGTAACCTAGCTTAATAGATTTAACTTATTCAAAACCCTTCTTATGCAAATCACTTAACGCTAAGTGCTAGTTGTGTAACCCTTTAACTAGTGTTTTAATTCTTTTAATCCAAATAATTTTAGCATCTATAATTCGAAGTTATAAATATAAGAATTCATAATTTAAGCCTCTTGAATTCATAAGTCAAGGTTAAATAACCTATAGAAGAAACCTTGTTTTGTTCATCATGAAAGCCGTTAAGTGCATGAGTGTATAATTATCTAATTCATGAGATCTTGAAATCATAAAATTCAAACCCTAAAGTATTCCTATTTTTGCAGTGAATCTTTATTTGACTTTCTGTCTGTTTTCTTTTTGCCCTTATTAAAGTTGGATATTTGCTATACTTTCAGATTGATCGACGTGTAAGGCCCCCATTTTTGATAATAAATACCAAAAATGGATACCATGTGCATACAGTACTAGTCCCATGATCAATAGCTAGAACGCACAAATACAAGTTGATATCACAGTCATACACAAACTTTATTACACAGCGGAGTAAGATTACGTATTATTTTTACAATACCAAAAGTAAAACTGCAGTGGAGACAACTTCTTGTAGTATGCCTTTTAACCCATTGTTCCATAGGCAACTCACAAGGAAAATCCTTAGAAAAATTCATCGTTAAATTCCCGTATCCATCAAGATACGAATCATTGGGGAAATCTGATTCTTCACCTAAAAACATCAACATGGGCAAGTTGAGTACTTACGTACTCGCAAGACTTATGCAAATCCTAAAATACATGCAGGTCATTCCAATGGAAGGTTATTAAGGTTAAATTTTGCATAAAGCCAGTTTGAATGGTAAATACAGAATAATAGATTGCAAAATAGAATTTTACATAAAAGCAATTTAATACTGAAAGTGATAGAATGTAAGCGTAAATAAATCACAAAAGCTTGAGTATAATGACCATATTCAAAACCAATTTCCACCAACACACAATGGAAACTTCTAACACATGGTAGAAACCATATTTTATGAAAAATAAGCAAAACTGCTAACTATGTGATGACTTTAACAAGTGTCCATGACCGCGGACGCGGCTAATCGATTAGTTTTACACTCTGCAGAGGTATACAGCTTTCCCCACAAGACATCACTGACTCTTTGAGCAATCGATATTTGCACACTTCCTTTGGTGTGCTGCAGAGAGTCATGTTATAACTGTTACATTATTCAAGCCTAACTTTGCACCAGCACGGTGACGATAAACCCATTTTGTGGCATAAGAACTTAGAGCATAGAAATGATGGAACTATCCACAGTATGGCGTACACCATTATATTGGTAGACGTTTAATCCATGATCACCTCGGTGTGGACGTCCCGTCGAGCAATTCATTAAGAAACATTTCATACTACTCCGCCTTCCAAGTGCAAAGCTAGTTTTAAATAACCTAATAAGTTATAGCTGTCCCATACCAAAGACTTGTGGTTGTATGAATATTCTTGGCCGAAAACAACCCATAGTTTGGTGCTTAACTCGAACGCGGGCAATAATCTCCACCCTATACTACGTGCAAGACATGCACAACCGGCTATTGCCAATAATTGCCCGCATCTAAACCATAGTTTTATTTTCATTTTCCAACCAAAATACCAACCACAAAAATGGTCATACCCATTTAAATGTCGTAACCAAAGTCTTTAATCATGTCACAGTTTTACGTTCATTTAAGCTTGGCTAAGCATGTTACTAAATGTGAGTAACCTAGATTTACATTAAATATTGCCTAAGCTATTCTAGGGTTTTCAAGGTTCACAATTTTCTACTTATCAAGGAAGTTCCATAATTCTACTAGTACAACTACCATTACCCGAAAGATAGCAGACTTTAATAAAATAAAGTATGCAATAAAAAATTTAATGAAATTATTTATAAAACAGGGATCAATATGATCAAAGGGGTTTTGCTTGCCTTGTTGACTATCCTCGACTTCGAACTCCTGGTCGTCGGGTTCTACACGTCGCACGGCAACATATAACAAATACCAAATTTCAATAGAGCCAAAAAGAAATCAGATGTAAATATTCAAATAAAATAACTTCACAAATTCAGAAATGGTTGCAAGCATTATTTGTTCTCATTTGCAATTTCAAGATTTAATCTATTTAAACCATTATTGCATTATTTACTACCCATTTAATAACTTAAATTTTTCTTATAACAAACCCTAAATATTTTTATAGATTCTGGTTTCTGAGGTTACAAGGATTCTAACAAAATTTATTTTACTAAATTTGAAGGTCATTTGTAGAATTTTCATGTATGACATATTTCTAAACTTTCTTTGAATTTAAATTCGAATTTCAAATAAAATTCAATTCTGACAAATCTTTGCACATTCGAATCTACTTGATTTTATATGAATTTAAAAATTTATTTCATCAGATTTGGCCAAGTGATTCCAAAGTTATAGCTATTTGAATATCTAGGTTTTGAATAAATACAGAAAATTAGAAAACTGCCGAAAATGGAAAGTGCGCTTTCGCGGAGAAAATGCGCTTTCCCTTTTTGGGCTACGCCGGGTTAAGGCGCTGACAAGCCGGGTCTACACGTCACGGTGGCACACGAAGCGCGATGGTCGACGCTGCGGGCCCGCAGATCGTCCGACGAGCGAGGCCGACGAGCGGGTCCGCATGTCACGGCGAGCACAAAGACGCGGCTGATGGGCTGGGTCCACACGTCAGCGGTTGACGCGCGCGGCTACGGCTGACTAGCTGGGCCCGCTTGGCGGTGACCTAGAGTAGGGCGTAGCCTTCCGAAGCTCGCCGGTGGCGAACTAGCGCCGGAGCGACGGAATCGATTCCACCCTGAGCTTCAGTGGACCGCGCGAACTCAGGGACGGTCGCACGACGGTCTGAGGTGGCCGGGAAGGTAGCTTCCACCGGCGGGGTGCGGCGGTGGCTCTGGCGGAGCTCGCTGACGGCGAAGGAGGCCCTCCGGGGTGGAATGGGTTCCACCCTGAGGTTCAGGGCACCCGTGCGCACACGTTAGTGGCGGCGCGGTGGCCTGAGGGGCTCTGCAGCGGCACACCACCGTGCGAGGGCGGCGGCGGCCATGGCCGATTGGCGGCGACGCAAAACTAGAGCCAACCGAGCCTCGCTTGGACCCACTTGAGCATCTGCGCGACTCAAGGAACAAATTCCATCAAACGCTTTGAAGGATGAGAGAAGGAGAAGAGCTCTCACCTAGCGCGGCGACGGCGGAAGGAAAACACGGCGGGGAAGCTCGCCGGGGAAGAAAGGGCTTCAGGCAAGGTTCGGGATGAACTCCTGGAGGCCCTAGGAAGCTTTGGGTGAAGTGGTTCGGGGCAAAATGGTTCGGGGTGGAAGAATTGACGTTTTCCTCTTTCTGCGGTTGTTGCCGGAATTGGTGAAGATGACCAAAGCAACGGCGGAATGGTTGCACTAGGGCACAATTGGGTTGGTTGCGAAGAGAGGAGGGGGTTTTATATGGCGCGGGAGAGGCGGTTCGGGCGTAGGCGCGAGAAAAACCGAGACGCTTGTCTCTGCGCGGGAGAGAGCAGGGAGAGGGGAAGAAGAAGGTGCGGCTGGGTCGCTGACGCGTGGGGGCGAGCTGGCAGCGAGTGCCGACATGCTTGGCTGGCTGACAGGCCGGACCCACACGTCAGTGAGAGCAAGAAAAGAACTCTGATGAAGGCTCAGGATAGAACGGGGCTTCTACGGTGGTTTAGACGGTCAAACCGACACAACATTTTATAAATTTTTTATCCTAAGTTGGGAAGAGGATTAGAAGACTCCTATAAAATGTTCACCATTTTATGATGCATGTAGAATTTTTGAAAATTTTGACAACACAGCTGTTGCTGTTCTGCCCATTCGGTTTTTCGTTTAATTTGTGACTTAAATGAAGTTCATATTTTGTAAAAAATTTATGAAAGTCTGAAATGTTATTATACACCTTCTGAAAAATTTAAAATTTTAATTATTGATATTCAATTTTTAATAATTCTGACATTACTGTTTTGCAATTTATTTGTTCACAGTTTTTGAATTTTTAAAATTATAAAATTAATTAGTAAATTCTTGATATTTTTACTAGAGGTTAACACTGTGTTGATGTCAGCAAGGTAAATATCTTGGGTCAGGATAACTTAATAATATTTTTACCAAATTCTTTTACCATTTTTACCCTGATTTCCTTGCACATGATTTGCTTTAATTAAATATTATTTTAATTATCCCAGCTCTTCCACCGACTTAAAAAATCTGTGGAGAGCACTCAGATTTTTATTGTGACTTTGGTAAATTTTTGTTAACTTGGCATTTTTACTTTTTACCTTTTTCAATTTATTATATTCTTTATTTCACTTTCTTGCATTAAGGAAAAGCCAAAAGAATATACAATAAAACCAGAAATTTCAGAAATTTCAGAAATAACACACAAAAGATTTTTCATATTTTTTTTCTTTATTTTATAATTTTTGAGGCTGTTACACGACGTCCCTTCCTCCATCGCTACCTCCATCAGCCGTGGCCTCAACTTGGTCGTAAGCAATAAATAAGCAAGGCAAGCACCCCTTTGACCTTCTTGATCCCAGTATTTAACTTGCATTGTGTTTATTAAAATGTTTCATGCAAACGTTTACTTTCTGTAAATTCGCTATTTTGTAGTACTGGTAGTTATACCTGTTGTCTCACGAAACCTCCTTGATAAGTATGGATATGTGAACCTTGATAACCATAGATTAAGCATAGACATTATTTAATGTTATCATGGGTATATTCGATTTCATATTTAACCATGCTTAGTCATGCTTTAGAACTAATGGGGTTGATGATCAGATCAAAATTTGTTTCTTGAGAAAATGAAAATGTTGGAAATGAAGCTGTTGGTTATGGGTATTTTCATTAAAACCCCCAAAAAAACTATGGTTTTGATGCGGACGATTATTGGCAATAGCCGGATGTGTAGAGGGATTTGCACGTAGTGTAGGGTGGAGAATCGCCCGTATCGGATTAAGGACCGAGCATAATGTTGTATGATCCAAGATAATCCGTACAACCACAAGTGTTGGGATGGGGCAACCTTAAACCAATTAAGTTATCTAGTTTAACTTTGCACATTGGTAGGCTGAAGTAGTACGGGCTCTCCTTTCGAGGTTTGCTCTACGGGGTGCCTACACAGAGGTGTTGGGAACAACACTTACCAATATAACGGTGTACGCCATGTCTATGAGAAGTTCCAACATTTCTATGCTCTGAGTTCTTCCAGCATAGAATGGGTTCTACGTCCCAGTGTTGGTGCAAAGTTAACTTAGATAATGTAAAAGTTTTCGTCATGAGCATTCTGGCCACACGCCAAAGGTGCGTGAAACATGCGGCGAAAAGAAAAGGTCATGACTTGTGGGTAAAGTTGTACACCTATGCAGAGTGTAAATCTAATCGATTAGCCGTCCCCTCGATCATGGGAAACTTGGTGAACTTGCACTAGTTAAATGTTTTGGATATTTTCTTGTAACATCCCGAAAAATTGAATAATAGGAAATTAAATATTTTGAATTTGAATATAATTATTTCTGATTTTTCCTGCCATTATTGGAATTATTTGGATTTTCCTGGTTTTTTGTATTGAATGAAAAATCAAACAAATAGAATTAAAGAAAGGATAATGGTAAAAAGATAAAAAGGTAAAATTAAAATTTTGAAAAATTTACCATGGAACCATAACCATACTGGTAAGTCAGTAAAGTCAACAAGTAAAAATTTTATGAATAGAAAAGTAAATAAATAAAATCAGTGACACCTCTTTCGACTAGAAACAGTGTAAGTCAGAATTAATGTAAAATATTCAAAACTTATCTGGATCCATAAAAATTACCATAACACCTGCAGAGTATACTTTATCTCTTCTAAAAATTTCAGGAATTTATCATGTCATTTAGACCTTCTAAAAATTCAACAACAGAGGCTTCAAAAATCTGAAAATTATAATGTCAGAATTTTTATAAAATAATTACGCAATATTTTGACTCGAAATTTTTATAGAGACATACCTAACCTAAATAGAATTCTTTATAAAAGTTTCCAGAATAAATAATATCGTTTGTAGCCTTAAATAAATCAAATACCGAAATGAAAGTCTTGGCCGATACACAGTGTAAGAATTTTAATTAATTCATTATAGAATTTTTTGGTCCTAAAATTTTATTGAAGGATGAAAACTTCAAGGATATGTCGGTAAAAAAGTTTCACGAAATTTTACAGTGAATAGATAGCTAAATCAATGAGTGTACTGAACTGTCCGAGCTGAAACTTATCCCTTATCTCTTCCCTTCCCAATGACAAGTGGGCCCTCAACTGTTTCGGCCCCGTTTGCTGGCAGGGCAACAGGAAAAGCTCTCGGTCACTACCGGTGGACCCCAATCCCATTTGTCAGTCACCAAATGCCGTTTTCTCCTGCGTTCTTTCCCCCGCAGAGGCGCGCGTGCTCGATCTTCTCTTGATTCTTCCCCAGTCAAGCCACCTCTTGGCACGCTCGGTCACGTCTGTCTCGGCGTGTCCCTTCACCCGCCCGATTCAGCGCATGATCCATGCTTATCCTTGTCGATCTGCACTGACAGCCTTGTGCCATACCTTAGGTTAAATCTCGCGCCACCTCGCCAAACCGAGCCGCAATTCCCACCTTCCGTTCACACCTATGACTTCTCTCTCTAGCGCCTATAAGTACTGCAGCTGCGTCGCTTGAGGCCCTCTCCCATTTCTTTAGTCGTTCAGTGAACCAAGAGCAAAAGGCCAAAGCTTTTCTTTGTTCGGCCGCAAGAAACCAGAAAGGGAAAACATCAAGGAATAAACTCTCGGTAAATATTTCTTTAATTCCTTTGGATTAGAGCTTTGTTGCGACCTCCTAAGCTCATCAAACTGTCAATTTCAGCTTGCAACACCCGTAGCACCGCCACCGCTTGACTCTTCTTCTACAACTCCGGCGCATGGTGGCGGAGCTCTACGGTCAACTTCCGATCGAATCGGTAGGCAAAATGAGGTCTCTCGTACTCCCTGATGCTTATGCTGGTGATGTTCAAAACCGATAATCCCAAATTTCTTCTCCTTACCATTTGGCCATGGCGCTGCCGCCCCCCTCACTGTGGCAGCCCACTCCGACCATCGCCGGAGGTGATGGAGCCCACCATCGGGTGCGCCTCAGTGTGCTGATGCTCACCGTACCCTCGTCGCTGCCGAAAACCTACCGGAGCACCAACGCCGTTGAGCCCTAGGCGCACTATGCTCGAGTCACCGCGGATGGGGCTACCAACAAGAAGGCATAGCAACCAGCCGTTTAATATCTGGAATACGCTTCCAGTTTAGAGAAAGCGTATTTTTAGTTTTTCTAGTATTTTCAATACCCGAAATAATTCAACTAGCTATATCTTTTGCATTATAACTACAAATGGAATGAAACAAATCTCTAAAATCATCTAAAATACAGTAGATTCAGAATATGCAATAATATTTTGAAAATGATCCCTGGGTGAATTTGAAATTCAAATTTAAATAAAAGGCCTAAAGATATGCTTTATATAAAAATTCTGCAAATAAGTTTAGAATTGAATGAAACCAATTTTAGTGAAATCCTTATGCTTCCAGAAGTTCAAATATATAAAAATATTTAAATTTCATTTATGTTTGAACTACTTTCTATTAAAGATTTCATTCAATACATTAGAAATTCAAATAAGCCTAACTTGAATAAAAGAAATATGAAATAAGAAAAATTGATTTCTAAATACTAGTGTGACAGTAGAATACCTGAATTTTCCAAAATAATTAAGAAGTGAACTTGATTTGAGTTCCCTTGAAATATATGAAATAACCTAAGTGTAAGATGTATATGTATGCATAGAAAATCAAATAGTTAAAATATGAATCAAATGAAATCAAATAATCACAAAACCAGTTTTGTTATGCTCCTACCATCACAAGGATCCTAGATGTATAATAATATTTAAGGTTTACCATAGACATCAGTGAATGTTTAGTATTCGAAGTATTAATGCTTGTATAATTTGAATAGTTATAACTTTCACAAGCTAACTTAAAATTTGACAAAACTAAATCCTAGTAACCTGAAAAATAATACCTTTGTTGTTTATACAAAAATATCTTATGTTTGTGCAAAGTTGAAATAAGATCATGTTAGACCCTAATGATTACTTATATGGAAAACATCTCGGATAAAAGCCAAACATCGCAAAATCAACTTTAAAATACTCTTAGAAATGTCCCCTAGTAATGCCTGAAAAATGGGTAGATTATCTTATAGGGTGTAGTCGCAAACTTATATCAAAAACTGAATCTTTATCGTGTAGTTATAGAAACGCTTAAGCATTTTCGACAGCCCGTTGAATACCTCATCTAAATGCAAATATTTTGAAGATCAGTATAGAAATTATATTTAGGTTTTGGTCTACCATAATCTAGAAAAATATTTTATTTACAACTTGCTTTTCAACTAAATCCTGCTATTTGAATACCCTAAAGTTTTATGATCACCGTAACCTTTAATATCATATAAGCTTTTTCAACAATGAATATAATGTCTCGTTTAAACACTAAAATGTATGAAATTAGCTTAGATATGTTCTTCAAAGTGTATACTATCCTGTTCAGAAGAAATAATCTTATTTCATCATGTTTTGCATATAATCATGCTAGCCAAATAACCCTAAATATTATGTTCCATGAACCTTATAATATGAATAAGTGAACTTTGTAATAATGAAGAAGTTTGTAGCTAATATATTTGTATCACCAGAACCTTCTTAAAAACCATGAATAAATCTAGTAACCTAACTTAATAGATCTAATTATTCAAAACCCTTCTTATACAAGTCACTTAAGGCTAAGTGCTTTTTGCGTAACCCTTAACTAGTGTTTTATTCTTTTAATCCAAATAGTTTTAGCATCTATAATTTGAAGTTATAAATACAAGAATTCATAATTTTAGCCTCTTGATTTTGTAAATCAAGAATAAATAATCTATAAAAGAAACCTTGTTTTGTTCGTCATAAAGCCATTAAGTATATGAATATGTAATTATCTAAATCACGAGATCTTGTAATCATATAATCCAAACCCTAAATCATTCCTATTTTCTGCAGTGAATCCTTATTTGATTTTCCATCTGTTTTCTTTTTGCCCTTATTAAAGTTGGATTTTTGCTATATTTTCGATTGATTGACGTGTAGAATACGACGTCCCTTCCTCCGTCGTTGCCTCTGTCAGCTGCGATCGCATCTTCATCGTAAGCAATAAATAAGCAAGGCAAGCACCCCCTTTGACCATCTTAATCCTAGAATTTAATTTGCATTGTGTTTATTAAAATGTTTCATGCATGCGTTTACTTTCTATAAATTCGCTATTTTATGGTGTTGGTAGTTATACCTGTTGTCTCATGAAACCTCCTTAATAAGTATGGACATGTGAACCTTGATAGCCATAGATTGAGCTTAGACAATTATTTAATGTTATCATGGGTATATTCGATTTCATATTTAACCATGCTCAGTCATGCTTTAGAACAAGTAGGGTTGATGATCAGATCAAAATTTGTTTCTTGAGAAATGGAAAATGTTGCAAATGAAGCTGTTGGTTATGGGTATTTTGATTAAAAGCCCAAAATAAAACTATGGTTTTGATGCGGGCGATTATTGGCAATAGCCTGAGGTGCAAAGGATTTGCACGTAGTGTAGGGTGGAGTATCGCCCGTGTCGGATTAAGAACCGAACTTAGTGTTGTATTATCCAAGATAATCCGTACAACCACAAGTGTTGGGATAGGGCAACCTTAAACCAATTTAGTTATCTAGTTTAACTTTGCATTTATGGAAGGCGGGAGATTGCACATGCATTCCTTTCGAGGTCTGCTTGTAGGGGTTTCTACAAACCAATGCAACGGTGTATTCCTCGCCATGAGCAGAAATGTGGTGTTGGGCGTGATGTGAATGGATCCAGGTCTTGGGTGTGTGTTTCTGTTTCTATGGTGCGGGCTTAACATCCCGGGCTGGTGCAAAGCTAACTTAGATAATGTAAAGGTTTTCGTCATAAACATTCTGGCCACACGCCAAAGGTACGTGAAACATGCGGCAAAAAGAAAAGGTCATGACTTGTGGGTAAAGTTGTACACCTCTGCAGAGTGTAAATCTAATCAATTAGCCGTCCCCTCGGTCATGGGAAACATGGTGAACTTGCACTAGTTAAATGTTTTGTTATTTTCTAAAATGGGTTTGGTTGGAGCTTGTTTTAGCAGCTATTGCTTTATGTTAAAGGGCCGACATTGTTGGATTCCATTTCTAGATTATTCGATGCTCACAAAGGGTTGTGAGTATTACTTATTCTTTACTTATTTCATATCAGTCAACTTGCTCTTACAAATTCTGTTTACAAATAAATTGATTTACAATATCAATTCTACTTTATGCAAATTAACTTTAGTAGCCTCCTTTGAAATGGCCTGCATATATTATAGGTGTTGCAAAAGTCTTGCGGAGTACGAAAGTACTCACCCTTGCTTATATGTTGTTTTTAGGTGGATAAGTTAGCGAAGCTTCGAGGATTTCTTTCGTCGCAGGTTGCGAGATTTTCTTCATCGTGATCTTTTTAGGGATTATGCCTTGTCAGTTGCCTGCGGGTTTGGATGGGCACACTACAAGACTTTGCTTCTTTTGATGCTGTAATCTCTGAGTTGTAAAGTTTTCTTTATATAATAGCTTCCGCTTAATAATAAGTGTATGGTTGTGATTCCAATTGTTGTGTATGTGCGTACTAGCTACTGATCATGGGACTAGTATGGAATGCACATTAGATTTCCATTATTGCATGTATGTAAAAATGGGGGTCGTCACATTTCTAAAATGGGTTGGGTCTAAGCTTGTTTTAGCAGCTTGTTGCTTTATGTCAAAGGGCCGACATTATTGGATTCTATTTCTGGATTATTCGATGCTATCGAAGGGTTGTGAGTATTACTTATGCTTTACTTATTTTATATCTGTGAGGCCCCGTTTTGATGAACAGGAACCTCCATGTGATTACTGTGCTATTCCCTGGATCAGTAGCTAGCACTCACATGTTTACAACAATTGAAATCACAACCAAACAATATATAATTACAGCGGAAACTAATATACAAAGAGAAGCTTACAAAACAAAGGATAGCAGCAAAAGAAGCAAAATCTTGTAGTTTGCCCATCCGACCCGCAGGCAACTGACAAGGCATAAACTCCAGATAGAACATGATGAAGAAGATCCCGCAACCTGCGACGAGAAGAGACTCGAAGCCTCGCTAACTCATCCACCTAAAATAATAATTAAGCAAGGGTGAGTACTTTACGTACTCAGCAAGAATTGAGTAAAACCTATAATATATGCAGGCCATTTCAAAGGAAAGGCTAATACAGTTAATTTGCATAAAGAGAAATTGAAATTGTAAAACAAGTTATCATGTGCAAATGAAATTTATAAGAGCAAGTTGATTGATAATAAAATAGATACAACAGTAAGTAATACTCACAGTCCTCTATGACGTGAGTTCAAATAACCCAAACCATAAGGTCCATCAATGTCAGCCCTTCAACATAAAGCAACAGTTGCTAAAACAAGCTCAAACTAAGCCCATAACCGCGGGCGCGGCTAATCGATTAGATCTTACACTCTGCAGAGGTGTACAACTTTACCCACAAGGAATGATCAACCTTTTCGCCAGATCAATTAACACACTTCCTTTGGTGTGTCGGCAAGGAGATCATACAGAGCCGTTACATTATCTAGACGTGGCTTTACACCAGCCCGGGACGTTAACCCTCGCCCTGAAAACAGAGACACTCACCCAAGTCGTGAATCCACATTTATCACACCCAACACCATGTCTCTGTCCATGGCAAGGCGTACACCGTTGCATTGGTATGTAGAAACCTCTACAAGCAGACCTGACTGGAATGCCTGTGCTAACTCCTGCCTTCCGTAGATGCAAAGCCACATCTAAACAACTTAATAGGCTAAGACTGTCCCATACCAACCCTCATGGTTGTACGGAAACATGGATCTACAACATCCCATTTGCTCAGTCCTTAATCTGACACGGGTGATACTCCACCCTACATTACGTGCAAATCCCTCTGCACATCCGGCTATTGCCAATAATCGCCTATGTCAAATCATAGTTTTATTTTGGGGTTTTTAGCAAACTACCAGCAACCATTTTCCCAAAAAGGACCATTTAGGTTCCATATAAAACATTTTAGGAAACAATTTTAATCATGATCATCTGCCCCACAAAAAGCTAAAGCAGGGCTAAGCAGGTTTAACATGATCGCATATACCCAATTTGGCATTAAGTAATGTCTAGCCCTATTCTATAGTTATCAAGGTTCACATTTCCATAATTATCAAGGAGTTTCATGAGACAACAAGTATATCTACCAGTACCACAAAATAGCGAATTTACAGAAAGTAAACGCATGCATGAAACAATTTGATGAACAAAAGGAATATAAAATATGGGGATCAATATGGTCAAAGGGGCGCTTGCCTTGCTTAATCATTGCTTACCGTGAAGACGAGGTCGCAATAGATGAAGTCGACGATGGAAACGGCGACATCGGGTTCTACACTTCGTTCAACGGAAATAAAGCAAATAACAAGCTTCAATAAGGGCAAAAAGAAAACAGACAGCAAACCAAATAAAGATTCACTGCAAAAAATAGGAATATTTTAGGGTTTGAATTAGATGATTCTACATCTTGAGTTCAAGATAATAAAGCATTCATATAGCTAAAGGCTTTTATTATGAACAAAGCAGGGTTCCTTTTATTGATGATCTATTCTTGAATTATGAATTCAAGAGGCTAAAATTATGATTTCTTACATTTGTAACTTTGAATTATAGATGCTAAAATTATTTGTATTAATAGAATTAAAACACTATAAAAAGGGGTTATGTGAGTAGCAGTTAACCTTAAGTGATTTGCATAAGAAGGGTTTTGAACAAGTTATAACTGATAAGCTAGCACTACTACACAAATATACATCACAATCGGTTCTTTTTCGTCATCACAGTCGGTTCTGGTGGTGACACAAAGTCATGAGACAGAGATGAGGCGGGCATTATTACATTCGGTTCTTGCCCGATAGAGATGACAGGTCATCTCTATCGGTTCTTTAAAAGAAGCGATAGAGATGATGGTATTATCTCTATCGGTTCTTTGAAAGAAGCGATAGAGATGATATGAACCGATAGAGATGACCATATCATCTCTATTGCTTCTTTCAAAGAACCGATAGAGATAATACCATCATCTCTATCGCTTCTTTTAAAGAACCGATAGAGATGACCATATCATCTCTATCGCTTCTTTCAAAGAACCGATAGAGATAATGCCATCATCTCTATCGCTTCTTTCAAAGAACCGATAGAGATAATACCATCATCTCTGTCGCTTCTTTTAAAGAACCGATAGAGATGACTTCATAATCTCTATCACTTCTTAAAAAGAACCGATAGAGATAATATACTCATCTCTATCACTTCTTTGAAAGAACCGATAGAGATGAATATCCTCATCTCTATCACTTCTTGTAAAGAACCGATAGAGATGAGTTCATTATCCCTATCGCTTCTTTCAAAGAACCGATAGAGATGACCGCCACATCTCTATCATTTTCTTGTGAGAACCGACAGAGATGAAGGGGTGGTGTGCTATCACATTCTAATCAGCACATATTGCACACAATATGCACATATCACATTCACACGTAAATTACAGCATAACATATCACATTCAACGAACATGAACACCTTGTTTCAACAAACACATATCACATTCGTTAACAAAATAGAATGTAAGCATGCTTAACCATAAGTACACATGCAATCGCATTCGGATATGTAATATTTGTTCACATCTGGTCTAGTAGGAGCTTTTGGGATCTCTAAACCGTCCGTCCTCCGACAAGCATTCTATCCAGCACTAATCGCATAAGTGGTTTCAGATCTTGTTGAGTGCAAGGTCGTTCTACACTCTTCTGGGGGATAACGGTATGCTGCAAGATAGAAACGAGTGCTCTAATTTGAGTTTTCAAATTTCCATGTGAAAGACTAATTGTATATGCATGTACTACCTTAGGGAAACGGTCTGAGCCGACAATCAAGATCACCATGTGTTGCATGACATACAAACCACAGTGGTCGTCGCTGCCCTGTTGATGACACTGTGAAGAAAGAAAAATAAATTAAGAGACAAATAAAATATGTCAGAAAATCTAAATCGTATATATGATAGCCACTTGTACCTTGAAGCTGACATACTCCAGCTTGGAGCCCTTTTTGTCGTCGTGTGTCCCTCCTGCTTCGACGTATTCCTTGAAACCCCTATATACATTGGAAAGATGTCGTTGAGTAAAAAAATAATGAATGTAGTTAAATACAGAAAATGTTAGATAAGAGTGGTGCACTTATCGCTCCAAAGGAGGCTTGATCACAGAGGCCATCGGTCTCTTATCAACCGAATTAAAAGTGTACACTTTGTTGTCTCTGAAAGAGCACGAGTAGAACCCAATGGTTGCTTATTAAATGGTATGCAAATAAGAAAATAAGTTCACATACGGTTTCAGGTGTAGAAGTAATTGAACAAGGAAGTAGTACTTACTCCTCGTGGTACGGAATAGAATGAAGTCCTTCTTCGACTCAACTTGCAATGCCCTCTTGATGTAGCCAGAACCCATTCCGGTTGAAGCCTCAGCCATCGTCGCGACACAAGCTCGTGGTCGATTTAACCCAACTAGTTGTCGATTCGTCACGACCACGCCTCATCGCTCGCAACTCGCATTGAATGTTAAAAAGCGTAATGCAAAATCCTATGGAAGTCATAAGGTCGTGCAACGTGGTGCGATACTCACACGGCCCGTGATCGCATAAAGAGAAATATCGATGGCTACCGGCTGATACTGCACGGAATGATCCTCAAAACTAACTCGAATGTCCCATCCTCCACGCCGTGGAAATGTCCTTTCAGATCTAACATTGAAGTCGACACGCCGCTATCTTTCGCTTGTCAAAGTACCATCCATGGAGTCGCCGAGTCCATATGCCTAGAGCGCTCAATTTGCCGGGAGGCGTATGGGCTTTCCATGTACGTAGGCCTTAAAATCATAAGGCTTCATCAGGTCTCAGGCCGCTCTCCTTTCGGGCCAAGGAGTCTCCGAGACCGGGCGTGGGCTTTTCATGTACCGAGGGGCGCTGTGGCCTTTGTGAGCCTAGCCTTTTAGCAGAGGCCTCCAGTGGTTCCGTGGTTGTCGTGCTATTCCTTTTATACACCAGCTCAGACTTTGTGTAGGGCTCGTCACGGTCGTGGGAGCAGCGCAGTACGGTAGGAACCTACAAAGCACGCGCGATAATTAAGTAACTTGTTGCAATACTACCGAATGGTACAGTAAGACGGAGGGATGTTTACTTTGACCAAGACGACGCCTGTCGTGGGCCACTTGATGAACGACATCGCGCTTAGCCCGAGAGTGGTGATGTCTTCGTTAGGGGGAACTCGAGCACATGTGATAAGAAGGCTTCGTGGGACGAGTCCACCGACCCTCATGTAGCCCTTCCCAAAGGCCGACCATGCACCGTGTCGGTCTCCTTGCATGGAAATGCAACACCGCTGCAGCCTCAACAGAAATCCGCCTTCCGTCAGGTGAGTCGGCACTTGGTAGGCGCCGCAAAAAGTGCGCAACTTGAGAGAAAACATATGAAGATTTACCTCGCACCATTAAGTAAGGCAAAATTAATTATTACCTTCACTGGGGACGGACTTATCATTTTTGGAACCGCACTACTTGGTGGGGCACAGGTTTCTACGAGGCGGGGCATCCGGCTCGACTGGGAGATCATCGCCATCATCTCGCCCTTAGGCGCTTCTCACGTGCCATCATCTCCACCTCATCTCCTCCTCACGTGCCATCATCCGCACCTCATCTCCTCCTCATCTCCTCCGAGATCTCCTCCTCACCGCTCTCCCTGCGTGTCCTTCAGCGCCAAAGACGTGCCTCCCATGTTCTTGATCCGTACTGGCAAGATCTTGAAGTAGGACTTCTTCAGATGCCCCGACCTGCGGCAAGCACCCGCCCTTATGGTCGAGCTTCCCGATCGCAGATGGATAGGATGTCATTTGACCCTGGCTAAGAAAGGTTCCTCGCTCTTTCCTCCGCTTACCTCTTCCCGCAATAAGCTTAGTACGAATTAGATCCAAATACGAGAGGAATGGTCTCATCGCAATGTAGTAAGTTTGATATCTTACGATGGCGAGACGACTTGCGCGCAGTAGTGGGGTTTGGTACTACCACCGCCCGTCCGCGTTTTCTTTGTCCTCGCTAATACCTACCACGTGCCCGCCTCACATATGTGCGAGTAAGGCATCGCTGTCCCGAGTTGGCGCACTCTCGCTAGTCGTGCCCATTTCGCTTTTTCCTTCGTAGCCACCGAACCGAGGTGGTGCGCGTGCGTGTTCAGCCTTTGGGTAGCAACGTTCCTCTGTCTCACCGCTCGCCTCGGCGCATTTTGATCCTCGTGAACTCCTCCCAAACATCGTTAGTCACGAACGGATACCTCTCGAATGGTGCACGCCTTTCAAAGACGCACTCACCGTGCATGTAGACCCCGGCGCCTCGAGCCACACCCATCCTCTTCAAGGCGCATCACTTTGGCATTGTTTTCATCCTCCTCTTCTATAATCCATTTTCCTTAACCTCGCCCCACACCGGTTCTTCCGCCGACGACGACCTCCTTTCTCCAATCCTTAACCGTTATGGGAACTCTCTCCTCACCACTGCCCGAGGAATGAGCGTATCGCCCTTATACTTGGGAGGACCTGCAAACGCCGTCACATTGAAGTGGAGAATTTGCGGCGTTCTCGCTGTGGCCCTTTGCTCGGTCCTCTGCCTTCCTCACCTTACTCGGCCCCTCGACATTTGGAACCCGGCTCCGCCGACACTTGGAAGTTGGCTTGGCCTCAGAGCACCTTCTACTCTTTTCTCGCGATGAGCCGATGCTCTAATTGCGACATTTTGAGTTTTCTTATCTAACATGGACATATATTTCACATGAGAGAAAGCAATTGTAGCTATTATGTGAACTTCACAATAAATCATCTAAAATAACAGATCAATGGATAATTCATAGCATGTCATTGTTCTAGCATATTGCACTAGAGTAACAGATGAATGAATGATCTTCAAGACAAGTCCAGATGTAGACCAACTAAATACGCATTTGACGATAACTCCTAATCTCTAAATAGGTTTGGTCCTAATCCCATTCGAGGATATGTGGTTCGGCAGTTCTTTGCCGTTGTACAACTCAGAGAAAATTTCAGAAGATCTTCCACTGTTCTCCAGATACACGTCTCGACAACAGGTCAAGAGGGGTGTGTATCCAGAGAACACCAGGGAGACGCTACCGAAATCTACTCTGTGAGTTGTACAACAGCTCAGGAACTTGCCCAAACCACATATCCTCGAACTGTCCAAAATACGTGGACAATTCGAGACTGCTTGCTTATAAATATGTCATTCCGACATATTTATAAATAAGCACTCTCGAACGGGAGACGTAGGTTACGCAACCTAAACTCTTAACAAATGCTGAGTACAAAAGCACATATGAGAAAGTAATGAAAAAGCATCGTAACATACATGGAAACAGGATGAAGGAACATGTATATCATGAATAATTGAATATAGAGGGCAACCCTTCAATTGAATATATAATGGAAACAGGATGAGGAGATTTCTATGTGATAAATAGATAAATCTATATATAAATCTTGTACTGCAAAGTTGTTGTGTTTACATGGGAAGCATCAACATAGATAATCCTAATGTGAACAGGAAGCGACAATGGTTCATTTACTTGTTCAGTATTTAAAACTATGCACAAAAGGGTAGCATTCGGAATAAAGGAGAAAATCCTGTACCTAAAAGCTGTAGATGGGTCTTTCCCTTGCAGTTCCAATAAAAGAAGCACACCAAAGGGCCTTCAGGGCTTCCTAATTGATGAAAAATAAAAGAAGCAACGATTTAGAGAACGTATAAAAGAATTCTGTTGATCCATCCTTTTTTTGTATTAGGTAACATTTACTACAATAGTTGTGTATGATGACCATCCAATTATTTATTTTCTTTTTCAGACTCGTTGAGCACAATATTGTGCGGCACACTTTCATCTTGAAGTTCTCAATGATCCGTAGTTTCGTAGTAATCGCCTAATGTAGTGGGAAGAGCATTTTTCAAAGTTATTTTCGCTAATTAATTGATGCACTCTATATTTTTTGTCCATAGTTACACCTGTTGCACATCCAAATATGAAATATATAATTGATGTTCCCACTTAATTGTTGCAGAATGGATGAGTTGCTGAGAGAACAGCAGGCACGAGAGGAATTAACTGAGTGTAGTGGTAAGGACTATAACGAACAACCTGACAAGGCTTCTATCCTCAGTTGTTTTTGTGTGAAGGTAATATCTCAATTATTTGTATGTAGAAAAATGTCGATTCGAAAATCTATTATTTACTTAAGCTTGGATTTTGTTTCCAGAGACCATCATATCATGGGCCAATAGATGAAGGATGTACCGCATGTGTGGCTCTCATTAGAGGCAACCAGATCATTGTTGGAAATGCCGGTGATTCTCGTTGTGTATTCTCAAGGAATGGTCAGGTGCGGTGGCTTTCTTGTCAAGTGTCTGCCTAGTACATAAACAGCATGCTATCTTGTCATAATAGATGCATTCTAATGGTGCCTTAATTTATTTAAATTGTATTCAAAGGCAATTGATTTATCCACCGATTTAGACAACCAACGACAATTTTCAAAATTCGTGATCAGACTCCAAATGCTAGCACAACATTACCATCACGTAGCAAAACCCGGGATCAAATCAACAAAGAGAAAGCTATCTTCACCGAACAGGCCAAATCGAAAGAAAGGCGAAGCGTCACGCGTAAACAAAACTGGCGCTGTGGGCGCGCGGGCGGCGGGTTGGCGTCGGGGCCGAGGGGTGGCGCTGGGGCGGAGGGGTGGAGTCGGGGGCGGGTGGGTGGAGTGAGGGGCGGCGGGGCAAGGGCGCGAGCGTGGGCGCGGGGGAGGAGGAGGCGGGGCGGAGGGCGTGGGCGTGGGGCGGCGGGGGGGAGGAGCGCGGCGGGGAGGAGAGGCGGCGGGGCAAGGCGCGGGGCGTGGGGCGGGGGGGGGAGGAGGGCGGCGGGGAGGGCGCGGGCGGGGGCGGCGGGGGGGGAGGAGAGGCGGCGGGCAAGGGCGCTGGGGCGTGGGCGGCGGGGGGAGGAGCGGCGCGGGCGCGGGGCGCTGGGCTGGGGGGGCGGGGGGGGAGGAGCGCGGCAGGGGCAAGGGCGCGGCGGGAAGGCTGGGAAAGCCGGGCGCGAGAACAAGCCGGAGGCGCGCAGACTTATAATTTTTGCCGATGTTGAAGTGCAGCCCTAATGAATCACGTGGTCCTCATTTCTCTATTGATTTTCTTGTAAAACCGACACAAATAAAAAAGTAATATCTCTATCGGTTTTTTTATAAAACCGACACAAAAAACAAAAGATTATTACGGAATAATCATCACTATCGGTTTTGTTTCAGAAAACCGACACAAATAAAGAGATTCACATCTGTATCGGTTTTTTTCAGAAAACCGACACAAATATAAAAGGTACATCTATACCAGTTTTTTTTCAGAAAACCGACACTAATAGAAAAGGCCCATCTCAATCGGTTTTATTCATAAAACCGACACAAATAGTTTCTCTATCGGTTTTTTCAGAAAACCGACACAACAAACAAAAGATCACTCTGGTTTTCTCGTAATAATCATCACTATCGCTTTGTTTCGTAAAACCGACACAAATAAAAAATGCACATCTCTATCGGTTTTTTTAAAACCGACACAAAAACCCGAACATCTCTATCGGGTTTTTCACAAACCGACACAAAAAGAAAAGATCACCGTAATAATCATCACTATCGCTTTGTTTCGTAAAATCGACACAAATAAAACATGCACATCTCAGACGGCTTTTTCGTAAAATCGACACAAATATAAAAGGGACATCTCTATCTGCTTTTTCGTAAAACCGACACAAAAACAAAAGATCACTACGGTTTTCTCGTAATAATCATCATTATCGATTTTGTTTCAAAAACCGACACAAATAAAAAAGGTACATCTGCATCGGGTTTTTCGTAAAACCGACACTAATAGAAAAGGCCCATCTCAATCGGTTTTATTCGTAAAACCGACACAAATAGTATCTCTATCGGTTTTTCTCGTAAAACCGACACAACAAACAAAAGATCACTCTAGTTTTCTCGAATAATCATCACTATCGCTTTGTTTCGTAAAACCGACACAAAGAAAAATGCATATCTCAGACGATTTTTTCGTAAAACCGACACAAAAAACTCTGCTATATCTCTATCGTTTTTCGGAAAACCGACACAAAAACTCTGGTATATATCTATCGGTTTTTAGAATAAAACCGACACAAATAATTTATATCTCTATCGGTTTTTAGAATAAAACCGACATAAAAAAGAAACATGCATATCTCTATCGGTTTTGTTCACAAAAACGATACAAATAAACGTTTATATCTCTATCGGTATTCTAATAAAACCGACACAAATGTTGTTCAATGCACTATTTGTTTTCTAGAGAAACTATGAATTCTGAACTTGCAGAAATATCTGATCAAAGAGTGAAAAGGCCATGACTTTTGCAAACTAGTTGGAATTTTTTGAAATTTTGCAGGAACAGACTTTGTGATACTACAAATCTTTTCCAAAAAGTATTCTGGCAAAAAGAGTCAGCATTGAAAAAAGAAGGCCAAAGTCACTTTGTAGGCATGATTTTTGTTCAAAGAGTCTCAAAGTCAAATCTTTCTGAAATGATGTCCAAGTATTTTGAAAATTAGAAAGGATTTGATGTAGAGCTTCTTTTTCTTGCTTCAAGTAGATGATACATACCACAATCCATTGAAAATTTTTTGCAAAAGTTTCATACGTACACGTAACCTTTGCAAACACGAAACTACAGTTATGTACAATACAAACATTTCAAACACATAGCAACTGATACAATGATGTACTCCTTTTATTTGCATTACAACCCTTCCTGATGATCTACACGCATGTAATTTCTTCCATGTGTGTCATCGTCGCCACTAAGACAGGCCCCATCCGCAAACGGAGGAATTTCATCAAATTGGTCGTATTCTTCTTCATCTATGACATTTTCGACTCCAACGATCCGCCGCTTGCCATGAAGGACGACGTGCAACCTCGGATTGGCCGGATCACGCACATAGAAGACCTGATTTGCTTGCTTCACAAGTACGAATGGGTCATCTTTATAGGCGAGTCTGTTTAGATCCACAAGAGTAAAACCTCTCTTGTCGACCTTCACTCCATGTAGGAGTCCCACCCACTTACATCGGAACAATGGAATTTGGTATATTCCGTAATCGAGCTCCCAAATTTCTTCGATCACCCCGAAGTAAGAGTTCATTGCCATTGAGGATCCTCCTTTCGAGTGATGTTCATCGAAAGCATCTATGCTTACACCACCGTTTTGAACAAGACTCTTCGTGATCCCGACTTTCGATGTAAAAGGTGTACCCATTAATATCGCACTCGCCATGTCTCAGACATTAAATCTAGGTCCGTCACCAACCATTTGATAGTCTCACTAACAGAGACCTCCGCCCTTTGTTTGAACCATGTGAAATCTATCGTTGTGTTCTTGCATGATGGAAAGCTCATCCATTTGTGGATTCTCTTCCCGTAATATCGACTTGTGCCGCTCGATGTACCGCAACTTCGCGCTCACGCAAGATCGCCGATGCGCTTTGTAATACATATCAAACCGTGGCCTCGTTAGTTTCGATCCAACGGTTCCTTTGCCAAGAAGTCCGCCCTCATGGCGAGATAGAGGAACACCGATTGCTTGTCTTTTCCCGAGATAGTCCACGCAGAACTCAATAACCTCTTCAGCACCATAACCTTCCACAATACTACCCTCAAAGCTTGACCGATTCCTCACGAGGATTTTAATATACCCATGTACCTCTTGAACGGGTACATATAACGAGGAATGCCGGTCCACATATCTTAATCTCTAACGAGGTGAACAACAAGGTGGACCATGACATCGAAGAACGACGGTGGGAAATGCATCTCAAGTCGACATAGAGTCTCGCACCACCTCACTCGCAAGTTGTCTAGCACGCCGGGTCAATAACTTTGCAGAGATCGCATTGAAGAAGTAACACAACTTCGTGATTGCAAACCCGACATCCTCCGCGAATATTTCTTATTGCAACCGGGAGCATTTGGGTCATC
The DNA here is from genome assembly GCA_036346275.1 of Otatea glauca. Classification (NCBI taxonomy): domain Eukaryota; kingdom Viridiplantae; phylum Streptophyta; class Magnoliopsida; order Poales; family Poaceae; genus Otatea; species Otatea glauca. The sequence continues at coordinate 21,849,052 of CM070713.1, forward strand.
AAGACATGGCAATCGTGGGACTTCATGCCCAACAACTTCAAATCATCCAAGGACACAAGCTTCTTAATGTTCATGAGTAGCTAGACGGAACTTTAATACCATGGAGACATTTGCAAAGGTCCTCTTTCTCCTTCTTGGACAGGTGTAGCATGCAACGGGATATACGGACCTTTTCCATCCTCCTCTATCACCGCAAGCCCGGGCCCGATTCCCATGTAGGCTATGTCGCGACGAGCATTCACACCATCCTTTGTCTTTCCGTATGTTCAGCAGATACCAACCAAATTGTCGCAGACATTCTTCTCAACGTGCATGACATCAATACAATGCCGAACATCTAACTCCTTCCAAAGACGGTAAGTCCCAAAATATTGACCTCTTCTTCCAAATGGTCCTAGAACGAACAGATTTACGACTCTTTCCCAGATCGAACATCGATATCCTCTACACGTGAATATACTTGCCTTCCACTCATAGGTCATGTGTTGAACGGACTTCCTCTTCCCATCAAATTTGTCATCCATCTTACGGTGATCGATGACTTCGAGGTAGAAACCTACGGTGACCCATATATACGCTTTCTTGGAATTCGCAGCCATAGGCTCTCGGTCTCCTCTTCACAAATAGGACACGCTTTTGCTCCTTTTGTATCAGAGTCCGCCAAATTACCAAGAGCCGGAAATCATTTATGGTGCAAAATACCATAGCCCGTAGGGTGAAATGCTCTCTTCAGACGCATCCCACACAATGACCCCGCATTCCACAATTTTACCAAATCCTCGATCAATGGAGCGAGGTACACATCAATATCATTTCCTACTGTTTGGGTCCCGAGATTAGCAACGACATCATGATATACTTCCGCTTCATGCACAACCAAGGAGGGAGGTTGTAGATACACAATGAATCGCCACGGCCGTGACGATCGCTCATGTTACCAAACGGATTCATTCCATCGGTACTCAATCCAAATCTTATGTTCCTCATTTCGCACCAAACTCCTCATGTTTCCAATCGATGTTTCTCCATTGAGCCGAATCGCCAGGTGTCTCACTTGCCATCTTCCTTTCGAGACTCATAATGCCAACGCAACAATTTTGCTTTCTAGGATTTGCAAACAACCTTTCTAGACGCGGAATGATGGGCAAGTACCACAATACCTTGGCCGTGCACCTTTAGTGACCTCTTCACCCTCGTTCCCGGCCTACGCTTCTTGTCGTTACGCTTCTCCTTTTGTTTGTACCGAGGCACACCGCAAACTGGACAAATGTGTAGCTCCTGATGTGCGTTACGGTACAAGATGCAATCATTAGGACATGCATGTATCCTTTCTATTTCCATTCCCATGGGACATAGTAGCTTCTTCGCTTCATAAATGCTTGTTGGCAACTCGTTTCTCCTAAGCGGGTCCGATAGAAGAACTAGAAGTGCATTAAAACTTGTATCCGTCCAACGGTGTTTTGCCTTCGCTCGAACAATGCAAGGACCGAACCTAACTTAGTGTATTCTCGCTTGCAACCTCGTGAACAAAGTGGTTTCAGATCGCCTTCCATCGCTTTTAAACTTTCAAACTCTCTTCTTCGTAATTACCTCCACATCCCGCAACATTTGCTCCAAATTCTCCGCCTCAAACATATCAAATTGCAACTCATCATCCGTTCCACCGTGTCTTCATTGCATACCGCAGGTACTACCTGTCTCCCGTGATGGATCCAACACGTGTAATTCCTCACGGCCACGTCGAATCGGTGGTCCACAATTTGAGCCGAGTTGTCGAATCTTCTCGATTGGTGCAATCAATGCAAGGACAATATATGAAGTTTACACCCTCCTCACCATGTCCTCTTCGCAATTTTTTGAACTCCTTAACACCCTCTCAAATTCAAAGACTACACGACTTTTTGCATACATCCATTCCTTACGGTTCATCCGCAATTAAACTTCGCCCAATAAATTATGCACAACCGGAGCGACAAGAAGCTAGTTATTTGAAATATTGAGACATCATTTAAGTTAATATTACCTTTGCAAAATAGATGACAATTTCTGCAACATATATGAAATATGTACTTCGATCGATACCTAGATTCTTCCTGGTTTAGAGCTTCCAATTTCCTATATAAGAGACATACATTTTTAACATGAACAATGATATCAAACAATCTAATTATATAGTGCAAGAGCTCATGATCTTTTGACTACAACGAAACAATACAAGGGTACCAACGATGACTCCTAATCTCTAAATAGGTTTGGTCCTAATCCCATTCGAGAATATGTGGTTCGACAAGTTCCTAAGCCGTTGTACAACTCTAGAGAAAATTTGACAAAGATCTCTCGCTATTCTCCATATACACGCCTCGACAACAGGTCAAGAGGGTGTGTATCCGAGAATACCAGGAGACGCTACCAAATCTCTACTCAGCTTGTACAACACAGCTCAGAACTCGCTCAAGCACATATCCTCGAACTGTCCAAAGAACGTGGATAATTGAGATCGCCGCTTATAAATATACCATTTCATTGGTATATTTATAAACAAGCATCCTCGAACGGAGACGAGGTTCCGCACCCTAAACTCTAGCATTCATCAAGTGACAAGAATAATAATTCCATATTAACATCAAAGCACTACAAATTAAGATAATTAAATACATGTGTACATGCTTGTGAAATAAAGGTGTGAAATCGATAGGATATACACAATACCAAGGCAATCTAAACTTTCTTCTCGACATTTCAAAATTACATAGTACAAAATTAAAGGGGTTTGAAGGAATGCTCACATTTTGAAGAAAACCACAAATTATGCAAAATGAGGGAAATCTCCTCAAGTTAGGGCTTCAAATTTACCCTCTTAACACCCACCCTTGAGGATTTCAAATTTTCTCACCCAAGTATTGCTTCCAAACACGTAATATGAGCTATTTTTTTCGGTGGCGGCGGAGAAACCTCCTCCGAACAATAACAGAGAAGAGTTCAAGACGAGTGGTATAAATAACTAACGAGGTACATCACTATCGGTTCTCATATAAAAGCGATAGTGATGTGATCATGAACATCACAATCGGTTCTTACAAGACAAGTTTACGTGATTATAATAGTCATCACTATCGGTTTTCATATAAGAAGCGATAGTGATGAGCACGCATACATCACTATCGGTTCTTTTGTGAGAAGCGATAGTGATGATACACTATCGGTTCTTTTGTGAGAAACGATAGTGATGTCCATTATCATCACTATCGCTTCTTAAATAAGAACCGATAGTGATGTGTATGCGTGCTCATCACTATCGCTTATATGAAAACCGATAGTGATGATAATGCATATCACTATCACTTCTCGCGTAAGAACCGATTGTAATGTTCCCAGTGCTACATCACTATCACTTCTAACCTAAGAACCGATAGTGATTATGATTAATGCCTCTCCTAAGTCATCTATCACAATCGTTTCTTCCTAAAAACTTAAGAACCGACACAGATGAAGCGATAGTGATGTACCATTCTGTAGTAGTGTAGGTTACTGGACACATATTTGCAGTTTTTAAGAAGATTATGATGATACAAACATCTTAACTGCTAACTTCTTCATTATTACAAATTTGATTATTCAAATTATGAAGTTCATGAACCATAAAACTTAGGGTTATTTGGCTACTAGGATTTATATGCAAAACATAGTGAAATAAGATTAATTCATCATAATAGAGTAATCTATACTTTGGATAGCAATCCAAAGCTAATTTCATAAATTTTTAGATTTGGACGAGACATTATATTCATTGTTGAAAAAGCTTATATGATATTAACCATAAAACTTAAGGGTATTCAACTAGCAGGATTTGGTTGAAAAGCAAGTTGTAAATAAAATATTTTTCCAAATTATGGTAGACCATATCCTAAATATCATTTCTAAACTGATCTTCATAATATTTGCATTTAGACGAGGTATTCTACGGGTTGTTGAAAATGCTTAAGTGTTTCTATTATTTAGAAAACATAACATTTAAGGCTATGTTACTAGTTCCTTTTATATGGTAACCATAGTACAACGAAATACTTTCTTTAGAATACAATAGTATGCACTTTATAGAGTATTTCTATACTATTTTCATAATTCTTTTCATTTGGACGAGATACTTTATAAGCTACTGAACATGCTTAAGTGTTTCTAACTTTACACGATAAAGGTTCGATTTCCGATTTAAGTTTGCGATTACACCTTATAGGATAATCTATCAACTTTTCAGGTATAAACCTGGGATGACTATAAGAGCGCTTTAAAGTTAGTTTCGTGATAATTGGCTTTTATCCGAAATGTTTTCCATATAAACGATCATTAGGGCCTAATACGTACTTAGCCCAAATTTGTATAAATATGAAGTACTTTTGCATAACCAAGAAGGATATTTATTTTCAAGATTCTAGGATTTAATTTTGTCAAATTTGAACTTCATTTGTGAAAGTTATAACAATTCAAATTATACAATTATTGGAAATTCAATTATTTGGTTAAGTGTTATTTATAACTTTGTTACAATGATTCTTGTTGAATCATTTAGTTTGATCACATTAGATATTTAGAACCCAATTTCTTTTCATGAATTTGTTTTTCATTAATTATGCATGTACCCACTCTTTTCTACATTGTAACGACCCCCATTTTTACAAACTTGCAAAAATGGAAATCTAATGTGCATTTCCGTACTAGTCCCATGATCAGTAGCTAGTACGCACATACACCAATTGGAATCACAACCATACAACATAATATTAAGCGAAGCTATTATTTAAAGAAAATCTTACAACTCGAGAGATATAGCAAAGAAAAGAAGCAAGGTCTTGTAGTGTGCCCATCCAAAACCCGCAGCAACCGACAAGGCATAATCCTAGAAAGATTCGATGAAGAAAATCCGCAACCTGCGATGAAAAGGAATCCTCGAAGCTTCGCTAAATTATCCACCTAAAAACCACATATAAGCAAGGGTGAGTACTTTCAGACTGCAAGACTTGAGCAAAGCCTATAATATATGCAGCCATTTCAAAGGAGGCTACTACGCTTAATTTGCATAAAGCGAATTGACATTGTAAAACAAGTTATTTGCAAACGGAATTTGTAAAAGCATAATTGACTGATATGAAATAAGTAAAACATAAGTAATATTCACAACCCATCGTGAATATCGAATAATCCAGAAATGGAATCCAACAATGTCGATCCTTTGACATAAAAACAAAAGCTGCTAAACAAGTTCCAAACCAAAACCCAATTTTGGAAAATACCAAAGCATTCTAACATTGGAATGACTTCACCAAGTGTCCATAACCGTGGACACGGCTAATCGATTAGATTTACACTCTGCAGAGGTGTACACTTTACCCACAAGGAATGATCAACCTCTTTTGCCAGATCAGTTAACACACTTCCTTTGGTGTGTCGGCAAGGAGATCATACAGAGCCGTTACATTATCTAGATGTGGCTTTGAACCAGCCCGGGACGTTTGACCCTCGCCATGAAAACAGAAACACTCACCCAAGACGTGGATCCTTTCACTTTACACCCAACACCACGTTTCTGTTCACGGCCAGGCGTACACCGTTGCATTGGTATGTAGAAACCCCTACAGACAAACCGAAACGGAATGCCTGTGCAGAACTCCCGCCTTCCTTAGATGCAAAGCCACACCTAAACAACTTAATAGGCTAAGACCCGCCCATACAAGCCCTCGTGGTTGTACGAAATTCTTGGATCTATAGCGTCCCATTGCTCGGTCCTTAATCCGACACGGGCGATACTCCACCCTAACTACGTGCAAATCCCTCTGCACCTCCGGCTATTGCCAATAATCGCCCGTATCAAAACCATAGTTTTATTTTGGGTTTTAATCAACATACCCATAACCAATGACTTTATTTCCAACATTTTCCATTTCTTAAGAAACAAGTTTTGATCGATCATCATTCTCGCTTGTTCTAAAAGCATGGCTAAGCATGGATAAAAGTAATCGATATACCTGTAGGCGACATTAAGTAATTGTCTAAGCTTAATCTATGGTTATCAAGGTTCACATATTGATACTTATCAAGGAAGTTTCATGAGACAAAAGGTATAACGACCAAGATCACAAAATAGCAATTTACAAAAAGTAAACGATGCATAAAACATTTTAATAAACAATGCAAATTAAATTTGGGATCAAGATGGTCAAAGGGTGCTTGCCTTGCTTATATATCGCTTACGACTTAAGAAGCGATCACAGCTGACGGAGGCAACGGCGGAGGAAGGGACGTCGAATTCTACACGTCGATTGATCGGAAAATATAGCAAATAGTAAACTTCAATAAAGGCGAAAAGAAGACAGACAGAAAATCAAATAAAGATTCATTGCAGAAAACAGGGATGATATAGGGTTCGGATTATTTAAGTAATTACTTTATGTTTAACCTTAATGATGTAATGACGAACAAAACAGGGTTTCCTTTAGAGATTAACTATTCTTGAATTATTTAATTCAAGAGGCTAAAATTATGAATTTCAGTATTTATGACTTGAATTATAGATGCTAAAATTATTTGGATTAAAAGAAATAAAACACTAATTAAGGTTTACGCAATTAGTACTTAACCTTAAGATTTTGCATAAGAAGGGTTTTCATTAAGTTATGAGTGATAAGCCAGCTAATTAGATTTATTTATAGTTTTTAAGAAGGTTCTGGTGATACAAATATATTAACTACAAATTCCTTAATACAGGGTTCACAAATTCTTATTGAGACAAGGTTCATTAAACATAAAACGAAGGGTTATTTGACTACTAAAGTTTTTATGCAAAACATAGTGAAATAAGGTTATTTCTTCGGAACATGATAGCATATACTTTGAACAACATATCTAGACTGATTTTATACATTTTAGCTTTTTAGACGAGACATTATTTTCTTAGTTGAAAACGCTTGTATGACGTTAAAGGTTACGACAACCATAATTTTTAGGGGTATTCAACTAGCAGGATTTAATTGAAATGAAAGTTGTAAATGAAATATTTTTCTAGAATATTGTATACCATATCCTAAATATCATTTCTAAACTGATTTCTAATACATTTGCATTTAGACGAGAGGTTCTACGGATTGATGAAAAAGCTTGATGGCTCAATTTACTACTCGTTAATGGTTCAGTTTTTGATATTAGATTGCGACTACACCGCCTAGGATAATCTATCCATTTTTCAGGCATTAATAGGGCGTGACACTGGAAGTGATTTAAAGTTGGTTTCGCGACAAATGGCTTTTATCCGCGATGTTTTTCCTATAAGGATTCATTAGGGTTTAACCTTATTTTATTTCAACCTAGCACAAACATATGATATTTTTGTCTAAACAGCAAGGGAACTATTTTTCAAGGTTATAGGATTTGGTTTCGCCAAATTCTGAGTTTATTTGCGATAGCTACAACTATTCCAATTATGCAATTATTAACACTTTAATTATTTATCACTTATTGTTTTATGTAATAATATTTAAATATTATTTTATATCTGAGATCCTTGCAATGACAGAGGTATAATAAAACTGGTTTGGTTACTATTTGAATTCATTTGACTTATTTTAAATATTCCACTTTCTATACACATATACATGCACTTTATGTTTTAAATCTTTTCATATTTTTCAAGTTAATTCAAATCAAGTTCATTTATTAATTATCTTGGCAAAGTAAGGTATTCTACTGCCATGCTAATATTTAGATATCAATTTTACTTATTTCATGTTTCATTTATTCAATTTATGTATGTTTGAATTCCTAATACATTGAATACAACTTTTATTGGAAAGAAATTCAAACATAAGTGGAAATTAAATATTTTTATATATTTGAACTTCTGGAAACATGATTATTACACTAAAATTGGTTCCATTCATTTTTTAGTTCATTTACAACTTTTTAATATGAAGTGTACTTTTAACCCCTTTCTTTCATATTTGAATTTCAAATTTATCCAGTGAACATTTTCAAAATATTATTTTATATTCTGATAGAGCTAGATTTTAGGTGAATTTATAATTTTATTTCACTCAATTCGGAGTTACAAAGCAAAAGTTATAAATGTTTGAATCAATTCGGGTATTGAAAATAAAGTGTAAAATGAAAATACGTTTTTAATCAGAGAAGGCGCCTTTTACCATTTGTACTCGGTTTGCTTCAGCCGGCTGACAAGGAGGTCCCACGCAGCAGTGACACAGAACAGAGGAGTGGCTCGGGCTCAACGGCGACGGTTCGCGCGGGTTCCGCGGAATGGGTGGCACGGCGAGCTCCAGGGGATCTTGGCGCATTCGGGGGTGGTATCAATCATCGGCGGGGACGGCCGGAGAGGGCTGCCACCGGCGGCATGCGGCGGATGGAGGAGAAGCTCGCCGGAGAAGAAAAGCAGTGGTTCCCCGGTTGAATCGGTAATGGTTTAAGCATCTACGGGGTCAGGGCATTCCATTTTGGCGGTTGTCCAGGCCGGAGAAGCGACAGGTTGGGCCGCCACCGTGCACCGGAGCCGAGGAAGGAGGGTGCCCAGTGAGGATGGTCTGCAGGCGAAAAGAAATGGAGTTCGTGATGAGTAAAATAGGATGTCGGATGGTGCTAGAGGAAGAATCAATTGCAACGATGGATACCAATTTCGACCAATTGGAGTTCTTCCCCTTTCGTTTTTAGGCGCAAATGGTGAAGAACACGACTTGGCTTGATTGGTTGGTTCTATGAGTAGCTGAGAGAGAAGGGAGTTCAATGCGATGGCACTCTGTATTTATAGCCAAGGAACGATGTTGCACTGTGGTTTGAACATGGGAAGGGATGCGGCTCGGTTTGGCGCTTGCGCAATGAAGAAGCGCAGTTGTCTCGCCGGCAGGAAGCGACGTGAGAACGTGACCGGTATGGCGTGGGAAAGGTCAGGACAGACGTGGCCTTGGTCGGGTAGAGATGGCACGCGATGCGTTGAATCGGCGAGAAAGGAGCGGGGCTCGGAGTGTTCTTCACGGCAGAGAAGGAAAAAGAGAGGGAGAGGGAAAAGGTCGCTGGCAAAGGGTCCGGGACCACCGGTCGGTGAGAGAAGCGTTTTCCCGTTGCTTCCAGCGAACCGTTACGGAATAAAGTTGGCCCCACATGTCGGTGAGAGAGTTCGGCTGAAGGGATAAACTTCACGCAGACAGCTCCATGTGACCACTAAATTCGCTATCAAATCAGGGTATAATTTTGTGAAACTTTTTGACCAAGCTCTCCTGATAGTTTCTAATATCCAGTAAAAATTTGAGGTTAAAATAACGCATGGTTAAATTATAAAAATTCTGACACTGTAGGTTTGTACAAGATTTAAATTTCGGTTTTGTATTTATTTAAAGGTTCAAAAATTATTATTTATTTCTGAAACTTTTATGAGGGATTATATATAGGTCAAGTATGTCTCTGTAAAAGTTTCAAGTCAAAATATTTGGTATTTATTTTATAGAAATTCTGACATGAGAATTTCTAGTTTTGATGGTCTCTGTTTTTGAATTGTTAGAGGGCTCTGCCGACATGATCAATTCCTAAGATTTTTACCAGGTGTAAACACTGTACTGAGGGTGCTTTGGTAATTTTTCCAGATCCAGATAATCTTCGAATATTTTTCATTAATTCTGACTATCACTGTTTCTAGTCAAAAGAGGTGACATTAATGTTATTTACCCATTTTCTGTGCATAAAATTTTACTTCTTGATTTTTACTGACTTACCAGGGTGGTTAAGGTTCTATGGTAATTTTTCCAAAATTTATCTTTTACCATTTTATCTTGTTACCATTATCCATTCCTTAATTCCATTTCTTAACTTTTTCATTCAATATCAAAATCCAGGGAAAATCCAAATAAATTCCAATAATGTCGGGGAAAATCAGAAATAAATATATCCAATTTCAAAATATGAATTTTTATATTATTGCATTTTTCAGGATGTTACAAATCTACCCCCCTTACAGAAATCTCGTCCCCGAGATTTGCAAGGACTAAATGGGTTAGGAAATTCTTTCTCGGATGTGGTCTTGTTGTTTCCTCGTTTTCTTGTTTCCAGTATAGTTGCTTTGCAAAACATCGTTCTTGCGATTCCAAAGTGATGTGTCTAGAATGGAGAAGATTTCTATTTGGGTTTCGCGTAAGCAGATGCGGAATATTACTAAATATCTCTTTTGATTGCATAACTAGGATTATTAATGATGATAATCTAATTTAGAGAGTGACACGCGATATGTTTAGAATATTTGAGGAGAAAGAATTAATGTTTGTTACTCGATTCATTTGGGAAGAATTAAATGTTATCATCAAGAAATGATATTTAAATATAATGGTTGATTTGCACGATTTAATAACATTGACAAAATTAGATAAGAATGAAGGTTATTCTAAGTTGTCTTTAGATTGAAAACAAGGTATGATAATTTTGATTTGAGTTGAGGTAGGAGGATTATAAAATGATCCTGATGATTTAATTTACTTGGTCATCTCGGTAAACATAGAGTGTTGACTTTCTTTATATTTAGTACTTATGAAAGATTATAATGCACAAGGTCAAAAGATTGATTGTAGGGATGGCATACATAAAGGACGTACTCGATATTACATTAAGTGCCAAGTGTAAATACATAAGGAAGGTCTTTACATAAGCCTGACATTGAGACAGGGGTTGTTCTAGGTACTTGACATTTCCTAGGTCTTGATATAACTTGGAAATCACCGATGTCATCCTTGACGAGATGAAGAATTCTTCTTGGGTAGATTTTGGTGAAGTGATGAGATTCTTCTCGATCGATTTAAGCGGCGATGTCCATCTTATTCAAACAAATAGAAATGTTATCTGTTGATGTTCTAAAATAGATAGAAGATTGATTGGGCAATGGTTAAAGATGAAAACTGAAAGTTTAGCACTTGATATCTTACTGCTATTTGGAAGGATTAAGATAAGATATATTTTGATGAGAGTTCATTAAATTCACAAGGTAATATTCCGCTTATCGAAATATTACTTTTAAGATTAGACACAACGATTTCGATTTAATCTAAGTTCGCGTAAACTATATTTATAACAGATGTACCTGGCATTGTGTCAGATGCCATGATTGATGTCTCGAGTTGGAGTAAATACGGAGATAGGGCTTGTTGGCCTTGAGAACGAAGTTGATCTCTCTTCTTCTTTGGGCATTTGTTGGCATAATGTCCACGCCACGACAAAGAAAAGCATGTAACATTAGTTGCCCGGTTTTGGATACCGATGGTCGCTCACAAGCGTTGTTGGAGGAATGAACAAGTGATGGCTGAAATTGAGGATGGAATTGAGCGAGAATTCCTCTTGGGGCAAGCGCCTTCATTCAAGCCGTCTTTTCTTGAACCGATTCTTCGAGTAGACCGATTGATTTTGTTCCTCCTACTCTTGGAGTTATAATCTTAATCGATGTAACTTCCGTATGACCATAGTTGTAGGAAATATTTGTTCTCTTTGCGGGCATCGCTTAGCAAGATGACCCTTCCGGTGACAGTTGAAGCACTCACGCTTCTCTTGTAGGCGTCTTGATGGGTATGATTGGATTCTCAATACTATCTTCCTTTTAATTTCACTTATGGACATTCCTTGCCCAATGACCTTCTTCACCACCCAAGAAATATGCCGATGGCGATGGCCATTTATTACTTTCGGATGAAGGCGATCAAAGTCTATGTGTTGCTTCTTTAACTCCTTAGGCAATATTTTACGTAGCTAGCTTTTCCTTCTGATTGCCAAATCTTGAGTAACTAAGGTTCGAAATTTCTCTCGCTGATGCTGAATTGTATTGGCAACTATCGGACCTAGGGAACATTGAGTTGGGCAATGGTCATAACCTTCACAAAGGTAACAAGTGATATTACCCATGGGACATTTTCCAGGAGAATGATTTCCTTCACAGCTGGAGCAATTTATTGCATGCTCATCAGCAGTGTGTCCTATTTCTCCACAAATAATGCAAGCACGATCTTCGATTGGTGGGTTGGCAACACTTCAAAGAGCATCGCTTAGGTATCGAGTGAGATACAGGAGTAGGTTGTTTCTTTAAACCATTTCCTTTTCCGACGAGAATTACACCAAGGTTGAAATTGTTCTGTACTAAGTGTTGGGAATCTGGCTGAGCTAAGGTAGAGTTATCATTAGGTGGCTGAAAGCTTAGCATGGCTTCACTTTCCAAGACCTTGCCGAGGGATCTTGTCACAGGTATCCTGCAACAATGATTATTAGGACAATGTTATTTTGATGTAACTCGTTGGGTTTCATGAAGTGAATGAGAGCGCTAGCAATTTATACCAAGATTCTTTAGTAATAAAAGCTAACTTAAAGAGAGGCACACGGCATGTTAAAATGTTTGAGATGAATAAAAAGATACATCTCAACCAGAGTTATTTGGAAAGAACCGAAGATTGATTATAAAGGCTGAAAAACCTATTACTCATTACTTGTAGCGGATGAATTAATGGATTGTTTCGAAGGTGTCTTCAAGATATTGAAATTGAGAGGATATGGTTAGATGAAAGCTACCCATTTTACAAAGTATCATTCATTTATTAAAATATTATTTTGAGAATAGCTTATATATGAATTTGGTAATTTCTTGTTAATTTATAAGGCAGTGTCTCATTCCTTAAAACATTATTTCAAGGTTGGTCATTTGGTAGTTATTAGTTCATAAGGCGACTTTTCGTTCCTTAAAATATTCTTAATTAAATTTTCTTATTAAATAGGGGTTGGCACATCGTAAATTTTAACCTAATGGTTTAACATTTACGAGAGTAACCCAAAAGCAATACAAAAGTTTTCAGCAAAATTGCAATAACACAGTAAATTTATATTTATTTTACTTAGTATGTGGGAGGGGCATCTAATATTTTTCTTCTACTATCCTGACCATATGTATTTCTTCATAAAAGGTTTATTATGTAGTTTAAAATAATGTATAATTTGGGTAGTGCTATCTTTAAAATAGGCCGTTTGACGATAAGTCTCTTTTAATTTTGCACTACTTGCTAATGTCGAGACTCCCAAGCTTCCATGAAGTCGAAGGTTGTGACACTTTGTTACCTCCCTATTCTCAGAGTTGTTGATGTAGACGTCACTACGTTTATTGATTTATTACCAGAATTGTTTTCAAAAAGATTTGTCGGTAGTTTTTATTAAGCATAAGGAGAGAGTTTCTTCTAGATAGGATAACTAGAAGTGAAGAGAGAAAATTCTACAAGGAAGAAATGGGTATATGAATTATCCATTAAAAGGGAAGGGTGTACAGATAAAGAAACTAAATCTCATAAATGGGAAAAGAGCATACCTACAACTAATGCTGCTTTTTTTTTCCTATTAGAAAATAGGATTTTCAATTTTCAATTTTTTTGTATTTCCTTTTAGAAAATAAGACTTTCGATGTTTCCATTTCCTTTCGATTTAACATTCTAAATTTTCCATTTAAAGCATATAATAATAATAATATTTTTTTGCTTGTATTCATGGTATGCAATCTAGGTATAGAAATGAGGTGGGTTTTGTGGCATGGTCAGGAGTTATTATTAGGAAAAATTAGGTTTTAACTAACCTAAAACAGCTTACGTAAATTAGTGGTTATTAGTATCTTGGCCTTGGTTTATTTATGAATGGTGTGGTCTCAAGTAAGCTAGAAGTAGTAATGGAGACTATATTACTAATCCTAACGATGCTTGATTTTAAGAAAAACTAATGATCATAATTGTTTACACAGATGAAAAGTTGTACAAAAAGAAAGGATAAATTTGAAAGAAATTTTATAGAAGTAAGAGATGAGCTATCTTATGATTTCTAATTTTTATCCTATGGGTTAAGTTTTCCATATTCATACATAAGGACAACTTATTATGAAACTTTAACCTAGAGGTTAAGTTCACATATAAATCAGTCCTAACAAACCAAATAAAAACCAATCTTCAAGTAGCGAGTTATAAACACCACATAAAAAAAATGCTTTATATAATTAGAGCAGAATAATACGCTATGCGTAAGGGTTTCTTATCTTAAGGTGAATCCTAACATACCCTAATCTTCCATATTTTATCGTTAGGTGAAGTCGTCTCTTTGTGAAGTAAAATCTTTGAGTTTTACTTTTGCTTTGTCGAGGTTAACAAAGCGTTGTCGGCTTCCTTAAGGTTGTTGGTGTAGTCCTCATTGGCAAGCATAAAGGGTGGTAGCGACATGTCTCGGACGTCTTCAAAAACAAATTGCTAAGATACACCATCTTTAAGGAAAGAGAATAATTTGTTTACAAATCAAAATGAAAGTAGTGGTAAGTATAAAAACTTAAGAATGAGGAGAGAATAGCAAAGCCTACATTTTGCAAATATAGTAGCTTTTGAGAATAAGATTTTGAACTTGCTTATTCCAATGCTAACGACCATTCTATCTAGAGTTTATCCTACAACAAGATAGCTCGATACCAATGTCAGATCGACCCCATTTTTACAAACTTGCAAAAATGGAAATCTAATGTGCATTTCCGTACTAGTCCCATGATCAGTAGCTAGTACGCACATACACCAATTGGAATCACAACCATACAACATAATATTAAGCGGAAGCTATTATTTAAAGAAAATCTTACAACTCAGAGATATAGCAGCAAAAGAAGCAAGGTCTTGTAGTGTGCCCATCCAAAACCCGCAGGCAACTGACAAGGCATAATCCCTAGAAAGATTCGATGAAGAAAATCCCGCAACCTGCGATGAAAAGGAATCCTCGAAGCTTCGCTAAATTATCCACCTAAAAACCACATATAAGCAAGGGTGAGTACTTTCAGACTCGCAAGACTTGAGCAAAGCCTATAATATATGCGAGCCATTTCAAAGGAGGCTACTACAGTTAATTTGCATAAAGCAGAATTGACATTGTAAAACAAGTTATTTGCAAACGGAATTTGTAAAAGCATAATTGACTGATATGAAATAAGTAAAACATAAGTAATATTCACAACCCATCGTGAATATCGAATAATCCAGAAATGGAATCCAACAATGTCGATCCTTTGACATGAAAACAAAAGCTGCTAAACAAGTTCCAAACCAAAACCCAATTTTGGAAAATACCAAAGCATTCTAACATTGGAATGACTTCACCAAGTGTCCATAACCGTGGACACGGCTAATCGATTAGATTTACACTCTGCAGAGGTGTACACTTTACCCACAAGGAATGATCAACCTCTTTTGCCAGATCAGTTAACACACTTCCTTTGGTGTGTCGGCAAGGAGATCATACAGAGCCGTTACATTATCTAGATGTGGCTTTGAACCAGCCCGGGACGTTTGACCCTCGCCATGAAAACAGAAACACTCACCCAAGACGTGGATCCTTTCACTTTACACCCAACACCACGTTTCTGTTCACGGCAAGGCGTACACCGTTGCATTGGTATGTAGAAACCCCTACAGACAAACCGAAACGGAATGCCTGTGCAGAACTCCCGCCTTCCTTAGATGCAAAGCCACACCTAAACAACTTAATAGGCTAAGACCCGCCCATACAAGCCCTCGTGGTTGTACGAAATTCTTGGATCTATAGCGTCCCATTGCTCGGTCCTTAATCCGACACGGGCGATACTCCACCCTAACTACGTGCAAATCCCTCTGCACCTCCGGCTATTGCCAATAATCGCCCGTATCAAAACCATAGTTTTATTTTGGGTTTTTAATCAACATACCCATAACCAACAGCTTTATTTCCAACATTTTCCATTTCTTAAGAAACAAGTTTTGATCTGATCATCATTCTCAGTTGTTCTAAAAGCATGGCTAAGCATGGATAAAAGTAATCGTATATACCCAGGGCGACATTAAGTAATTGTCTAAGCTTAATCTATGGTTATCAAGGTTCACATATTGATACTTATCAAGGAAGTTTCATGAGACAAAAGGTATAACGACCAGTATCACAAAATAGCAATTTACAAAAAGTAAACGTATGCATAAAATATTTTAATAAACAATGCAAATTAAACTCTGGGATCAAGATGGTCAAAGGGGGTGCTTGCCTTGCTTATATATCGTTTACGACGAAGACGCGATCACAAATGGTTTGAGGCAACGGCGGAGGAAGGGACGTCAATTCTACACGTCGATTGATCGGAAAATATAGCAAATAGTAAACTTCAATAAAGGCGAAAAGAAGACAGACAGAAAATCAAATAAAGATTCATTGCAAAAAACAGGGATGATATAGGGTTCGGATTATTTAAGTAATTACTTTATGTTTAACCTTAATGATGTAATGACGAACAAAACAGGGTTTCCTTTAGAGATTAACTATTCTTGAATTACGAATTCAAGAGGCTAAAATTATGAATTTCAGTATTTATGACTTCGAATTATAGATGCTAAAATTATTTGGATTAAAAGAAATAAAACACTAATTAAGGTTTACGCAATTAGTACTTAACCTTAAGATTTTGCATAAGAAGGGTTTTCATTAAGTTATGAGTGATAAGCCAGCTAATTAGATTTATTTATAGTTTTAAGAAGGTTCGTGATACAAATATATTAACTACAAATTCCTTAATACAGGGTTCACAAATTCTTATTGAGACAAGGTTCATTAAACATAAAACGAAGGGTTATTTGACTACTAAAGTTTTTATGCAAAACATAGTGAAATAAGGTTATTTCTTCGGAACATGATAGAATATACTTTGAACAACATATCTAGACTGATTTTATACATTTTAGCTTTTTAGACGAGACATTATTTTCTTAGTTGAAAACGCTTGTATGACGTTAAAGGTTACGACAACCATAATTTTTAGGGGTATTCAACTAGCAGGATTTAATTGAAATGAAAGTTGTAAATGAAATATTTTTCTAGAATATTGTATATCATATCCTAAATATCATTTCTAAACTGATTTCTAATACATTTGCATTTAGACGAGAGGTTCTACGGATTGATGAAAAAGCTTGATGGCTCAATTTACTACTCGTTAATGGTTCAGTTTTTGATATTAGATTGCGACTACACCGCCTAGGATAATCTATCCATTTTTCAGGCATTAATAGGGCGTGACACTGGAAGTGATTTAAAGTGGTTTCGCGACAAATGGCTTTTATCCGCGATGTTTTTCCTATAAGGATTCATTAGGGTTTAACCTTATTTTATTTCAACCTAGCACAAACATATGATATTTTTGTCTAAACAGCAAGGGAACTATTTTTCAAGGTTATAGGATTTGGTTTCACAAATTCGAGTTTATTTTGATAGCTACAACTATTCCAATTATGCAATTATTAACACTTTAATTATTTATCACTTATTGTTTTATGTAATAATATTTAAATATTATTTTATATCTGAGATCCTTGCAATGACAGAGGTATAATAAAACTGGTTTGGTTACTATTTTAATTCATTTGACTTATTTTAAATATTCCACTTTCTATACACATATACATGCACTTTATGTTTTAAATCTTTTCATATTTTTCAAGTTAATTCAAATCAAGTTCATTTATTAATTATCTTGGCAAAGTAAGGTATTCTACTGCCATGCTAATATTTAGATATCAATTTTACTTATTTCATGTTTCATTTATTCAATTTATGTATGTTTGAATTCCTAATACATTGAATACAACTTTTATTGGAAAGAAATTCAAACATAAGTGGAAATTAAATATTTTTATATATTTGAACTTCTGGAAACATGATTATTTCACTAAAATTGGTTCCATTCATTTTTTAGTTCATTTACAACTTTTTAATATGAAGTGTGCTTTTAACCCCTTTCTTTCATATTTGAATTTCAAATTTATCCAGTGAACATTTTCAAAATATTATTTTATATTCTGATAGAGCTAGATTTTAGGTGAATTTAGAATTTTATTTCACTCAATTCGGAGTTACAAAGCAAAAGTTATAAATGTTTGAATCAATTCGGGTATTGAAAATAAAGTGTAAAATGAAAATACGTTTTTAATCAGAGAAGGCGCCTTTTACCATTTGTACTCGGTTTGCTTCAGCCGGCTGACAAGGAGGTCCCACGCGGCAGCGGCTACGAACGCAGGAGTGGCTCGGGCTCAACGGCGACGGTTCGCGGGTTCCGCGGAATGGGTGGCACGGCGAGCTCCAGGGGATCTTGGCGCATTCGGGGGTGGTATCAATCATCGGCGGGGACGGCCGGAGAGGGCTGCCACCGGCGGCATGCGGCGGATGGAGGAGAAGCTCGCCGGAGAAGAAAAGCAGTGGTTCCCCGGTTGAATCGGTAATGGTTTAAGCATCTACGGGGTCAGGGCATTCCATTTTGGCGGTTGTCCGGGCCGGAGAAGCGACAGGTTGGGCCGCCACCGTGCACCGGAGCCGAGGAAGGAGGGTGCCCAGTGAGGATGGTCTGCAGGCGAAAAGAAATGGAGTTCCGGCGTGATGAGTAAAATAGGATGTCGGATGGTGCTAGAGGAAGAATCAATTGCAACGATGGATACCAATTTCGATCGAATTGGAGTTCTTCCCCTTTCTTTTTTCGCGCAAATGGTGAAGAACATGACTTGGCTTGATTGGTTGGTTCTATGAGTAGCTGAGAGAGAAGGGAGTTCAATGCGATGGCACTCGTGTATTTATAGCCAAGGAACGATGTTGCACGTGGTTTGAACATGGGAAGGGATGCGGCTCGGTTTGGCGCTTGCGCAATGAAGCGGCAGCATGTGTCTCGCCGCAGGAAGCGACGTGAGAACGTGACCGGTATGGCGTGGGGAAAGGTCAGGACAGACGTGGCCTTGGTCGGGTAGAGATGGCACGGCGATGCGTTGAATCGGCGAGAAAGGAGCGGGCTCTGGAGTGTTCTTCACGGCAGAGAAGGAAAAAGAGAGGAGAGGGAAAAGGTCGCTGGCAGGGGTCCGGACCACCGGTCGGTGAGAGAAGCGTTTTCCGTTGCTTCCAATGAACCGTTACGGAATAAAGTTGGCCCCACATGTCGGTGAGAGAGTTCGGTCAAGGGATAAACTTCACGCAGACAGCTCCATGTGACCACTAAATTCGCTATCAAATCAGGGTATAATTTTGTGAAACTTTTTGACCAAGCTCTCCTGATAGTTTCTAATATCCAGTAAAAATTTGAGGTTAAAATAACGCATGGTTAAATTATAAAAATTCCGACACTGTAGGTTTGTACAAGATTTAAATTTCGGTTTTGTATTTATTTAAAGGTTCAAAAATTATTATTTATTTCTGAAACTTTTATGAGGGATTATATATAGGTCAAGTATGTCTCTGTAAAAGTTTCAAGTCAAAATATTTGGTATTTATTTTATAGAAATTCTGACATGAGAATTTCTAGTTTTTGATGGTCTCTGTTTTTGAATTGTTAGAGGGCTCTGCCGACATGATCAATTCCTAAGATTTTTACCAGGTGTAAACACTGTACTGAGGGTGCTTTGGTAATTTTTCCAGATCCAGATAATCTTCGAATATTTTTCATTAATTCTGACTATCACTGTTTCTAGTCAAAAAGAGGTGACATTAATGTTATTTACCCATTTTTCTGTGCATAAAATTTTACTTCTTGATTTTTACTGACTTACCAGGGTGGTTAAGGTTCTATGGTAATTTTTCCAAAATTTATCTTTTACCATTTTATCTTGTTACCATTATCCATTCCTTAATTCCATTTCTTAACTTTTTCATTCAATATCAAAATCCAGGGAAAATCCAAATAAATTCCAATAATGTCGGGGAAAATCAGAAATAAATATATCCAATTTCAAAATATGAATTTTTATATTATTGCATTTTTCAGGATGTTACATACATATACAAGGCTTATGTCTTGATGCAAATTACACTTGTGTATATATATGTATTTCATTAAAACATTTTAACAGTGGCAAATTACTCATCAATATACCAATTCACATCTTGGTACACCTATTAGATACTTTTCATATGCATATACATATATTGCTACTAATTATTATATGCACACATTTATCTTCATATATCTTTTTCATTTGACCCTTTTATTATTCATACATCAAATCTAAAGCAAGTTTATACCTTAATCATTTCAGCATATTAAAGTAGCCTACTGACATCTAAGTGTTTATAAATCAATTTTATTTATTTTAGAATTTCCTTTATACAATTATTCGTTTTTGATTATTTATTCTATTGAGAATAACCTTTAATGGGAAATGATTTAAACAAAGGTAAAATATAAATATTTTTATATATTCGAGTTCCTGGATGCATAAAGATTCTAATAAAATTGTTTTCATTAAATTCTAAGTTTATCTACAACATTTTAATATGTAGCATATATTTGAGCCCTTTTGTTTGAATTTGAATTTCAACTTGACCCAGTACTGTTTTTCAAAATGTTTTTGCATATTATGGAAGAACTTGATTTTAGGTGATTTTATAATTTTGTTTCATTTTATTGGGACATATAATGTAAAAGTTATAAATACTTTTGTGCTCTCGGTTAAAGGAAATTCTAAAGAAAACAGAAAATACGTTTTCATAG
Source organism: Otatea glauca (assembly GCA_036346275.1). NCBI lineage: Eukaryota > Viridiplantae > Streptophyta > Magnoliopsida > Poales > Poaceae > Otatea > Otatea glauca. The sequence goes on from CM070713.1 coordinate 21,869,615, forward strand.
CATAGAAAGCGTATTTTACCGCTGAAGTGAAGTCCATTGCGCCACTGACATATCGGTCCCACTGTGCAGTGAAGGAAAGCAGGGCACGGGCTTGCCCGGCTCGCCGGCGGCGAAGGGAAGCTGGAGCCAACGAACGTGTTCCACGGAGGGCACCAGGGCATCGGCGTGCATGCAGGGGAGGTGTCGGTTTGGCCAGTGGAGGCTAGTATTGGTGCGTCACCGAGCTCATGTGGCACCAAAAATGGCGGTTCGGCAACGAGAAAAATCAGCTCGACTCGAGTCAAATTGATGAAGGATTGAGCAAAAGGGGTTCTCGGGGGTTCTATCTTACCATTTGGTTGGTCGGGAGGACGGCTGGAGCGGGGTGCCACTGAGTGGCCGGATCTGGAGAAGAAAGCGGCGGGGGTGGCTCAACTCAGCGAATGAGAGCTGCAATAAAGCGAAGAATGTCGATCCTTAGATGCTCAGGATGCACACATAGGGATGAATTGGTCTACGGTTCACCTGAGCATTTGATTTCGCTTTCGCCTCTTCCCTTGGAGTGTGCGGCAAAACAAAGGAGAAGCTCTCCGTTTGGGTCGCTCGTTTTGAAGATGATCAAGAGAATAGAGGGGTCTCAATACGGCTCTGATCAAGTATCTATAAACGACTTACATGGGTCTCGCCAGCGCTTGAACGCACGCGCGGACTCGGGCTCAGCTCTGTGCAAACACGGTGGGTTGGCGCGGCATTTTGGCTGAGGAGGAATGGCGCGAGGGCTTGGAATGATCGGCGGTATGACGCACGTGTGGCTGAGGACAACCGTGGCGGCGCAGAGGAAGCGTGGGGTGGCGCAGCTGGTACGCTGGCTCGGCGAAGAAGGCGCGAGACAAAGAGAGCGAGCAGAGAGAGCTGCGAGAGGAGAAGGGAAAGGGAAACGGGGCGGCTGACTGACATGCGGGACCGGGTCCACTGGCAAGGAGAGGAGGGCTTTCCTGGTGCTTCCAGTGAGTTCTCGCGGTCACTGTGACTGGGACCGACATGGTAGCGAGAGGAGGCGAGACAAAAAGATAAACTTGGCCGGGACAAGCTGGTACACTCATTAAAATACCTACAGTTCCCTGTAAAATTTTGTGAAACTTTTTTACCGAGCCTTCCTGGTAGTTTATACCTTCCGGTAAAATTTTGAGACTAAAATACCCTACAATGAATTAATTAAAATTCTGACACTATGCACTATCCAGAATTTCCATTTCGGGTTTTGATTTATTTAAGTGTGTAAATCATTTTAATTATTTTCCAAACATTTTATAAGAGTTCTATTTAAGATATCTATTCTTCCATAAAAATTTAAAGTTAAAATATTGTATATTTATTTTATATAAATTCTGACATGCTGATTTATAGATTTTAAATGCCTCTGTTTTTGAATTTTAAAAAGGCTTATATGAATTTATTAATTTCTAATATTTTTACCAGAGGTGGCCAATGTATTGAGGACATTATGGTAAATGTTTTAGGTGCGGATTATTTACTAAAGTTCTACAATAAATCTGCCTTGCACTATTTAGAGGTCAAAGGGATGTCATTTCATTTGTTTAATCACTATGCTATGCATTAAAAATTATGTACCGCTGAAATTATTTTAAATATATAAACTTTTCAATATTTTACTTTTACCTTTTATCTTCTTACCATTTTACCTTTTTACCATTTCCCTTTTTCTATTATCTTTTGATTGATTTTCATCCAATACAAAAGTCCAAGAAAATTCAAATAAGAACCAATAATGCCAATAAAACTTAGAATTAAACATATTCAAATTTAAAATATTCATTTTTATTTTATTGCATTTTTCGGGATGTTACAATATCAGTCAAATATGCTTTTACAAATTCCGTTTACAAATAACTTGATTTTACAATGTCAATTCTGCTTTATGCAAATTAACTGTAGTAGCCTCCTTTGAAATGACCTGCATATATTATAGGTTTTGCTAAAGTCTTGCGGAGTACGAAAGTACTCACCCTTACTTATATGTTGTTTTTAGGTGGATAAGTTAGCGAAGCTTCGAAGATTTCTTTCGTCGCAAGTTGCGGGTTTATCTTCGACGTGTTCTTTCTAGAGTTTATGCCTCGTCAGTTGCCTGCGAGTCAGATGGGCACACTGCAGGACTTTGCTTCTTTTGCTGTTGTAATCTCTGAGTTGTAAAGTTTTCTTTAATAGCTTCCGCTTAATAATATGTTGTATGGTTGTGATTCCAATTGGTGTGTATGTGCATACTAGCTACTGATCATAAGACTAGTACGGAATGCACATTAGATTTCAATTTTTGCATTTATGTAAAAATAGAGGTCGTCACACAGCACGTGCTCGGGGACTCTTGATTACAATCAGCAACTGTATATTTGAGTGATGATGCCAATGAAGATCCTGTACATTGTGGCAGTGTATCTTACAGATGGTAGTATTTAACAGGTTTTGAATTAATTGGAAATGTTTTGGTGAAGATTGATGATCGCACAAGTATAATCGAATTTGAACGCGCGGTGCTCTATGCATATATGGAATTTCTGTGGTAAATATGTTGTACATGTACGAATACCAGTCTGTACAGATAAGGATGTGCTTGGGATTACTCTCGAACGTCATTAATTTGATAATTAAAGCCAGGTGACAATTAATCGGAACCAAGGAAAAGATGATTCCAATACTGTGAATAAGCAAGCATGCAGCAAAATATTAAGCAGAAATTGATTGTTGCCATGAAGAGACAACTAACCACGAGTGAATGTACATACATACCCATGCATGTAGATGTAGTTGAGTATAGATATGTATATAAACAAAACGATGCACGAAAGAGGAAACCCACAAGGATCGGACCCGAGGCGTACGAACCGTAAAGCAGAGGGGGGGGGGGGGGGGCAGCGTGACGTCCGTTTGAAACGTATGACACCTGTTTCCCGCGCGACGTCTTTCCTTTCTTTGTCGAGGCCGCCGGCGGTAACCGCCGCAGGTAGGTGCGTCAGGTGGAGCCGCCCGCCTACAAATACCTCCCTCCTGGCACAGCACAACACACACCACCATAGCTGTAGCATACCATACCTCGCTCTAGCTAGCTAGATCTTCTCTTCCCTTGTCTTGTCTTCCCGTGTGTTGGATCGATCCCGGCCATTCCCATGGCCCTCATCGTCCGCGACGTCCTTTACCTTTATGGCACCGCCCGCGCCGCCTACGAGCGCTTCATCGGCATCGGCGGCAACCCCGAGCAGGCGCGGAACGCGGTGGCGCTGTTGGCCTGGCTCGACCAGGCAAACGTGCCGGCCATCCACCACGTCCCGGAGCTCAGCCCCAGCGCCGTCAACCAAGTTGCTTCGGAGGCCAACTGCATCCTCGACTGCCTGCGACATCCGGACCCTGTGCTGCCCGCCATCCCGCTCATCTCCGCACTCTGCAAGGACGGCGACGTGGACCCCCGCTTTTTCGCCTTCCACCAGGACCTCGTTGTGCGTGGCGTCGCCGACATCCTCGATGGCGTCGGCACCCTCATCTTCGACGACCGCCTGCACGTGCTCCTGCGCCGGTACGAGACCGGCCTCGTCGGGAACCCGCCCGAGCTGGCAGCGCCATACAGCTGCCGCCCCGTCACCGTGCCGGAGGATTGCCGCTCCATGTTCATCACCTTCTCCAGGGGGATGCCCATTGGACGAGAGGAGATATTCGACTACTTCAGGAAGTAAGCATCGCATAGATATCTATGTATATATGTATATGTTTTTTTTTTGCAATGTTGCATCGCATCGCATGGATATCCATCAAATTAAACCCTAGCAACGTACGCATATGTATATGTGCATATGATTGGCATCTGCAGGAAGTGGGGCGACTGCGTTGTGCGCGTGTTAATGGAAAAGACGGCGGGGGGATTGCCGCCGATGTACGGGCGGATCATCTTCAAGAGCGAGGCATTCGTGGGGCTCGTGCTCAACGGTGAGCGCCTCGTAAAGATCACCATCGGACACCGACAGATCTGGCTCCGCAAGTACGTCCCGAGGCCAGCCAACAACTGATTCCGGCCTACATCGACTAGCGTGCCGCAGGCAACCAAGCTATACATCGAAATTATATGTTGGATGATATGAATGAATCGCACGCTCAATAGGTTTGGGTCGACGGCCAAATGATGTTTTGTTTATGCCATTAATTGTTATTGTATGTCACTAGCGCCAGACAATATGTAATGGTTGTATCCATGGACCATGGTACTTGCAAATTCTGAATAATGGAAATCAATTAATTTCAATCAAGGAGTGTATCGATTTCTTTTCTTTGATCGAGTGTACTGAATCTCTTATGTCTTAATTATGAGTTCATAAAACAATTCAAATTGTGTTGTACAGGGGAAATAAACTTAAGGGAACAGTTAAATTTCTGTCGAATGAATTTTTTTGTGTGATTTCAGTCGTTTTTTCTCCTGCATGCATGCATTGCACGCACGCATCTAGTCGTGCTCCCCGTTTAAACTTAATTAATTAATTAATTTCCGTGGCCGGCTGGTGTAGGCACGCAAGGCAACGGATTCATGGCGCGCGACCTGACAATGAAGTAGTCGTTCTTACTCACCGTGATGCCTTAATTTGAGTTCCTCCCTTATAGTGAAGCTGTGAGGCCCCCCCCCCCCCCCCCCCAACACAAATATAGAACGGAAAGCCTCCATGTGACTATAGTACTAGTTTTCTATGATCAGTGTCTAGTACGCAGATGTTTATAACATCGGTCTTACATCCATACACAGATTTTATTACAAGCTGAAACAAGTTTTAATTATACAAAGTTCATACATAAAATATTACATAGCAGCGGAAATAATACAAGATCCAAAAGCCTTGTTGTTCGCACATCCAGACCCGCAGGCAACTGACAAGGCTATCCCTAGAAGAAATCGTTATCAAAATCACCGTAACCTGCGTTGAAGTATGAATCGTCCAGTATTCCGCATTCCTCGCCTTCTGATTCAACAATTTAAACAAGTTTGAGTACTTGTGTACTCAGCAATACTTATAGTGTTTCACAAATGCAGATAAAATTAACATGCAGGCTATTGACAATAGAGAGGCTCTACAGCTATTTTGCATCGGCATAGATGAATCATGAGCATATGAATATGATAGATTTCAAATGGAAATTGTAAAAGCCAGTATGGTTATTAAAATAATGACTAAGTATAGATTTCGTGATATAGTCTACCCGACTGTTTAGGCCCAAACATTGTCGACCCCTAACACGAAATAACGGTTGCCAAACCAGTTCCCAACCAAAACCAATTTTTAGAAAATACCAAAACTCTAACAGTGAGATGACTTCACCAAGTGCCCATGACCACAGGCGTGACTAATCGATTAGTTTTATACTCTGCAGAAGTGTATAGCTTTACTCATAAGAAATAATCAACCTCTTTTGCTAGGCCAATAACGCACTTCCTTTCGTGTGTCGGCAATGAGATCATACCATAACCATTACATTACCCAAACATGACTTAATTTGCACCAGCCCACTAATGATAACCCTTGCCATGGTGGCAGAAACACTCACCAAAGACATAATATCATTCACACATTAACACAGGCAGTTCCACATATGTTTCTCCCCACAGTAAGGAGTACACCATTGCATTGGAATGTAGAAACCCTGTGAGACCCTGTTCTGATGAACAGGAACCTCCATGTGATTACTGTGCCATTCCCTGGATCAGTAGCTAGCACTCACATGTTTACAACAATTGGAATCACAACCATACAACAAATATTATTAAGCGGAAGCTATTACATAAAGAAACTCTTACAAATCAGAGATAAAGCAGCATAAGAAGCAAAGTCTTGTAGTGTGCCCATCCAACACCCGCAGGCAACCGACAAGGCATAATCCCTAGAAAGATTCGACGAAGAAAAACCCGCAACTCGATTTAAAGAAACCTTCAAGATCGGCAACTTAACCACCTAAAAACCACATATAAGCAAGGGTGAGTACATTCGTACTCTGCAAGACTTGAGCAAAGCCTATAATATATGCAGGCCATTTCAAAGGAGGCTACTACAGTTAATTTGCATAAAGCAGAATTGACATTGTAAAACAAGTTATTTGCAAACGGAATTTGTAAAAGCATAATTGACTGATATGAAATAAGTAAAGCATAAGTAATACTCACAACCCATCGTGAATATCGAATAATCCAGAAATGGAATCCAATAATGTCGATCCTTTGACATGAAACAAAAGCTGATAAAACAGGTTCCAAACCAAAACCCAATTTTGGAAAATACCAAAGCATTCTAACATTGGAATGACTTCACCAAGTGTCCATAACCGTGGACACGGCTAATCGATTAGATTTACACTGCAGAGGTGTACACTTTACCCACAAGGAATGATCAACCTCTTTTGCGGATCGGTTAACACACTTCCTTTGGTGTGTCGGCAAGGAGATCATACTGAGCCGTTACATTATCTAGATGTGGCTTTGAACCAGCCGGGACGTTTGACCTCGCCATGAAAGCAAACACTCACCCAAGATGTGGATCCTTTCACTTTACACCCAACACCACGTTTCATTCACGGCCAAAGCGTACACCGTTGCATTGGTATGTAGAAACCCCTACAGACAAACCAAACGGAATGCATGCAAGACTCCCGCCTTCCTTAGATGCAAAGCCACACCTAAACAACTTAATAGGCTAAGACTGTCCCATACCAGCCCTCGTGGTTGTACGAAATTCTTGGATCTATAGCGTCCCATTGCTCGGTCCTTAATCCGACACGGCGATACTCCACCCTACACTACGTGCAAATCCTCTCGCACCTCGGCTATTGCCAATAATCGCCGTGATCAAAACCATAGTTTTATTTTGGGTTTTAATCAACATACCCATAACCAACGACTTTATTTCCAACATTTTCCATTTCTCAAGAAACAAATTTTGATCTGATCCTCATTCTCATTTGTTCTAAAAGCATGGCTAAGCATGGATAAAAGTAATCGCATATACCCACAATGACATTAAGTAATTGTCTAAGCTCAATCTATGGGTATCAAGGTACACATGTTCATACTTATCATGGAAGTTTCATGAGACAACAGGTATAACTACCAGCACCACAAAATAGCGAATTTACAGAAAGTAAACGTATGCATGAAACATTTTAATAAACAATGCAAATTAAATTCTGGGATCAAGATGGTCAAAGGAGGGTGCTTGCCTTGCTCATATATCGTTTACGACGAAGACGCGATCGCAGACAGCGGAGGCAACGAGCGGAGGAAGGGACGTCGAATTCTACACGTCGATTGATCGGAAAATAGCAAATAATAAACTTCAATAAAGGCGAAAAGAAGATGATGAACATCAAATAAAGATTCATTGCGTAAAACAGGAATACTTTAGAGTTTGAATTATTTAAGCAATTACTTTATTCTTAAACTTAATGACTTCATGATAAACAAAACAGGGTTTTCTTTAGAGATTATCTATTCTTGAATTACGAATTCAAGAGGCTAAAATTATGAATTTCAGTATTTACGATTTCGAATTATAGATGCTAAAATTATTTGGATTAAAAGAATTGAAATACCAATTAAAGTAGTTATGCAAAACATATTTAATTCTTTAAGTGATTTGCATAAGAAACGATCTGAGCGAGTTATGGTGATAAGGTAGCTAATTAGATTTATTTATAGTTTTAAGAAGGTTCTGTGATACAAATTTATTAACTTCAAATTCCTTATTACAAAGTTCACTTAATCCTTATTGCGGTAGGGTTCGCTAAACATAGAACGAAGGGTTATTTGACTATTACAGTTTATATGTAAAACATGATGAAATGAGGTTATTTCTTCGGAACTAAATAGCATATACTTTGAAGAACATATCTAGACTGATTTTATACATTTTAGCTTTTAGACGAGACATTATTTTCTTAGTTGAAAACGCTTATATGACATTAAAGGTTACGACAATCATACTTTTTAGGGGTATTCAACTAGCAGGATTTAATTGAAATGAAAGTTGTAAATGAAATATTTTTCTAGAATATTGTATACCATATCCTAAATATCATTTCTAAACTGATTTCTAATACATTTGCATTTAGACGAGAGGTTCTACGGATCGATGAAAAGGCTTGATAGTTCAATTTACTACTCGACTACAGCTCAGCTTTTGATATAAGGTTGCGACTACACCGCCTAGGATAATCTACTCATTTTCAGGCATTAATAGGGCATGATATTAGAAGTAATTTAAGGTTGGTTTCGCGACAAATGGCTTTTATCCGCGATACTTTTCCTATAAACGATCATTAGGGTCTAACATTATTTTATTTCAACCTAACACTAACATAAGATATTTTTGCCTAAATAGCAAGGGTACTACTTTTCAAAGCTATAGGATTTGATTTCATCAAATTCAGAGTTTATTTGTTAAAGTTATGACTATTCCAATTACGAAATTATCAATACTTTATCTATTGATCATTTACTGTTTTATATAATAATATTTATATATTATTTTATATCTGAGATCCTTGCAATGACAGAGGTATAATAAAACTGGTTTGGTTACTATTTGAATTCATTTGATCCATGTCACGATTATTTGATCTTCTATGCCATATGAATATACACTTTTTACATTTTAGTTACTTCATACTTGTCATAATAATTCAATTCAAATTCATTTCTTAAATATTTTGGAAACTCAAGTATCCTACTGACATGCTAATATTTAGAAACTAATTTTACTTATTCCATATTCCTTTTATTCAAATTATGTTTATTTGAATTTTCTAATACATTGATTATAATCTTTACTAGAAGGTAATTCAAACAATAATGAAACTTAAATATTTTTATATATTTGAACTTCTGGAAGTATGAATATTTTACTAAAATTAGTTTCATTCCACCTAAAGTTTGTTTACAACTTTTTAATATGTAGTACTTATTTATGTCTCTTCTTTAAATTTGAATTTCAAATTTATGCATTGAACATTTTCAAAATATTATTTTATATTCTGATAGAGCTAGATTTTAGGTGAATTTAGAATTTTATTTCACTCAATTCGGAGTTATAATGCAAAAGTTATAAACATTTAAAGTAGCTCGGTATGTAAATTCAGAAAATTGAAAATACGTTTTGAGTGGGAAGACGTATTCTACCGAAAGTGATCAAGACTTTGCGCGTTTGGGTGACGGTGAGGTCCCACACGCAGCGATTACGAATGCAGGAGTGGCTCGGGCTCAACGGCGACGGTTCGCGGGTTTCGGCGGAATGGGTGGCACGGCGAGCTCGAGGATCTTGGCGCATTCGGGTGGTATCAATCATCGCGGGGCGGCGGAGAGGGCTGCCACCGCGGCATGCGCGCGCAGGAGGTGCGGGTCGCCGAGAAGAAAAGCAAGACTCCCGGCGAATGGATAGCATTTTAAGCATCCACGCAACTCTGTGGTTCCATTTTCCGGTCGGCCGGCCGAGAAGCGACGGTTTGGCGTCACCGCGGCCGACCGTGGAGAAGAAAGACAGTGGTGGCGGCGGTGCTGCGGCAAGGAGAGTAAAAATTGGCGAGAGGGATGAGTTCGCCAGGTCATGAGGAAGCTTCAGGATCAAAGAATTGAATCGATTCTTACCGAGTCACGTGAATTCGAGTTTTTCCCCTTTTCGGGTTGGCTGACAAAATGGCGAGAGAAGGAGCTTCAAGCTCTGATATTTGGTTCTGGGGGGGAAATGAGGAGGAGGAGCCTCAAGGCGATACGCAGGTGGTATTTATAGTCGGGAAAGATCGTCCATGTGGTTTGAACTCGAGATGAATGGCGGCTCGGTTTGGCGCTGCGCAATGAAGTAGTGATGTCTCGCCGGCAGGAAGCGGCGTGAGAATGTGACCGGCATGGCGCGAGTCTCGAGGATGGACGTGGCGAGGGTCAAGCAGAGGCGGCGTGCACCGAGTCGGCGTGGACAAAGCGTGAGGTGGCGAAGGTGGCGTGAAGGCTCGGTCGGCGAAGAGAGGGAGAAGAGAGGAAGAAGAGGATGGCGCTGACGGATGGGTGCTGGGGTCTATCGGCAGATGGATCGAGTGAGTTTTTCCGTTGCCGTTGAACGGTTACGGCACGATGGACCTGGTCCCACGCGTCGATGAGTGAAGGCGAGATGAAAGGATAAACTCAAAGGACAGCTCCATGTGACCATTCAAATGGCTATCAAATCAGTTGGGAAAATCGTGAAACTTTTTTACCTGCACCTACTGGTAGTGTTCTTACCCCAGTAAAATTTTTAAGTCAAAATATCTTGTAATTAATTATTTAAAATTTGACACTGCGGACTTGTACAGATCTGAATTTCGGTTTTGTATTTATTTAAAGGTTCAAACCTTATTATTAATTTTTTAAACTTTTATGAGGGGTTATAACTAGGCCAAGAATGTCTCTGTAAAATTTTCATCTCAAAATATTGGGTAGTTATTTTATAGAAATTCTGACATGGGAATTTCTAGTTTTTGATGGTCTCTGTTTTGAATTATTAGAGGGCTCTGCCGACATGATCAATTTCTAAGATTTTTACCAGGTGTAAACACTGCACTGAGGGTTCTTTGGTAATTTTTCCAGATCCATATAATCTTCGAATATTTTTCATTAATTCTGACTAGCACTGTTTCTAGTCAAAAAGAGGTGTCATTCATTTTATTTACCCATTTTTCTGTTGCATAAAATTTTACTTCTTGATTTTACTGACTTACCAGAGAGGTTAAGGTTCTATGGTAATTTTTCCAAAATTTATCTTTTACCATTTTATCTTTTCACCATTATCCATTCCTTTAATTCTATTTGTTTGATTTTCATTCAATACAAAAAATCCAGGGAAAATCCAAATAAATTTCAATCATGTCAAGAAAAATCAGAAATAAATATATTCAAATTCAAAATATTAATTTTCATATTATTCCATTTTAGGGATGTTACAAATCTACCCCCTTACGTAAATCTCGTCCCAGAGATTTGCAAGGACTAAGTGGGTTCGAAAATTCTTTCTGGAAGTGATCTCGTTGTTTCCTTGTCTTCTTATTTCCAGATAGTCGCTTTGCAAAACATCGTTCTTGCGATTCCAAAGTGATGTGTCTAGAATGGAGAAGATTTCTATTTGGGTTTAGCGAGCGGATGAGGAATATTACTAAATATCTCTTTTGATTGCATAACTAGGATTGTTAATAATGATAATCTAATTTAAAGAGTGACACGTGATATGTTTAGAACATTTGAGGGGAAAGAATTAATGTTTGTTACTTGATTCATTTGGGAAGAATTTAAATATTATCATCAAGAAATGATATTTGAATATAATGGTTGATCTGCACGATTTAACAACAGTTGACGAAATTAGATGAGAATGAATGTTATTCTAGGTTGTCTTTAGATTGCAAACAAAGTATGATAAGTCAAGAATTTAGGTTGAGGTAAGAGGATTATAAAATGATCCCGATGATTCAATTTGTTTGATCCTCTTGGTAAACATAGAGTTTTGATTCTCTTTATATTTAGTACTTATGAAAGATTATAATGCACAAGGTCAAAAGATTGATTGTAGGGATGGCATACATAAAGGACGTACTCGATATTACATTAAGTGCCAAGTGTAAATACATAAGGAAGGTCTTTACATAAGCCTGACATTGAGACAGGGGTTGTTCTAGGTACTTGACATTTCCTAGGTCTTGATATAACTTGGAAATCACCGATGTCATCCTTGACGAGATGAAGAATTCTTCTTGGGTAGATTTTGGTGAAGTGATGAGATTCTTCTCGATCGACGCAAGCGGCGATGTCCATCTTATTCAAACAAATAGAAATGTTATCTGTTGATGTTCTAAAATAGATAGAAGATTGATTGGGCAATGGTTAAAGATGAAAACGAAAGTTTAGCACTTGATATCTTACCGGCTATTTGGAAGGATTAAGATAAGATATATTTTGATGAGAGTTCATTAAATTCACAAGGTAATATTCCGCTTATTGAAATATTACTTTTAAGATTAGACACAACGATTTCGATTTAATCTAAGTTCGCGAAACTATATTTATAATGATGTACCGGCATTGTGTCGATGCCATGATTGATGTCTCGAGTTGGAGTAAATACGGAGATAGGGGCTTGTTGGCCTTGAGCGAAGTTGATCTCTCTTCTTCTTTGGGCATTTGTTGGCATAATGTCCACGCCACGACAAAGAAAAGCATGTAACATTAGTTGCCCGGTTTTGGATACCGGATGGTCGTTCACAAGCGTTGTTGGAGGAATGAACAAGTGATGGTGAAATTGAGGATGGAATTGAGAATTCCTCTTGGGGCAAGCGTCTTCATTCAAGCGTCTTTTCTTGAACCGATTCTTCGAGTAGACCGATTTGATTTTGTTCCTCCTACTCTTGGAGTTATAATCTTAATCGATGTAACTTCCGGTATGACCATAGTTGCGAAAATATTTGTTCTCTTTGCGGGCATCGCTAGCAAGATGACCTTCGGTGACGATTGAAGCACTCACGCTTCTCTTGTGGCGTCTTGATGGGTATGATTGGATTCTCAATACTATCTTCCTTTTTAATTTCAGCTTGCGAACATTCCCTTGCCCAATGACCTTCTTCACCACCCAAGAAATATGCTGATGGCGATGGCCATTTATTACTTTCTGGATGAAGGCGATCAAAGTCTATGTGTTGCTTCTTTAACTCCTTAGGAAACATTTTCTGTGTTGCTAGTTTTTCTCTTCTGATTGCCAAATCTTGAGCAACTAAGGCTCGAAATTTCTCTCGCTGATGCTGAATTGTATTGGCAACTATCGGATCTAGGGGACATTGAGCTGGGCAATGGTCATGACCTTCACAAAGGTAATAAGTGATATTGCTCATAGGACATTTTCCAGGAGAATGATTTCCTTCACAGGTGGAGCAATTTATTGCATGCTCATCAGCAGTGTGTCCTATTTCTCCACAGCGAATGCAAGCACGATCTTCGAATTGGCTGGGTTGGCAACACTTCAAAGAGCATCGCTTAGGTATTGAGTAAGATGTAGGAGTAGGTTGTTTCTCTAAACCATTTCCTTTTCCGACGAGAATTACACCAAGGTTGAAATTGTTCTGTACTAAGTGTTGGGAATCTGGCTGAGCTAAGGTAGGGTTATCATTAGGTGGTGAAAGCTTAGCATGGCTTCACTTTCCAAGACCTTGCCGAGGATCTTGTCACGGGTATCCCGCAACAATGATTGTTAGGACAATGTTATTTTGATGAGTCTGTTGGGTTTCATGAAGTGAATGAGGAGTACTAGCAATTTATACTAAGAATCTTTAGTTGAAAATAAGCTAACTTAAGGAGAGGTACACAGCTTATTAAAATGCTTGAGATGACTAAAAGGATGCATCTCAACTAGAGTTATTTAGGAAGTGCCTAAGGTTGATTATAAAGGCCGAAAAACTTATTACTCATTACTGGTAGTTGATGCGTTAATGGATTGTTTCGAAGGTGTCTTCAAGATATTGAAATTGGAAGGATATGGTTAGATGAAAGTTATCTGTTTTACAAAGCAACATTCTGTTGATTAAAATATTATTTTGAGAATAACCTATATATGGATTTGGTAATTGCTGGTTAATTTATAAGGCAGTGTCTCATTCCTTAAAACACTGTTTCAAGGTTGGTTATTTGTTAGTTATTAGTTCATAAGGCAACTTTTCGTTCCTTAAAATTTTCTTAATTAGATTTTCTTATTAAATAAGGGTTGGCACATCGTAAATTTCCACCTAATGGTTTAACATTTACGAGAGTAACCCAAAGCAATCTGAAGTTTCAAAACTTAAAATTGCAACAACACAAAATATATATATATATATGCTCAACTTAGTATGCGGGAGGGTATCTAAGTTTTTTTTTTTTATCCTAACCATATGTATCTCTCACAAGAGGTTTACTATGCGATTAGAATAATGTGTCATTTGGATAGTACTATTTTTAAAATAAGCCATTCGACGACGACTTTCTTTTAATCTTTATACTACTTGCAACATGTTAGTACTCCAAAACTTCCATGAAGTCAATGGTTGCGACACTTTGTTACTTCCCTATTCTCAGAGTTGTTGATGTAGACGTCACTACGTTTATTGATTTATTACCAGAATTGTTTTCAAAAAGATTTGTCGGTAGTTTTTATTAAGCATAAGGAGAGAATTTTCCCTTAGAAAGAATAACTAGAAGCGAAGAAAGAAAGTTCTACAGAGAGGAATCGAGTATATGAAATATCCAATAAAAGGGAAGAGTATATATACAACTGATGCTGCTCTTTTTGTATTTCCTTTAGAAAAACAAAACTCTCGATTTTTTTTTTTTGACAACCATCCCAAGGTTTCTAATTAGAAGTATAGAACTTCTCGGGTTATAATTCATTTTCATGGTATATAATCTAGACAAGGTAATGAGGTGAATGGTTAAGAGAATTACTATTGGAAAAATTAAACTTTAACTAGCATCTGGGCCTTGGTTTATTTATGAATGGTGTGGTCTCAAGTAAAGCTAGAAGCAGTAATGGGGACTATATTACTAATCTTGATCAAGCTTGATTTTTGAGAAAAGTTAATAATCATAATGGTTTACACAGATGAAAAGTTCTACAAAAGAAAGGATAAGGTTGGAAGAAATTTTATAGAAAGAAGAGATAAGCTTATCTTATGATTTCCAATTTATCCTATGGGTTGAGTTTTCCGTATTTATACATAAGGAAAACTTATTATGAAACTTTAACCTAGAGGTTAAGTTCACATATAAATCAGTCCTAACAAACCAAATAAAAACCAATCTTCAAGTAGCGAGTTATAAACACCACATAAAAAAATGCTTTATATAATTAGAGCAGAATAATACGCTATGCGTAAGGGTTTCTTATCTTAAGGTGAATCCTAACATACCCTAATCTTCCGTATTTTACTGTTAGGTGAAGTCGTCTCTTTGTGAAGTAAAATCTTTGAGTTTTACTTTTGCTTTGTCGAGGTTAACAAAGCGTTGTCGGCTTCCTTAAGGTTGTTGGTGTAGTCCTCATTGGCAAGCATAAAGGGTGGTAGCGACATGTCTCGGACGTCTTCAAAAACAAATTGCGAAGATACACTATCTTTAAGGAAAGAGAATAATTTGTTTACAAATCAAAATGAAAGTAGTGGTAAGTATAAGAACTTAAGAATGAGGAGAGAATAGCAAAGCCTACATTTTGCAAATACAATAGCTTTTGAGAATAAGATTTTGAATTTGCTTATTCCAACACTAACGACCATTCTATCTAGGGTTTATCCTACATCAAGATAGCTCGATACTAATCTGTAAGACCCGCTCGATGAACAGGAACCTCCATGTGATTACTGTGCCATTCCCTGGATCAGTAGCTAGCACTCACATGTTTACAACAATTGGAATCACAACCATACAACAAATATTATTAAGCGGAAGCTATTACATAAAGAAACTCTTACAAATCAGAGATAAAGCAGCATAAGAAGCAAAGTCTTGTAGTGTGCCCATCCAACACCCGCAGGCAACCGACAAGGCATAATCCCTAGAAAGATTCGACGAAGAAAAACCCGCAACCTGCGACGAAAGAAACCTTCGAAGATCGGCAACTTAACCACCTAAAAACCACATATAAGCAAGGGTGAGTACTTTCGTACTCCGCAAGACTTGAGCAAAGCCTATAATATATGCAGGCCATTTCAAAGGAGGCTACTACAGTTAATTTGCATAAAGCAGAATTGACATTGTAAAACAAGTTATTTGCAAACGGAATTTGTAAAAGCATAATTGACTGATATGAAATAAGTAAAGCATAAGTAATACTCACAACCCATCGTGAATATCGAATAATCCAGAAATGGAATCCAATAATGTCGATCCTTTGACATGAAACAAAAGCTGATAAAACAGGTTCCAAACCAAAACCCAATTTTGGAAAATACCAAAGCATTCTAACATTGGAATGACTTCACAAGTGTCCATAACCGTGGACACGGCTAATCGATTAGATTTACACTGCAGAGGTGTACACTTTACCCACAAGGAATGATCAACCTCTTTTGCGGATCGATTAACACACTTCCTTTGGTGTGTCGGCAAGGAGATCATCTGAGCCGTTACATTATCTAGATGTGGCTTTGAACCAGCCCGGACGCTTGACCTCGCCATGAAAGCGAAACACTCACCCAAGACGTGGATCCTTTCACTTTACACCCAACACCACGTTTTCATTTCACGACCAAAGCGACACCGTTGCATTGGTATGTAGAAACCCTACAGACAAACCAAACGGAATGCATGCGAGACTCCCGCCTTCCTTAGATGCAAAGCCACACCTAAACAACTTAATAGGCTAAGACTGTCCCATACCACCCTCGTGGTTGTACGAAATTCTTGGATCTATAGCGCCCCATTGCTCGGTCCTTAATCCGACACGGCGATACTCCACCCTACACTACGTGCAAATCCTCTGCACCTCCGGCTATTGCCAATAATCGCCGCATCAAAACCATAGTTTTATTTTGGGTTTTTAATCAACATACCCATAACCAACAGCTTTATTTCCAACATTTTCCATTTCTCAAGAAACAAATTTTGATCCGATCCTCATTCTCATTTGTTCTAAAAGCATGGCTAAGCATGGATAAAAGTAATCGATATACCCACAATGACATTAAGTAATTGTCTAAGCTCAATCTATGGGTATCAAGGTACACATGTTCATACTTATCATGGAAGTTTCATGAGACAACAGTATAACTACCAAGACCACAAAATAGCGAATTTACGTAAAGTAAACGATGCATGAAACATTTTAATAAACAATGCAAATTAAATTCGGGATCAAGATGGTCAAAGGAGGGTGCTTGCCTTGCTCATATATCGCTTACGACGAAGACGCGATCGCAGCATTTACTGAGGCAACGGCGGAGGAAGGGACGTCGAATTCTACACGTCGATTGATCGGAAAATAGCAAATAATAAACTTCAATAAAGGCGAAAAGAAGACAGACAGAACATCAAATAAAGATTCATTGCAGAAAACAGGAATACTTTAGAGTTTGAATTATTTAAGCAATTACTTTATTCTTAAACTTAATGACTTCATGATAAACAAAACAGGTTTTCTTTAGAGATTATCTATTCTTGAATTACTTAATTCAAGAGGCTAAAATTATGAATTTCAGTATTTACGATTTGAATTATAGATGCTAAAATTATTTGGATTAAAAGAATTGAAATACCAATTAAAGTAGTTATGCAAAACATATTTAATTCTTTAAGTGATTTGCATAAGAAACGATCTGAAGGAGTTATGACCGATAAGGTAGCTAATTAGATTTATTTATAGTTTTTAAGAAGGTTCGGTGATACAAATTTATTAACTTCAAATTCCTTATTACAAAGTTCACTTAATCCTTATTGCGGTAGGGTTCGCTAAACATAGAACGAAGGGTTATTTGACTATTACAGGTTTATATGTAAAACATGATGAAATGAGGTTATTTCTTCGGAACTAAATAGCATATACTTTGAAGAACATATCTAGACTGATTTTATACATTTTAGCTTTTAGACGAGACATTATTTTCTTAGTTGAAAACGCTTATATGACATTAAAGGTTACGACAATCATACTTTTAGGGTATTCAACTAGCAGGATTTAATTGAAATGAAAGTTGTAAATGAAATATTTTTCTAGAATATTGTATACCATATCCTAAATATCATTTCTAAACTGATTTCTAATACATTTGCATTTAGACGAGAGGTTCTACGGATCGATGAAAAGGCTTGATAGTTCAATTTACTACTCGACTACAGCTCAGCTTTTGATATAAGGTTGCGACTACACCGCCTAGGATAATCTACTCATTTTCAGGCATTAATAGGGCATGATATTAGAAGTAATTTAAGGTTGGTTTCGCGACAAATGGCTTTTATCCGCGATACTTTTCCTATAAACGATCATTAGGGTCTAACATTATTTTATTTCAACCTAACACTAACATAAGATATTTTGCCTAAATAGCAAGGGTACTACTTTTCAAAGCTATAGGATTTGATTTCATCAAATTCAGAGTTTATTTGTTAAAGTTATGACTATTCCAATTACGAAATTATCAATACTTTATCTATTGATCATTTACTGTTTTATATAATAATATTTATATATTATTTTATATCTGAGATCCTTGCAATGACAGAGGTATAATAAAACTGGTTTGGTTACTATTTGAATTCATTTGATCCATGTCACGATTATTTGATCTTCTATGCCATATGAATATACACTTTTTACATTTTAGTTACTTCATACTTGTCATAATAATTCAATTCAAATTCATTTCTTAAATATTTTGGAAACTCAAGTATCCTACTGACATGCTAATATTTAGAAACTAATTTTACTTATTCCATATTCCTTTTATTCAAATTATGTTTATTTGAATTTTCTAATACATTGATTATAATCTTTACTAGAAGGTAATTCAAACAATAATGAAACTTAAATATTTTTATATATTTGAACTTCTGGAAGTATGAATATTTTACTAAAATTAGTTTCATTCCACCTAAAGTTTGTTTACAACTTTTTAATATGTAGTACTTATTTATGTCTCTTCTTTAAATTTGAATTTCAAATTTATGCAGTGAACATTTTCAAAATATTATTTTATATTCTGATAGAGCTAGATTTTAGGTGAATTTAGAATTTTATTTCACTCAATTCGGAGTTATAATGCAAAAGTTATAAACATTTAAAGTAGCTCGGGTATGTAAATTCCCAGAAAATTGAAAATACGTTTTCGGATTGGGGAAGACGTATTCTACCGAGTGACTGAAGACTTTGCGCATTTGGCTGACAGTGAGGTCCCACGCGCAGCGACACAGAACAGAGGAGTGGCTCGGGCTCAACGGCGACGAAGTTCCGGCGGGGTTCCGGCGGAATGGGTGGCACGGCGAGCTCCAGGGGATCTTGGCGCATTCGGGGGTGGTATCAATCATCGGCGGGGGCGGCCGGAGAGGGCTGCCACCGGCGGCATGCGGCGGCAGGAGGTGCGGGTCGCCGGAGAAGAAAAGCAGCACTTCCCCGGCCGAATGGATAGCATTTTAAGCATCCACGCAACTCCAGGGTTCCATTTTTCCGGTCGGCCGGGCCGGAGAAGCGACGGTTTGGGCCGTCACCGGCGGCCGGCCGTGGAGAAGAAAGACATGGCAGGCGGCGGTGCTGCGGCAAGGAGAGTAAAATTGGCGAGAGGATGAGTTCGCCAGGTCATGAGGAAGCTTCAGGATCAAAGAATTGAATCGATTCTTACCGAGTCACGTGAATTCGAGTTTTTCCCCTTTTCGGGTTGGCTGACAAAATGGCGAGAGAAGGAGCTTCAAGCTCTGATATTTGGTTCTGGGGAAATGAGGAGGAGGGAGCCTCAAGGCGATACGCAGGTGGTATTTATAGCTGGGGAAAGATCGTCCACAGGGTTTGAACTCGAGATGAACTGGCGGCTCAGTTTGGCGCTTGCGCAATGAAGTAGCGCAGTGTCTCGCCGGCAGGGAAGCGACGTGAGAACGTGACCGGCATGGCGCGCGAGTCTCGAGGATGGACGTGGCAGGGGTCAAGCAGAGGCGACGTGCACCGAGTCGACGTGGACAGGCGTGAGGCTGGGCGAAGGTGGCGTGAAGGCTCGGTCGGCAGAGAGGGGAGAAGAGAGGAAGAAGAGGATGGCACTGACAGATGGGTCTGGGGTCCATCGGCAGTAACTGAGTGAGTTTTTCCGTTGCCGTTGAACGGTTACGGCACAGTGGACCTGGTCCCACGCGTCAGTGAGTGAAGGCGAGATGAAAGGATAAACTCAGCCGGACAGCTCCATGTGACCATTCAAATGGCTATCAAATCAGTTGGGAAAATCGTGAAACTTTTTTTACCTGCACCTACTGGTAGTGTTCTTACCCCAGTAAAATTTTTAAGTCAAAATATCTTGTAATTAATTATTTAAAATTCTGACACTGCGGACTTGTACAGGATCTGAATTTCGGTTTTGTATTTATTTAAAGGTTCAAACCTTATTATTAATTTTTTAAACTTTTATGAGGGGTTATAACTAGGCCAAGAATGTCTCTGTAAAATTTTCAACTCAAAATATTGGGTAGTTATTTTATAGAAATTCTGACATGGGAATTTCTAGTTTTTGATGGTCTCTGTTTTTGAATTATTAGAGGGCTCTGCCGACATGATCAATTTCTAAGATTTTTACCAGGTGTAAACACTGCACTGAGGGTTCTTTGGTAATTTTTCCAGATCCATATAATCTTCGAATATTTTTCATTAATTCTGACTAGCACTGTTTCTAGTCAAAAAGAGGTGTCATTCATTTTATTTACCCATTTTTCTGTGCATAAAATTTTACTTCTTGATTTTACTGACTTACCAGAGAGGTTAAGGTTCTATGGTAATTTTTCCAAAATTTATCTTTTACCATTTTATCTTTTCACCATTATCCATTCCTTTAATTCTATTTGTTTGATTTTCATTCAATACAAAAAATCCAGGGAAAATCCAAATAAATTTCAATCATGTCAAGAAAAATCAGAAATAAATTTATTCAAATTCAAAATATTAATTTTCATATTATTCCATTTTTCGGGATGTTACAAACCCCTACAAAAAGACCTAACCGGAATGCATGTGCTACTCCAGCCTTCCAAAGTGCAAAGCCACATCTAAGTAACTTAATAGGTTAACGTCGTCCCATACCAGCACTTCTGGTTGTACAAGTTTTTTGGATCGATAGCATCTTATAGTTCAGTCCTTAATTTGACCCGAGCGATGCTCCCCCTACACTACGTGCAAACCACATGCATAACCGGCTATTGCCAATAATCACCCGCGTCTAAATCATAGTTTCATTTCCATTTTTAACCAAAGTACTAGCAACCTTTCAAAAGTCATATCCAACCTTTTTAAATTTATAAGAACAATAAGGTTCTTTTCTAGGCATGGCTAAGCAAGAGTATTAAGCTATCGGTTATACCCAGGTTGACATCATGTACTATGTATTCTATTCTAAGGTTTTCAAGGTTCACATGTCCATACTTATCAAGGAAGTTCCATGAGTCTACAGGTATAGCTACCAGTATTCCCAATATAGCCATTTTATAGAGGTATACAGCTTTCCCCACAAGACATGACTGACTCTTTGAGCAATCGATATTTGCACACTTCCTTTGGTGTACCGCAGAGAGTCATGTTATAACTGTTACATTATTTAATCCTAACTTTGCATCAGCACGGTGACGATAAACCCATTCTGTGGCGTAAGAAATCAGAGCATAGAAATGATGGAACTACCCACAGCATGGCGTACACCGTTATATTGGTAGACGTTTAATCCATGATCACCTCAGTGTGGACGTCCCGTCGAGCAATTTATTAAGAAACAACTCGTACTACTCCAGCCTTCCAAGTGCAAAGCTAGTTTTAAATAACCTAATAAGTTATAGCTGTCCCATACCAGCACTTGTGGTTGTATGATAATTCTTGGCCTGAAAACAACCCATAGTTCAGTCCTTAACTCGACACGGGCAATAATCTCCACCCTACACTACGTGCAAAGACATGCACTCCCGGCTATTGCCAATAATTGCCCGCATCTAAACCATAGTTTTATTTTCATTTTTCCAACCAAAATACCAACCACAAAAATGGTCATACCCATTTAAATGTCATAACCAACATTTTTAATCGTGTCACAGTTTTACTTTGCTTTAAGCATGGCTAAGTATAACACTAAGTGTAAGTGACCCATATTGACATCAAATAATGTCTAGGTTATTCTAGGGTTCTCAAGGTTCACAAATCCATACTTATCAAGGAAGTGCTATTAAACTACAGGTATAACAACCAGTTTCCATACTGTAGCAGACTTTAATAAAAATAAAGTATGCAGTAAAACATTTAATGAAAACATTTATAAAATTGGGTTCAATAGGATCAAAGGGGGTGCTTGCCTAGTTGATTCTCCTCGATGTCGAATTCCTGATCGTCGATTAAACCGGATTCGTCGGGTTCTATACGTCGTATGGCAACATATAACAAAGACCAAATTTCAATAGGGCCAAAAAGAAATCAGATGGAAATATTCAAATAAAATAACTTCACAAATTCAGAAATGGTTACAAGAATTATTTGTTCTTATTTGCAATTTAAAGATTTGTTTGGATTATCATTATTGCACCATTTTACCACATATTTAATAACTTAAAATTTTCTTATAACAAACCCTAAGTATATTTACATATTATGGTTACTGAGGTTACAAGGAATCTAACAAAATTTATTTTACAAATTTTGGTGATATTTGCAAAATTTTCGTGTATGACATATTTCTAACCCTTTCTTTAAATTTGAATTCAAAAATTCAATTCTGAAATATTTTGCAAATTCTGAATCTACATGATTTTAGATGAATTTAGAAATTTATTTCATCAAATTTGGAGAGTTAGTTCAAAAGATATTCAAGTTTGAATACTCTAGGTTTTGAAAAATACTGAAAATTAAAAAACTGCCGAAAATAGAAAGTACGCTTTCGCAGGAAAACACGCTTTCCCTTTTCGGGCTGCGTCGGGCCGAGGTAATCGATGTGTCGGGCCTAGACGATAGCGGCTAGCGCAAGACGCAGCCTTGCGATCGACGCGCTGGCCCACGGCGTGGCGATCGACAAAGTGAGCCCGCATGTCGATGGCGAGCACGACGCCAGACGACGCGGCCGACGGCCGTGGCCCACATGGTAGCGCTCTCTCGGGCCGGCGGCCGACGGCTCGGCCCGCTGGCGGTGACCGTAGTAGAACGTGGCCTTCCGAAGCTCGCCGGCGGCGAACTAGCACCGTAGCGACGGAACCGGTTCCACCATAGGCACCAGTGGACCCGTGTGCACACGTGGGCAGTGGCACGGCGACCAGATATGGCCGGGAAGGGGGTTGTCACCGGCGAGGGGCGGCAGAACCCACGGTCGATCGGCGTTCTGGCGAACTAGGCCTCCCTGAGCTTGAAGATCACCACTACGAGCATCAGTAGACTACCAGGATCTCGTTTGTAGCCTTGGTTCGAAGAATGAGTAACGGATCTAGCCTTGGTTCGACGAATGAGTAACGGAGGGAGGTTCTCACCGTGTGCGGTGGCGACGGAGGAAGAAACGGGGCGCGGCAGCTCGTCGGAGCAGGGAGGCTAGAACCGACGGTGTGGGCGAGCTACTGGAGGTGTTAGGATGCTTCGGTTGAGATGAATTGGGCTAGGATTGAGTATGCGGCGAATGCGCGATTTCCCCTTTTCACGGGTTTCGCCGGAGCTGGAGACGATGAGCGAAAATGGCGGCAAATGGGTTGCACAGTGGCGGCTGGGTCGGCTGCGACGAGGTGAGGGGCTTTTATAAGGGCTCGGAGGCGGTTTGGTGCTCAGGACGGCGAGAATGATCGAGGCGACTGCGTCGGTGCGAGAGAGAGCTAGGAGAAGAACGCGGGCGAGAGGCTGACACACGGGGGCCAGATGGCAGCGAGGTCGGCTGGCTTGGCTGGCTAACAAACCGGGCCCACCGGTCAATGAGAGGAATAAAAAAGAAATCTGATGAAGACTCGGGACAGAACGGGAGGATTACGGTGGTTTCGTCAGTCCAACCGACTCTAAATTTTATAAAAATTTTACCCTAGGTCGGCAAGGAAATTACCAGCCTTCTGTAAAATTTTCACCATTTTATGATGCATGTAGAATTTTAAATAATTCTAACAATGCGGCTGCTGCTGTTTTGTTAATTCTATTTTTCATTTAATTTATGATATAAATGAGGTTCATATTTTATAAAACTTTTTGTGAGAGTCTGAACTGGATTCTACACCTTATGTATAAATTTCAGATTTTAATTATTAATATTTATTTTTTAATAATCCTGACATTACTATTTTTCAATTTATTTCTTCACTGTTTTTGAATTTTTAAAAATACAAAATTAATTAGTAAATTTCTGATATTGTTACAGGAGATTTATACTGTGCTGTTGTCAGCAGGATAAAAACCTTGAGTTAGGATAACTTCCTGAGATTTTTACAAAATTCTTTTACCATTTTGCCCTGACTTCTTTTCACATGATTGGCTTTGATTAAATATTATTTTAATTAATCCAGCTATTCCACCGAATTAAACCGGCTGTGGAGAGCCCTTAGATTTTTGTTATGACTTTTGTAGATTTTTGTTGACTTGACATTTTTACTTTTTACTTTTACCATTTTACTATATTCTTTAATTCCCTTTCTTGTATTAAGGAAAAGCCAAAAGAATATCCAATAAATCCAAAAATTTCAGAACAATACACAAAAGATTTTTAATTCATTTTTATTTATTTTATTAACTTTGAGGCTGTTACAAATCTACCCCCGTACAAAAATCTCGTCCCCGAGATTTAGAGATGATTAAAAGAAATCGGGGAATTCTTGTCGGAGACGATCTTCTCTTTCCCATGTAGCTTCGTCTTCGGTATGATTACTCCATTGGACTTTTAACATCTTGATGGTCTTGTTCCTCGCCTGGCGCTCTGCTTCTTCCAAAATGTGAATTGGATGCTCCCGATAAGATAGATCTAGCTGAAGATCTATGCTTTCTAAATTGGCGAGGTCGGAGGGAACACGAAGACATTTCTTGAGCTGAGACTTATGGAAGACGTTATGAACGTCCGATAGCTGAGGTGGCAATTCCAGCTGATATGCCATCTCACCCATCTTTCCAATGATTTGATACGGTCCAATGAATCGAGGAGCCAACTTTCCACGGATTTGAAATCGACGAACTCCACGAAGAGTCGAAAATTTTAGATAGACATGATCACCAACTTCGAAACTAAGTTCACGACGACGATTGTTAGCGTAACTCTTCTAGAGAGACTGAGCTTCTTTAAGTCGGATTCTGATCATATCTATCTGCTCTTGAGCTTCTTGAATAAGATCTGGGCCGAAGAATTTCCTTTCTCCAACTTCAGACCAGAAAAGAGGGGTTCGGCATTTTCTTCCATACAGCGCTTCAAAAGGCGATATTTGAAGACTAGATTGGAAACTGTTATTATAAGAGAATTCAGCAAAAGCCAAACTTTTCTCCCAATTAGAGCCATATGACAACACACAGGCTCTTAACATGTCTTCCAAAATTTGATTGGTCCTTTCCGTTTGTCCATCTGTTTGAGGATGATAAGCCGTAATGAAGTTCACTTAGTACCCAGAAGACGGTGCAAACTTTCCCAGAAACGAGAAGTAAACTAGGAACCTCAGTCAGAAACAATTGTCTTCGGAATGCCATGAAGACGAACAATATTCTCCAGATATAATTCGGCAAGCTTATCTCCAGAATGAGTAGTATTGACCTGAATAAAGTGAGCCACTTTAGTTAAACAGTCAACAATTACCCATATGGAATCATGCCCCTTCCTGGTTCTTGGCAGACCAGTAATAAAGTCCATGCTGACGTCTTCCCACTTTCACTCCGGAATCTTCAAAGGTTGGAGAAGTCTAGCGGGAAGTTGATGCTCGGCTTTGACACGTTGACATACATCGCAGATTGCGACATACGCTGCAATATCCTTTTTCAAATCGGGCCACCAATAATCCCATCGGAGGTCTTGATACATCTTTGTACTTCCAAGATGAATTGAGAGAGGAGACTCATGGGCTTCCTTGAGGATCAACTCTTTCAATTCCGGATCATCAGGAACATAGATTCGATTCTCGAACATAAGCACTTCATCTGGACTTTCATGAAATTTGGATTCCTTTCCTTTCTTCAACTATTCACGGATTTTGATAATGGCTTCATCTTTGAGTTGAGCGGCTTTAATTTGGGACTTAAGGGTTGGTTGCACCTCTAGTGTGGCCAAATAACCTTTTTCGACGATTCCCAAATTAAGCTTTTGGAATTCTTTTACAAGATCAGATTGACCGGTAAAAGATGAAATAGAAAGACAATGAAGTTTTCGACTCAGAGCATCGGCTACGACATTGGCTTTATCATGATGGTATTGAATGCTAAGGTCATAGTCTTTTATCAACTCTAGCCATCTTCGTTGTCTTAGATTTAAATCAGGCTGGGTAAAAATATATTTCAGACTCTTGTGATTTGTGAAAGTACTGCACTTGTTTCCAATCAGGTAATGGCGCCAAATTTTCAGAGCGTGCACCACCGCAGCTAATTCCAGATCATGAGTCGGATAATTGAGCTCATGGGGTCGCAACTGACGGGAGGCGTAAGCTACGAATTTTCTTTCTTGCATAAGCACACACCCAAGCCCATTTTTGGACGCATCACAATAGACATCAAAGCTTTTATGGACATCGGGTAACACCAGTATAGGAGCTGTTGTTACCTTTTCTTTAATTCCTGAAAGCTTTCTTCACATTCAGGTGTCCACTCAAACTTCTTTTCTTTCTTTAAGTGCTGGGTCAAAGGACGAACGATTTTAGAGAAGTTCTCGATAAAGCGACGATAATATCCCTCTAGACCGAGAAAACTTCAAACTTTCGAAACAGACTAAGGAGCTTCCCAGTGTAGAACAGCTTTGACTTTACTGGGATCAACTGAGATACCACCTTTAGATAGGATATGCCCGAGAAAGGCAACTTCTTTTAGCCAGAATTCACATTTCTCGAATTTGGCATAAAGCTTATGCTCTCGAAGCTTCTCGAGCACCATACGCAGATGTTGCGCATGCTCTTCGTCGGATTTGGAATAGATGAGAATGTCATCAATGAATACCACTACGAACTTATCCAAATACTCCATGAAAACTTTATTCATGAGGCACCTGAAATTAGCAAGAGCATTTGTAAGTCCGAAGGACATTACGGTATATTCATATAAACCGTAATGAGTGGTAAAAGCAGTCTTAGGAATATCTTCTGGTCTGATCTTCAATTGATAGTACCCATGTCTTAAATCAATTTTTGAAAAGATTTGAGCACCGGTCAATTGATCGAACAGATCATCAATACGAGGCAGAGGATATTTGTTCTTAATTGTGACATCATTCAATGCACGATAGTCCCCGCACATGCGTATTCCACCGTCCTTTTTAGGCACAAAAACAACTGGACTACCCAAGGAGAAGAGCTAGGTCGAATAAAGCCTTTTCTTAATTGCTCTTGAATTTGATTCTTTAATTCGACTAACTCATCAGGGGGCATACGATAAGGATGCTTGGCTATTGGCGCTGTTCCAGGAAGAAGGTTTATGACAAACTCCATATCCCTGTCTAGAGGCAGGCCAGGCAATTCATCTGTGAAAACATCGGAAAACTCGGAAACAATTGGAATTTGGCTAAGCTCTTTTGCTATGGCTGAACAAAGGGAAGCTTGAGAATTGGAGGAATTTTGAATGGAAGAGAAATAAACTGGAATTCCTTTAGCGCTAACCAAAGAAATGGATCGATTGGCACAATCTATGCATCCTTTGTACTTAGACAACCAATACATACCAAGAATTAGTTCTAACCCTGAAGTTTCTATGAGGATAAGGTCAGCATGAAACATAACTCCAATTATTTCAATGCTAACCTTAGGACAAAACTTAATTGAATTCATGACTGATCCAGGGGAATAGATTATCATTTTGGCAGAAAGGAGATCAATTTCTAAGTTATTTTGATCGGCAAACTTCTTAGAAATAAATGAGTGCGATGCTCCAGAATCAAACAATACTAAAGTAGATACTGAGTGCACAGGAAACATACCCAGTACCACATCCGGTGCTTCGCTTGCTTCTTCGGCGGTCTCATGATGGAGACGACCGCTATTCGCACTTCGATTAGGAGCTGCAGACGGCCTGGAAACTTGAGAACTTCCAGCTCCCTCGGGTTGACCTGGGGGTCTCTGAAGGACTCCCTGCGACGACTGCTGACCTGAAGCTTGACCTCTTTTAGGGCAGGCATTCGCATAATGCCCACGCTCTTTACAATGATAACAGGTCACACCGGCTGCTTGACCTTGAACTCTAGCAGATCTTCCTTCATTATTACTCGAGGGACGAACAGAAGACTGCTGAGGCCGAGAAAACTGAACTTGACGCCTCTGCTGCTGCTGACGAGGCGGAGGAGGTCGAACATTGGTCGGCTAACCAATGCGCGGCCTCGGCAAATTCGGACTAGCGACTTTCCGCGCCATCCACTTCCTCTTACGACTCTCCATAACATCCCGTTAACTATGCTCGGCTATTATAGCCTTGTCCACGAGCGTTTGAAAGTCGTGAATGGCCAGAAGATGCTTGACTTCATTGTTCAGATTATCCCGGAAATGCTCGATTCTTCGGGCTTCTGAATTAACTTCTCATGACACATATCGAGCAAGATAATTAAAACGGTGAAGATACTCCATCACGGACATATTTCCTTAACGCAAATCAAGGAATTCCCATCTCTTTAAATTCACCAGGCTCGAAGGGATATGCGTCTTCCGAAAAGCTTCCTTGAAGGCGTCCCAAGTAATTTCCTGACCTTGGGGCCTTACAGCTTGAAACATTTCCCACCATACTGCAGCGGCTCCCTGGAGTTGGTACGATGCATATAGAACCTTCTCATGATCATTGCATTGGGCAATGGTCAGCTTGCTTCCAATGGATCGTAACCAATCATCAGCGTCCAGGGGATCTGATGAAGAAGAAAAGGTCGGAGGCCGGGTCTTCAAAAATTCTCCCAACCTAGACTGATGGGATGCTTCTCCAAATCCAGGCCTAGCACTTGCGGCGCCAAGGTTGGTCGTGTTCTGGACCAACTATTGGAGCAATAGGGTATTCGTCTGGCGACCCTGCTCTATCATTGCAAGTACTTGGGCCATGGTCGGCGAAGCTGGCAATTGGCCTTCTGGAACTTCTTCTTGGACCTGCGGGGGAGGAGAATCTCGACGGCTTGGACGACGCGATGAAGATCCTCGGGCTGCCATCAGATGGACTGGATTCGGCTGGACCGGAGTGGCCGAAGTCACTCGCTGAGGATGAGTTTCCGGGGTTTCCTCACCCCCCAAAATCTCATTCAAAGACCTTGTAACAGGCATCTGGAACAAGATTGCAACGAATTAACAGATAAGATCTAATTTAATTTTAATTCTAATTGTTACCATTTGTTTTAAGAGCATGTTTCAATATTATTATTCATGAGTTGATTATTATTATTAAGGATCACAACATCGTAAAAATATTAACTGAAAGTTAAATATTTACAAGTAGGAACCAAAAGCACACAAAAAAATATTTAACAAGAACTTTATTTCAACTCATAATATTCACAACAAAACATAACATTATTCTCAGCAACTACTACATAAAAGGGGAAAACAAAAGCCTTCTCTAACCCTACTCATTTTCTAACCATCATCTAGTCTACCCACGGACTATTACTATCCCTATGACTAGTACTCTCGGCGTCAGGAGGAAAAGGAGTCTCCTAATGGCGACACTCTGCAGCCTTTGAGGATGTTGCGGGCGAAAACTACGAAGATCCACCTGGATGCTGGGCAACCTGGGGTGACTCCCTATAACTGACATCCTCGCCTGGCGCGGGTGTCTAAGGGGCTTGCCCCAGAACTGAACGAGGTACAATGCCTCGGGCAACACAGGGGGCAATAGCATTCTCCAGGAATGCTATGCGGCGACGTGCCTCCCTGTATTCAGTTATTGCCTGTCGGCAATACTGATCAGAGGCATTTATGAATCCCACTAGGTTACATAATGTGGGGTTTTGTAACCCAGTGGCATCCATATAACAATTCTCCCCATCTGGTGGCCGGGATGGAATCCTCCTATAAGCGACTGCCAGTTCAGGTAGGGTGTGGCATAAACTAACAATAGCTATATAGGCGGCTTCGTTCATAGCCATCATAAGGGAAGATCCGAGACCCTCAAAAGAAAAAAACTCTTCGCTGTCCTCTTCTCGGGTAGGGATGTCCACCCTGGCTATGTATTCCATGAAGACAGAACTAACTGTCGTGTGGAATACTATATATCGTGGATTTTCAGGAAAATAGGCGAACCCCAACAGATGAGCAAGAAATCCCATCATGCTGGAATCCTCCCGGTGAGTGGATGTATAGCATGGGGTGTATCCGCCCATCTACACATTTAATAAGGAATTAGCATTCCTGATTAAATGTAAGACAGTAAAGAAATTGTTTTGGAGGGAAAGATTCTAGCAGAAATTTAAAAATAGAAAAGAGTTATTAACAAATATACGCATAACCAAAAGAGAAGTTTAATGCATATAAAGAATAGACAGGTAAGATGTCCTAATTCAATATTTTAATCTGTTTGGATCCTAATTTCAAGTTTTAAGTTTTATTTACTCCCAAACTACCTAAGGTTCCCTACAGTTAGCATGGCTCTGATACCAACTTGTAAGGCCCCCATTTTTGAAAATGAATACCAAAAATGGATACCATGTGTATACAGTACTAGTCCCATGATCAGTAGCTAGTACGCACAAATACAAATTGATATCACAGTCATACACAAACTTTATTACACAGTGGAAGTAAGGTTACATAATATTTTTACAATACCAAAAGTAAAACTGCAGTGGAGACAACTTCTTGTAGTATGCCTTTTAACCCATTGTTCCATAGGCAACTCACAAGGGAAAACCCTTAGAAAAATTCATCGTTAAATTCCACGTATCCTGCATCAACGTATGAATCGTCGGGGTAATCTGATTCTTCACCTAAAAACATCAACATAGGTAAGTTGAGTACTTAAGTACTCGCAAGACTTTTGCAATTCCTAAATTACATGCAGGCTATTACAATGGAAAGGCTATTGTGGTTAATTTTCATGAAGCCAATTTGAGATGTAAATAGAGAATAATAGATTGCAATAAAATTTGCTTAAAAGCGGATTAGTTAAAATGATAGTAAGTAAGTGCGAGGAATAAAAATTTGAACATGGGTAAAATGACCATAATAAAAACCAGTTCTACTGACACACAATAGAGTTCACCAACACACGGCAGAAATCGCATTTTATGAAAATAAACAAAACTGCTAACTATGTCATGACTTTACCAAGTGTCCATTACCGCGGACGAGGCTAATCGATTAGTTTTACACTCTGTAGAGGTATACAGCTTTCCTCACAAGACATGACTGACTCTTTGAGCAATTGATATTTGCACACTTCCTTTGGTGTACCGCAGAGAGTCATGTTATAACTGTTACGTTATTTAATCCTAACTTTGCACCAGCACGGTGACGATAAACCCATTCTATGGTGTAAGAACCCAGAGCATAGAAATGATGGAACTACCCACAGCATGGCGTACACCGTTATATTGGTAGACGTTTAATCCATGATCACCTCAGTGTGGACGTCCCGTCAAGCAATTCATTAAGAAACAGCTCGTACTACTCCGGCCCTCCAAGTGCAAAGCTAGTTTTAAATAACTTAATAAGTTAGAGTTGTCCCATACCAGCACTTGTGGTTGTATGATAATTCTTGGCCTGGAAACAACCCATAGTTTGGTCCTTAACTCGACACGGGCAATAATCTCCACCCTACACTACGTGCAAAGACATGCACTCTCGGATATTGCCAAAAATTGCTCGCATGTAAACCATAGTTTTATTTTTATTTTTCCAACCAAAATACCAACCACAAAAATGGTCATACCAATTTAAATGTCATAACCAACATTTTTAATCATGTCACAGTTTTACTTAGCTTTAAGCATGGCTAAGCATAACACTAAGTGTAAGTGACCCATATTGGCATCAAATAATGTCTAGGTTATTCTAGGGTTTTCAAGGTTCACAAATCCATACTTATCAAGGAAGTGCTTTTAAACTACAGGTATAACTACCAGTTTCCATAATATAGCAGACTTTAATAAAAATAAAGTATGCAGTAAAACATTTAATGAAAACATTTATAAAATTGGGTTCAATAGGATCAAAGGGGGTGCTTGCCTTGTTGATTCTCCTCGACGTCGAATTCCTGATCGTCGATTAAACCGGATTCGTCGGGTTCTATACGTCGTATGGCAACATATAACAAAGACCAAATTTCAATATGGCCAAAAAGAAATCAGATGGAAATATTCAAATAAAATAACTTCACAAATTCAGAAATGGTTACATGAATTATTTGTTCTTATTTGCAATTTAAAGATTTAGTTTATTTGGATTATCATTATTGCACCATTTTACCACATATTTAATAACTTAAATGTTTTATAACAAACCCTAAGGATCTCATTTCTAGCCATGGTTCGAAAAATGAGTAACAGAGGGAGGTACTCACCGTGCGCGGTGGCGGCGGAGGAAGAAACGGGTGCGGCGGCTCGTCGGAGCAGGGAAGCTAGAACCGACGGTGTTGGCGAGCTCCTGGAGGTGTTAGGATGCTTCGGCTCAGATGAATTGGGCTAGGATTGAGTATGGAGGTGAATGCGCGATTTCCCCTTTTCACGGGTTTCGCCGGAGTTGGAGACGACGAGCGAAAATGGCGGTGAATGGGTTGCACAGGGCGACGGCTGGGTCGGCTGCGACGAGGTGAGGGGCTTTTATAAGGGCTCGGAGGCGGTTTGGTGCTCAGGACGGCGAGAAGGATCGAGGCGACTGCGTCGGCGCGAGTGACAGCAGGGAGAAGAACACGGGCTAGAGGCTGACACGCGGGGGCCAGATGGCAGCGAGGTTGGCTTTGATTAAATATTATTTTAATTAATCCAGCTATTCCACCGACTTAAACCGGCTGTGGAGAGCCCTTAGATTTTTGTTATGACTTTTGTAGATTTTTGTTGACTTGACATTTTTACTTTTTAGTTTTACCATTTTACTATATTCTTTAATTCCCTTTCTTGTATTAAGGAAAAGCCAAAAGAATATCCAATAAATCCAGAAATTTCAGAACAATACACAAAAGATTTTTAATTCATTTTTATTTATTTTATTAATTTTGAGGCTGTTACATTTATCAAGAAATAAGTGACAAATAATGAACTTCAATAAAGGCAAAAAGAAGACAGATAGTAATTAAATAAACACTTGCTATAGATAACATGGGTGGTTTTTGGGTCGGGGTTCATGTTTTTATGTGATAGCGTTTTAGACTACCCTTTAATTTTTTCATTATCAATAGATTTAGGTTATATTCTTGAACGGTGACTTTATTTTATTGAAATATTATTCTTTGTTTTACGAATTCAAGATGCTAAAATTATTTGGATATACATTATTACGAATATTGTACAAGCACAGAAGGATATATTCTTAACAGGATTCAGATACAAAGCATAATATATTAAACTTTTAGCTATTCAAAATCATGCTTTAATCCATTAATATATATATATATGTACACACTATTATATAAATATAAGATAAAATCAAAATTTTTAAATATTCTTTTATATTTTGGTATCTTACAGATATAATAATTTGTACAGATGAATTTTATACAAATTAAAGCTATTTTTCAAGAGTTATAAATATTCAAATACTTAATACATTGGAATTACTCTTTATTAGAAAAAGATATAAAACAAATTGAAATATAAATATCTTTATATATTTGAGTTCCTAACAACCTAAGTATTTAAAAAAAAATTGTTTCATTTCATTTTGAGTTCATTTACAAAAATTATATATAGTGCATGTTTTAAACCTACACTTTAGATTTGAATTTTAAAATTACACAATGAACATTTTCAAAATGTTTTTAAATATTTTGAAACTAAAAGATTTTATATGATTTTATAAATTTGTTTCTTTCAATTTGGTTGGAAAATTAAAAATTTACAATTATTTTAATATTTTCGGTTATCCAAAATCACAATTAGGAAATACGTTTTCGGAGCACAGAAGGCATATTCTCCATTTCGCACGGGACTCATTTGAATTGGCCAGTAGTCACTGACATCGGGCCCCGCTGGTCAGAGACCGAAAACAGAGCCCGACGTTAGGGCACGCCGTCGGCGAGGCCATGATCCAGGGATTGCTCGGCCGACGGCGAGAATAGATCCACGGAACCCTTTCGCAACTGCCAGTGAGCTTAATGGCCACAGGCGCAGGCCGGGGATACCTCGCCACCGCGAGGGTGTGGCAGCCAATTCGCCGAACGATGGCGACCTAGTTAGGGGTGGCATTTCCAATGGGCGACTGATTTTTGAGTGTTAATGAGCCACGGAGATTCGGTTTACCTGAAAATGGGGTCGGAAATTGGCTAGGTTGTGCTGCCATCGATCACCTGAGATAAGGAATAAGAACAGTGATTGGTGGTGCTTCGGCTGAAATAAATTGCAACCGAAGGTTGATTTGAGTTTGCAAGGTCACCAGCTAAATGGATTCAAGTTTGGCTCACTGAGCTAGACGAATTCGGTTCCCCGCCCTCCTCTCCCCTACTTTCTGTGGCAATGGCGAGGAAACAGACATCTCACTGGATCGCGATGGGCTAAGTGGTTATGAGGGGTCTCAAACGGCTTAAATAGATGGGCATGACGGTGATGAGCAGAGTTTGAATGGGTGAATGCATGGCTCGGGGTGAAGGCTCGTGCGTGCGATTTAAGCCGGCGCTAGGACGAGGCAGGGCATGGCGTGCGGCTCTCGAGGTTGAACGTGGCAGTAGTGGAGCAGGGGTGGCGCGACTGATTGACGCAGTTGAGAGGTGGCTTGACTGGGGAAGAATCAGGAGAGAGCAGAGAGCGTCTCGGTTGGGAGGAGGAAGGAGGGGATAGGTGAGACCGGCAGTGGGGCCCTGTCCACTTAGTAGAGGCAAAAAGGAGGCCTTCTTGTTTCCTTCTAGTGAACGGGGTAGAACAGTGGGGTAACATCCTGAAATTCAAGGAATAAAGAGAAATGAAAATTCAAGTTTTGCACAATTTATTTTGTGCATTTTTCAGTATTTCTTGAATTATTATTATTTCTTTTGGCTTTTTCTTTTAAAAGAAACTCCATAAAGTGAAATGGTAAAAGTAAAAAGGTCAAAGTAACATATCAAACAAAATCTATAAAAATAGGATTATAATATTATAATCCTCCAGAACCCTAATTATTTTGAAAAATATAATATAAACACCATAATTGGAGATAATATAAGATATATCATGAAGATTTGACAGCAATGAGTGCTTGTCAGATTTATGTAAAAATCTAGAGATCTTATCTTGCTGATATCAGCTCAATTCATATCTCTGGTAAAAATATAAAAATTAAAACTTAAATTTGAAGCCTTTAAAAATTCCAAAATAGAAAGCAATTAAATCTGATTTTAGCAATGTCAAAATTTTTAGAATTTAAATATAAAAGATAAAAAAAATGAAAATTTTACAAAAGATAAATATGATCATTTCAATTCTTCAAAAAAAATTAAGAAAATATTGACCTAATTTAAATTCTTAATTAAATGAAAGACACAAAAAGGAAAATCTCGCAGCATGTATTGTCAGAATTTTAAAAAAATTCTAAAAATATTTTTAATCTTAAATTTTTTCTAGATAACCAATATTACCTTTCCAGCATGTCAAATTTTCTCATAAAATATCGAGCCTATTTGGTAGCCGTGATTAGCATCACATCCTGCCCTGTCTAGAGATTTCGGCAGTGTTGTCCTGTTTGAATCACAGACATGTGGGCCCGGCATTGTACCTGGACCCTGCCAACCAGTGAACCGCCTTTGGTAACAGTCTTTGCCAGTTGGGCCCCATATGCTAGATCTTTCTTCTTCTATCTCCTCTCCTCTCTGCTTTCACACTCTCCCGCGCGCAGAGACAGCCAACCCGAGCCACAACGCCATTCTCTGAACTCGGTCGGTGCCACAATCTCACTGCTCGAGGCCAAGCCGATGTCACTGCCACCTCCTCTGACACACTGGTGCCACCGCCCATACCCCTGAGCCAGCAGAAAACCCGGCCACCTCGAGGTCTCTCGGACAAGTGCGACGCCGCACTTAACCTCCCGTTCAAACCTTATTATCACCCACCCATTCGGCTATAAAAGCCATCCAAGACAGTGCAATAGCTCACCAATACCATCATCTGCTTGACAATTGTCCAGTTGCGCCAGAACTCACCAGACTGCCATTTTCGCAGAACACAAGCAAGAAAAAGGGGAAACCTCAGTTAGCCAAATTCCAGTGAACCACGCTCCAATTGACTTAGCCAGTAGCATCCTCATAGAAATAAGAACCCATTTCACAACTTGATTGAAGCTCTTTTTGGCAGGTGAGCTACCGCACCGAGGGTTCTTCTTCCTCACCGGCCGTCGCACGGTGGCACATTTCCTCGACCAATTTTGATCGTAGATAACCATCAATGTGAGTTCCTTTGCAGCCCTTGATGCTCATGTAAGCCCTACCGGGTGAAAAGGATGTGCCTTTCTTCTTCCCCATCGGTCGGCCATGGCCGCCGCTGCTTCCTCTCGGTGGTGCACCAATTTCGGCCATTGCCGATGGTTGCAAGCCTAACCCTAGGTGCGTGGTGAGCCGTAGAAGTTTTTCCCGCTACGCATTCGTCGCCTCCGGCGAAGCTTTGCCGCTGGCGAGCTCGAATCCGAACGCCCCTGCTTTCTTCCTCTGACACCCGAGACCCTTTAATCAGCCTCTGGGCCTTCTCCTGTGTCGCTGCGTTCGGGCCCCAAAACTGAAATACGCCTTCTACGATGAAAAGCGTACATTTCAATAATAGTAAATTTTCATTTCACACTCTTTTAGAAACCCTAGTATGTTCATTAGCCTATAACTTTTGCATTTCAAATCAAAATAAAATGAAAAAAATTTCTATATTCATATAAAATCATGTAGATTCTGAATATACAAAAACTATTATGAAAATAAACTATGTTTAAATTTTAAATTTAAATTTAAAGAAAAGGGTTTAAATATGCCATGTATAGAATTTTTGCAAAAGAACTCCAATTTGAATTACACAAATTTTGTTAGGCTCCTTAAGTCTTCAAGAACCTAATTATGCAAAAAATACTTAGGGTACACTATAGAAAATATCGAAGTTGTATCATTGCTTAATCAAAAATTGTTAGGTAACATATAAGTTTATATGTATATATATAACCAAATAAAGAAAGAACACATAAAATCATAAAGCAACTTAACCCTAAAACCCACTTGTTTTCTATAGTTGTTTTTAATTGGTTTTACCATCTGATTTCTTTTTATCCTTATTAAATTTTGTTATTTGCTATGTTACTGTTGAACGTGTAGAACCCGACTAATCTGAGGTAGTCGCCGATGATCATGAGTACAACTTTGGCGACATTCAACAAGGCAAGCACCCCTTTGATCTTGTTGTTCCCAGTTTTACAAATATTTTATTAAATGTTTTCTTGCATACATTATGTTATTTAAACTCTGCTATGATGTGGGTAATGGTAGCTATACCTGTAGAATCACAGAACTTCCTTAATAGGTATGATTTTGTGAACCTTGATAACCCTACAATAAGATAGACAATACCTAATGCCAATCTAGGTTTACTCACTCTTACCAGTCACGCTTAGCCATGCATAATGAAGACAACTTTTGTAAATTAAAAATGTTGGATATGACAAAAAGGGTTGGATATGACTATTTAATGTTGTTGCAGTTTTGGTTAAAAATGAAAAGAAAACTATGGTTTAGATGCGGACGATTATTGGCAATAGCCAGAGGTGCAGGTGTTGCACGTAGTGTAGGAGGAGATTATCGTCCGTGTCGGATTAAGTGTTGTTGATATGCCCTTGAGGCGATCATAGAGATGATTGTATCACACACTACAAGAAACAGAGAAAAATTCGTGGGTTTTTTTTAAATTCGTGGGCCAAAAAAAACCCACGAAATTATTTATTTAAATTCGTCGGTTTCTATAAAACCCACGTTTTTAATTAAATTCGTGGGCCACAATAACACCCACGAATTTATTTATTTAAATTCGTGGGCCACAATATACCCACGAATTTGTTTATTTAAATTCGTGGGCCAGATTACACCCACGAATTTACTCATTTAAATTCGTGGGCCACAAATTACCCATGAATTTAACCCGAATTGAAAAGCCCATCGGGCTTCCTCTCTGTCTTCGCTGCTCTCTCCCTCGCCGCGCCCGCCCACCCTCCCGCGCCCGCCCGACCGCCTCGACCCGCCTAGCTTGCCGCGCCACGCTCTCTCCCGTCGCCGCGCGCGCCTTGCCGCTGCGCGCCCGCGCTGCCCGCTGTCGCCGCCGCCGCCGCGCTTGCTGCCCGGCCGCCCCGCCTTCTCGCCGCCCTTCGGCGGTACTCGCCGCCAACGCCACCGAGACGCCGCCGCCACCGCCAGACGCGCCGCCCACCGGCGGCCACCACGCGTTGCCCGCCGCCCGCTGCGTCTGCCGCCCGCCCGCCGCCCCACCCGTCGCCGCCCTGGCAGCGGCCGAGACGTCGCCACAGCAGCAGCGCGCCCGCCCGGCCGGCCACCATGCGCCGTCGCGCGCCGCCCGCCCGCTCGTCCGCCGAGACGCCGCCCGCCGCGTCGCCGCCCCGGCCCGCCGCCGGCGCACGGCACCACCCCCCTTTGCCCGCCGCCGCGCCATCGCCGCGCCGCCTCGTCGTCGTCGGCGCCACCCGCCCACCCGGACCCTCGCGACGCCCCCGGCGTTGGAGAAGGTATATTTCATCTCTTTTTATATTCGTTTGAAGTTATTTCATCTCATTTTATATTCGCTGCATATGATATATATTTTTTTATTTTCTCGCTGTCGTTGTATAGAACGTTAGAGTTTATGGTTTGTGTCGAACAGTAGAGAGCCTAGGCGTCACCCATTCGGGAACGACGCATCTCACATTTGCTTGTGAGGTGCGCGGTTCCGGAATTGTCCAGCATATTTTGGACAGCCCGAGAATGTTAGTTGTTGCATAGGGCCTGTGACGTGCGAGAGATCCGAACGTGATTTCAGCCGTATAACCCTTTTGTTCTCCGACGCACCAGCATCAGGCGTGCGTTTGGAGAACAGCGGGGTTATGCCGCCGAAATTTCGTTCGGTTCGTAGCGCACGTCACAGGTCGCATGCAATAGCCTCCATTCTTGGGTGGGTTTAGAACTGAAGGACCACGTGGAGGTCCATCCATGTTTGTGATGAGTATTTGACTTTATTTGAGCAAGGTGTGCTCAAGTTTGAGTTCACTACTACACAAATATACATCACAATCGGTTCTTTTTCGTCATCACAGTCGGTTCTGGTGGTGACACAAAGTCATGAGACAGAGATGAGGCGGGCATTATTACGGTCGGTTCTTGCCGATAGAGATGATATAGTCATCTCTATCGGTTCTTTAAAAGAAGCGATAGAGATGATGGTATTATCTCTATCGGTTCTTTGAAAGAAGCGATAGAGATGATATAGTCATCTCTATCGGTTCTTAAGAACCGATAGAGATGACTATATCATCTCTATCGCTTCTTTCAAAGAACCGATAGAGATAATAAAGAACCGATAGAGATGACTATATCATCTCTATCGCTTCTTTCAAAGAACCGATAGAGATAATACCATCATCTCTATCGCTTTTAAAGAACCGATAGAGATGACCATATCATCTCTATCGCTTCTTTCAAAGAACCGATAGAGATAATAATATCATCTCTATCGCTTCTTTCAAAGAACCGATAGAGATGACTTCATAATCTCTATCGCTTCTTAAAAAGAACCGATAGAGATAATATACTCATCTCTATCACTTCTTTGAAAGAACCGATAGAGATGAATATACTCATCTCTATCACTTCTTTGAAAAAACCGATAGAGATGAATATCTCTATCGCTTCTTTTAAAGAACCGATACAGATGACTTCATAATCTCTATCGCTTCTTAAAAAGAACCGATAGAGATAATATACTCATCTCTATCACTTCTTTGAAAGAACCGATAGAGATGAATATCCTCATCTCTATCACTTCTTGTAAAGAACCGATAGAGATGAGTTCATTATCCCTATCGCTTCTTTCAAAGAACCGATAGAGATGACCATCACATCTCTATCATTTTCTTGTGAGAACCGATGAGAGATGAAGGGGTGGTGTGCTATCACATTCTAATCAGCACATATTGCACACAATATGCACATATCACATTCACACGTAAATTACGGATAACATATCACATTCAACGAACATGAACACCTTGTTTCAACAAACACATATCACATTCGTTAACAAAATAGAACGTAAACATGCTTAACCATAAGTACACATGCAATCGCATTCAGATATGTAATATTTGTTCACATCTGGTCTAGTAGGAGCTTTTGGGA
Organism: Otatea glauca; assembly: GCA_036346275.1. NCBI lineage: Eukaryota > Viridiplantae > Streptophyta > Magnoliopsida > Poales > Poaceae > Otatea > Otatea glauca. The sequence goes on from CM070713.1 coordinate 21,909,946, forward strand.
TCTCTAAACCGTCCGTCCTCGACAAGCATTCTATCCATTACCACCGCATAAGTGGTCTCGTATCTTGTTGAGTGCAAAGGTCGTCTACACTCTTACGGGGATAACGGTATTCTGCAAGATAGAAACGAGTGCTCTAATTTGAGTTTTCAAATTTCCATGTGAAAGACTAATTGTATATGCATGTACTACCTCAGGGAAACGGTCTGAGCCGACAATCAAGATCACCATGTGTTGCATGACATACAAACCACAGGTCGTCGCTGCCCTGTTGATGACACTGTGAAGAAAGAAAAATAAATTAAGAGACAAAGAAAATATGTCAGAAAATCTAAATCTTATATATGATAGCAACTTGTACCTTGAAGCGGACATACTCCAGCTTGAAGCCCTTTTTGTCGTCGTGTGTCCCTCCTGCTTCGACGTATTCCTTGAAACCCCTATATACATTGGAAAGATGTCGTTGAGTAAAAAAATAATGAATGTAGTTAAATACAGAAAATGTTAGATAAGAGTGGTGCACTTATCGCCCAAAGGAGGCTTGATCGCAGAGGCCATCGGTCTCTTATCAACCGAATTAAAAGTGTACACTTTGTTGTCTCGGAGGAGCACGAGTAGAACCCAATGGTTGCTTATTAAATGGTATGCACAAGAAAATAAGTTCACATACGGTTTCAAATGTGTAGAAGTAATTGAACAGTGAAGTAGTACTTACTCCTCGTGGTACGGGAATAGAATGAAGTCCTTCTTCGACTCAGCTTGCAATGCCCTCTTGATGTAGCCGGCAACCCATTCCGGTTGAAGCCTAGCCATCGTCGCGGACACAAGCTCAGGGTCGACGAACCCAACTAGTTGTCGATTCGTCACGACCACGCCTCATCGCCTCGCAACTCGCATTGAATGTTAAAAAGCGTAATGCAAAATCCTATGGAAGTCATAAGGTCGCAACGTGGTGCGATACTCACGGCGTCCCGGATCGCAAAGAGAAATATCGATGGCTACCGGTTGGTGCAGACGAACAGATCCTCAAAACTAGCGGGAATGTCCCATCCTCCTCGCGGTGGAAATGTCCCTTTCAGATCTAACATTGAAGTCGACACGCTCGCTATCTTTCGCTTTGTCAAAGTACCATCCATGGAGTGTCGAGTCCATATGCCTAGAGCGCTCAATTTTTTGGGAGGCGAAGGGCTTTCCATGCACGTAGGCCTTAAAATCATAAGGCTTCATCAGGTGCATGCCGCTCTCCTTTACGGGCCGAAGGAGTCTCCGAGACCAGGCGTGGGCTTTTCATGTACCGAGGGGGCTGTGGCCTTTGTGAGCCTAGCCTTTTAGCAGAGGCTCCGGTGGTTACGTGGTTGTCGTGCTAGTCCTTTTATACACCAGCTCAGACTTTGTGTAGGGCTCACACGGTCGTGGGAGCAAAGCAGTACGGTAGGAACCTACAAAGCACGCATAATTAAGTAACTTGTTGCAATACTACCGAATGGTACGTAAGACGTGAGGGATGTTTACCTTGACCAAGACGACGTCGTGGGCCACTTGATGAACGACATCCGCTAGCCCGAGAGTGGTGATGTCTTCGTTAGGGGGAACTCGAGCACATGTGATAAGAAGGCTTCGTGGACGTAGTCCACCGACCCTCATGTAGCCCTTCCCAAAGGTCGACCATGCACCGTGTCGGTCTCCTTGCATGGAAATGCAACACCGCTGCTGACCTCAACAGAAATCCGTCTTCCGTCGTGGTGAGTGGCACTTGGTAGGCGCCGCAAAAAGTGCGCAACTTGAGAGAAAACATATGAAGAGTTACCTCGCACCATTAAGTAAGGCAAAATTAATTATTACCTTCACCGGGACCGGACTTATCATTTTGGAACCGCAGCCTACTTGGTGGGGCACAGTTTCTACAGAGAGGCGGGGCATCCGCTCGACTGCAGGAGATCATCGCCATCATCTCGGCCCTTAGGCGCTTCTCACGTGCCATCATCTCCACCTCATCTCCTCCTCACGTGCCATCATCCGCACCTCATCTCCTCCTCATCTCCTCCGAGATCTCCTCCCTCACCTGCTCCTAAGCGTGTCCTTCAGCGCCAAAGACGTGCCTCCCATGTTCTTGATCCGTACTCGGCAAGATCTTGGAAGTAGGACTTCTTCAGATGCCCGACCTGCGGCAAGCACCGGCCCTTATGGTCGAGCTTCCCGATCGCAGTGGATAGGATGTCATTTGACCCTTGGCTAAGAAAGGTTCCCTGCTCTTTCCTCTCGCTTACCTCTTCCTGCAATAAGCGAGTACGAATTAGATCCAAATATGAGAGGAATGGTCTACTGCAATGTAGTAAGTTTGATATCTTACGATGGCGGAGACGACTTGCGCGGTAGTGGGGTTTGGTACTACCAGCTGCCCGTCCGCGGTTTTCTTTGTCCTCGCTAATACCCAGTCACGTGCCCGCTCCTCACATATGTGCGAGTAAGGCATCGTTGTCCCGGAGTTGGCGCACTCCTCGGCTAGTCGTGCCCATTCTCGCTTTCTTCCCTTCAGAGCCACGAACCGAGGTGGTGCGCGTGCGTGTTCACCTTTGGGTAGCAACGTTCCTCTGTCTCGGCTCGCCTGCGCCGGGCGCATTTTGATCCTCGTGAACTCCTCCCAAACATCGTTAGTCACGAACGGATACCTCTCGAATGGTGCATGGCCTTTCAAAGACGTACTCACTGTGCATGTAGACCCCGGCGCCTCGAGCCACACCCATCCTCTTCAAGGCGCATCACCTGGCATTGTTTTCATCCTCCTCTTCTATAATCCATTTCCCTTAACCTCGCCCCACACCGGTTCTTACGCTGACGACGACCTCCTTTCTCCAATCCTTAACCGTTATGGGAACTCTCTCCTCACCGCTTGCGAGGAATGAGCGGTATCGCCTTATACTTGGGAGGACCGTGCAAACGCCCGTCGCATTGAAGTGGAGAATTTGCGGCGTTCTCGCTTGTGGCCCCTTTGCTCGGTCCTCTGCCTTCCTCACCTTACTCGGCCCCTCGACATTTGGAACCTGGCTCCGCCGACACTTGGAAGTTGGCTTGGCCTCAGAGCACCTTCTACTCTTTCTCGCGATGAGCCGATGCTCTAATTGCGACATTTTGAGTTTTCTTATCTAACATGGACATATATTTCACATGAGAGAAAGCAATTCGTAGCTATTATGTGAACTTCACAATAAATCATCTAAAATAACAGATCAATGGATAATTCATAGCATGTCATTGTTCTAGCATATTGCACTAGAGTAACAGATGAATGAATGATCTTCAAGACAAGTCTGTATGTAGACCAACTAAATACGTACGGACGATAACTCCTAATCTCTAAATAGGTTTGGTCCTAATCCCATTCGAGGATATAGTTCGGGCAAGTTCCTAAGCCGTTGTACAACTCAGAGAAAATTTGGAAGATCTCCCGCATTCTCCGGATACAAGTCTCGACAACAGTCAAGAGGGTGTGTATCCAGAGAACACCAGGAGACGCTATCAAATCTACTCGTGAGTTGTACAACACCAGAACTTGCCCAAACCACATATCCTCGAATCTAATCCAAAATCGTGGATAATTCGAGATCGCTTGCTTATAAATATGTCATTCGACATATTTATAAATAAGCACACTCGAACAGGAGACGAGGTTACGCAACCTAAACTCTTAACAAATGCCGAGTACAAAAGCACATATGAGAAAGTAATGAAAAGCATCGTAACATACATGGAAACAGGATGAAGGAACATGTATATCATGAATAATTGAATATAGAGGGCAACCTTCAATTGAATATATAATGGAAACAGGATGAGGAGATTTCTATGTGATAAATAGATAAATCTATATATAAATCTTGTATCGCCAAGTTGTTGTGTTTACATGGGAAGCATCAACATAGATAACCCTAATGTGAACAGAAGCGACAATGGTTCATTTACTTGTTCAAGATTTAAAACTATGCACAAAAGGGTAGCATTCGAATAAAGGAGAAAATCCTGCACCTAAAAGTCAGTAGATGGGTCTTTCCCTTGCGGCCCAATAAAAGAAGCACACCAAAGGGCCTTCGTGGCTTCCTAATTGATGAAAAATAAAAGAAGCAACGATTTAGAGAACGATAAAAGAATTCGTTGATCCATCCTTTTTTGTAATAGGTAACATTTACTACAATAGTTGTGTATGATGACCATCCGAATTATTTATTTTCTTTTTCAGACTGCTATAGCACAATATTGTGCGCACACTTTCATCTTGAAGTTCTCAATGATCCGTAGTTTCGTAGTAATCGCCTAATGCAAGTGGGAAGAGCATTTTTCAAAGTTATTTTCTCGCTAATTAATTGATGCACTCTATATTTTTGTCCATAGTTACACTGCTGCACATCCAAATATGAAATATATAATTGATGTTCCCACTTAATTGTTGCAGAATGGATGAGTTCTTTGAGAGAACAAGCAGTACTAGAGGAATTAAGCGAGTGTAGTGGTAAGGACTATAACGAACAACCTGACAAGGCTTCTATCCTCAGTTGTTTTTGTGTGAAGGTAATATCTCAATTATTTGTATGTAGAAAAATGTAAGATTCTGAAAATCTATTATTTACTTAAGCTTGGATTTTGTTTCCAGAGACCATCATATCATGGGCCAATAGATGAAGGATGTACCGCATGTGTGGCTCTCATTAGAGGCAACCAGATCATTGTTGGAAATGCTGGTGATTCTCGTTGTGTACTCTCAAGGAATGGTCAGATGCGGTGGCTTTCTTGTCAAGTGTCCTGGTACATAAACAGATGCTATCTTGTCATAATAGATGCATTCTAATGGTGCCTTAATTTATTTAAATTGTATTCAAAGGCAATTGATTTATCCACCGATTTAGACAACCAACGACAATTTTCAAAATTCGTGATCAGACTCCAAATGCTAGCACAACATTACCATCACAGAAGCAAAACCTACTGGGGATCAAATCAACAAAGAGAAAGCTATCTTCACCGAGCAAAGGTCAAATCGAAGAAAGGCGAAGGCCGCGAAACAAAATCTGGCGCCGTGCGGGCGCGTGTGCGCTGGGCGAGGTGGCGTGGGGCGGAGGGGTGGAGTCGGGGCGGAGGGTGGGTCGGCGTGGGGTGCGCGGCGGCGTCGGGCGGAGGGGCGGCGGGCGGGGGCGGGGCAAGGGGCAAGGGGCGGGGGGCGGGCGGGGTGAGGAGGCGGCGGAGAGGCGCTGGGGCGTGGGGCGGGGTGGGGAGGAGAGGGAGGCAAGGCGCGGGGCGTGGGCGGCGGGGGTGGGGAGGGCGGCGGCGGGAGGGCGCTGGGGGGCGGGCGGGGGAGGGAGGGCGGCAAGGCGGCGGGCGTGGGCGGCGGGGGGAGAGAGCGGCGACGGGGCGGAGGGCACGGGCGGGGGGCGGGTGAGGCGAGCGGGCGGGCGGGGGGAGGCGCCGGGGCGTGGCGGCGGGTGGGGAGGAGAGGCGGGGCAAGGGCGTGGGCGTGGGGCGGGGGGGGGATGAGGCGGCGGGGCGGCGGGCGTCGGGGCGTGGAGCGGGCGGGGGAGGAGAGGCGGCAGGGGCAGGCGGGGGGGACGGGGGCGGAGGCGGGGCAAGGCGCGGGGGCAAGGGCGGGGCGGGGGGGGAGGAGGGGGAGGAGCGGCGGGCGGAGGGCGTCGGGGTGTGGGGCGGGGGTGGGGAGAGCGGCGGGGCAAGGGTGTGGCGTGGCGGAAAGTCGGCGCGAGAACAAGCTCGAGGCGCGCCAGACTTATAATTTTTTTGCCAAATGTTGAAGTGCAGCCCTAATGAATCACGTGGTCCTCATTTCTCTATCGATTTTCTTGTAAAACCGACACAAATAAAAAAGTAATATCTCTATCGGTTTTTTTATAAAACCGACACAAAAAACAAAAGATTATTACGGAATAATCATCACTATCGGTTTTGTTTCAGAAAACCGACAAAAATAAAGAGATTCACATGATGTCATCGGTTTTTTCGTAAAACCGACACAAATATAAAAGGTACATCTATACCGGTTTTTTTTCAGAAAACCGACACTAATAGAAAAGGCCCATCTCAATCGGTTTTATTCAGAAAACCGACACAAATAGTTTCTCTATCGGTTTTTTCAGAAAACCGACACAACAAACAAAAGATCACTTGGTTTTCTCGTAATAATCATCACTATCGCTTTGTTTGTAAAACCGACACAAATAAAAAATGCACATCTCTATCGGTTTTTTGGAAAACCGACACAAAAACTCCGAACATCTCTATCGGGTTTTTCACAAACCGACACAAAAAAGAAAAGATCACCGAATAATCATCACTATCGGTTTTGTTTGTAAAATCGACACAAATAAAACATGCACATCAGTATCGGTTTTTTCGTAAAACCGACACAAAAACAAAAGATCACTACGGTTTTCTCAGAATAATCATCACTATCGATTTTGTTTCAGTAAAACCGACACAAATAAAAAAAAGGTACATATGTACCGGGTTTTTTCATAAAACCGACACTAATAGAAAAGGCCCATGTCAATCGGTTTTATTCTGAAAACCGACACAAATAGTATCTCTATCGGTTTTTCTCAGAAAACCGACACAACAAACAAAAGATCACTCTAGTTTTCTCAGAATAATCATCACTATCGGCTTTGTTTCGTAAAACCGACACAAAGAAAAATGCATATCTCAGACGGGTTTTTTGAAAACCGACACAAAAACTCGCTATATCTCTATCGCTTTTTCGAAAACCGACACAAAAAAACTGGTACATATCTATCGGTTTTAGAATAAAACCGACACAAATTATTCTATATCTCTATCTGCTTTTAGAATAAACCGACATAAAAAGAAACATGCATATCTCTATCGGTTTTGTTCACAAAAACGATACAAATAAACGCTTATATCTCTATCGGTATTCTAATAAAACCGACACAAATGTTGTTCAATGCACTATTTGTTTTCCAGAGAAACCATGAATTACGAACTTGTAGAAATATCCATCAAAGAGTGAAAAGGCCATGACTTTTGCAAACATAGTTGGAATTTTTGAAATTTTGCAGAATGTACTTTGTGATACTACAAATCTTTTCCAAAAAGTATTCGCAAAAAGAGTCGAGATTGAAAAAGAAGGCCAAAGTCACTTTGTAGGCATGATTTTTGTTCAAAGAGTCTCAAAGTCAAATCTTTCGAAATGAAGTCCAAGTATTTTGAAAATGCGAGAAAGGATTTGATGTAGAGCTTTTTTCTTGCTTCAAGTAGATGATACATACCACAATCCATTGAAAATTTTTTGCAAAAGTTTCATACGTACACGTAACCTTTGCAAACACGAAACTACTGCTTATGTACAATACAAACATTTCAAACACATAGCAACCGATACAATGATGTACTCCTTTTATTTGCAATACAACCCTTCTCGATGATCTACACGCATGTAATTTCTTCCATGTGTGCAATCGTCGCCACTAAGACAGCCCCATCCGCAAACGGAGGTATTTCATCAAATTGGTCGATTCTTCTTCATCTATGACATTTTCGACTCAACGATCCGCCGCTTGCCATGAAGGACGACGCGGCAACCTCGGATTGGCGGATCACGCACATAGAAGACTGATTTGCTTGCTTCACAAGTACGAATGGGTCATCTTTATAGGCGAAGTCTGTTTAGATCCACAAGAGTAAAACCTCTCTTGTCGACCTTCACTCCATGTAGGAGTCCCACCCACTTACATTGGAACAATGGAATTTGGTATATTCCGTAATCGAGCTCCCAAATTTCTTTGATCACCCCAAGTAAGAGTTCATTGCCATTGAGGATCCTCCTTCGAGTGATGTTCATGGGGAAAAGCATCTATGCTTACACCACTGTTTTGAATAAAGACTTTCGTGATCCCGACTTTCGGTGTAAAAGGTGTACCCATTAATATCGACCCGCCATGTTCAGACATTAAATCTAGGTCCGTCTACCAACCATATGATAGTCTCACTAACAGAGACCTCCGCCTTTGTTTGAACCATGTGAGAAATCTATCGTTGTTCTTCGCATGATGGAAAGCTCATCCATTTGTGGATTCTCTTCCCGTAATATCGACTTGTGCCGCTTCGATGTACCCTACAACTTCTCGCGCTCACGCAAGATCGCTGATGCGCTTTGCAATACATATCAAACCGGACAAATGTGCAGACTCCGATGTGCATTACAGACAAGATGCAATCATTTGGACATGCATGTATCATTTCTATTTCCATTCCCATGGGACATAGTAGCTTCTTCGCTTCATAAATGCTTGTTGGCAACTCGCTTCCCTCCGAAGCAGTCCGATAGAAGAACTAGAAGTGCATTAAAACTTGTATCCGTCCAACGGTGTTTTGCCTTCATTCGAACAATGCAAGGACCGAACCTAACTTAGTGTATTCTCGCTTTGCAACCCGTGAGCAGTGGTTTCGCATCGCCTTCCATCAGGCTTTTAAACTTTCCAAACTCTCTTCGTAATTACCCTCCACATCCCGCAACATTTGCTCCAAATTCTCCGCCTCAAACATATCAAATTGCAACTCATCATCCGTTCCACCGTGTCTTCATTGCATACCGGTTAGGTACTACCGCCTCCCCGTGATGGATCCAACACGTAATTCCTCACGGCCACATCGAATCAGGTGGTCCTCAATTTGAGTGAAAGTTCTTGAATCTTCTCGATTAGTGCAATCAATGCAAGGACAATATATGAAGTTTACACCCTCCTCACCATGTCCTCTTCGCAATTTTTTGAACTCCTTAACACCCTCCAAATTCAAAGACTCACACGACTTTTGCATACATCCATTCCTTATGGTTCATCTCGCAATTAAACTTTCGCCCAATAAATTATGCACAAAGCGGAGCGATAGCAAGCTAGTTATTTGAAATATTGAGACATCATTTCAATTAATATTACCTTTGCAAAATAGATGACAATTTCTCGCAACATATATGAAATATGTACTTCGATCGATACCTAGATTCTTCCTCTGGTTTAGAGCTTCCAATTTCCTAGATAAGAGACATACATTTTTAACATGAACAATGATATCAAACAATCTAATTATATAGTGCAAGAGCCTCATGATCTTTTGACTACAACGAAACAATACAAGGGTACCAACGATGACTCCTAATCTCTAAATAGGTTTAGTCCTAATCCCATTCGAGAATATGTGGTTCCGACAAGTTCCTAAGCCGTTGTACAACTCGGAGAAAAAAGCATCTCTCGCTATTCTCCATATACACGCCTCGGACAACAGTCAAGAGGGTGTGTATCCGAGAATACAAGGAGACGCCATCAAATCTCTACTCAGATTGTACAACACAGCTTCAGAACTTGCCCAAGCACATATCCTCGAACTCGTCTAAAGAACGTGGACAATTGAGATCGCCGCTAAACATAAATATACCATTTCGCTCGGTATATTTATAAACAAGCATCCTCGAACGGAGACGAGGTTCCGCACCCTAAACTCTAGCATTCATCAAGTGACAAAGAATAATAATTCCATATTAACATCAAAGCACTACAAATTAAGATAATTAAATACATGTGTACATGCTTGTGAAATAAAGGGTGTGAAATCGATAGGATATACACAATACAAGTGCAATCTAAACTTTCTTCACGACATATCAAAATTACATAGTACAAAATTAAAGGGGTTTGAAGGAATGCTCACATTTTGAAGAAAACCACAAATTATGCAAAATGAGGGAAATCTCCTCAAGTTAGGGCTTCAAATTTACCCTCTTAACACCCACCCTTGAGGATTTCAAATTTTCTCACCCAAGTATTGCTTCCAAACACGTAATATGAGCTATTTTTCTAGTGGCGCACGGAGAAACCTCCTCCGAACAATAATGAGAAGAGTTCGGCTCGAGTGGTATAAATAACCTAACGAGGTACATCACTATCGGTTCTCATATAAAAAGCGATAGTGATGTGATCATGAACATCACAAATGGGTTCTTACAAGACAAGCGACAAGGATTATAATAGTCATCACTATCGGCTTTCATATAAGAAGCGATAGTGATGAGCACGCATACATCACTATCGGTTCTTATTTAAGAAGCGATAGTGATGATATCGGACATCACTATCGCTTCTCACAAAGAACCGATAGTGACACTATCGATTCTTTTGTGAGAAGCGATAGTGATGTCCATTATCATCACTATCGCTTCTTAAATAAGAACCGATAGTGATGTACGTGTTCATCACTATCGCTTCTTATATGAAAACCGATAGTGATGATAATGCATATCACTATCACTCTCGCAGAAGAACCGATTGTAATGTTCCCGTTGCTACATCACTATCACTTCTAACCTAAGAACCGATAGTGATTATGATTAATGCCTCTCCTAATTAAGTCATCTATCACAATCGTTTCTTCCTAAAAACTTAAGAACCGACACAGATGAAGCGATAGTGATGTACCATTCTGTAGTAGTGGTTTGATTTGGATTGATTTTCAAAATGAAACAATTTGAGTTGTCTCTCGCCAGAGGGCAAGCATGGCCGTATGGACGCAGTAGTGATGAGTTGGATGGTTTATTGCACATCTTTGTGGGCATTGCTATGTGAGGAGTTTCCTTGTCTTTGATGGTTGCGGCGACGGTGCTAGGTCATGGTGAGGCGAAGGATGATCGGGACTAGGCGAGGAGCGTCCGAGGTCCGCAGACGGTTGGGAGATCGCCAAGATGATCGGAGACGGAGTTCGGGCAAGTCAAGAAGACAAGGAAAGGAGTTGATGCTAGCTAGATGCCGCGTGGATCAATGAGGGCCGCCGATTGAGGTCTAGTTGATAGGTTAGCGGGTCTAGGTAGTATGCTTTGAAAATGCAAGAAAACCCGGTGATGTGTGTGGGTTTTGGGTTAGCCCTTGCATGGCTGTGTGTGTGGGTTAATCCTAGCCCTTAGATGAGTGCTCTAGGGTTGAGGGACTCATCCAAGGGTGGTAGGTGGCCCAAGAGTAGTATAAATAGGGGTGGAGGGGTAGCCTCCTTCCCTTGAAGGTGTTGAGGTTTTTGATGCTCATTTGAGCTTTGCCCACATGAATGTGAGGCTTTGTAACCTCCCCTTCCAGAAATGAAATGTTTCCTCAAATCATTTCTTTTCTTTGTGCATTTACATTACGCAATTTATATTATGCACTTAAATTCCACACTTAAATTCCGCAATTAAATTCAGCACTTACATTCTTGCAATTTACATTTATGCAATTTGGATTTGCCTCCCCTCCTTCTAAATGCTGTTCTTCTAGGATGTCTTGAGGCTGTTCATTTGGTTTTGCATCTTTCTTACACCCTTGGAGAGACTAGAGATCATGTTTTTCATCAAATTGCAAATCTGTCCAGAACTTGTTCTTCACGCAGCAGTCAGTGTTTGATTTTTATAAAAATATAGAAAAATCATTTTTAAGTGATTATTTTTATAGAACGTGCAGAACTCATATATACATCTTTATAAAATTTATTGAGTCCACTGGTTGCACCGTTTGAGAGCTATGAAGTGAAAACCGAGCCTCAAATTTTTTGGTCGAAGTTTCTGACTGTCTGTATTGCTTGATTTTTAATTCTTATTCTACAAAGCATTCTGAGATGATATTTGGTGGAGTGATTCACGTCTCAACTGCTCACAGGGACAAAAATTCTCAAAAATTTTAGAGCAACAGAAACTCACCAACCACCTGTTCCAACTGAGGACAATTTCTGAAAATCTGCTTTAACTTTTCTGAAAAGAGACTTTGGTGTTTTAGCTTTATCTCTTTTAGAAAAGAAGTCTTTTGAATTGATTCCTCTTTTGTTTGGACACTTGACAACCAGGATTGTGATTAAAAAACCCCTCACATGATTAATGGTTCTTATCCATGCAAGCTAGGGGTACACATAGTTGTCTAATTGTTCTGGATTTTTAGAGGGTGTGCGAATCTGAGAAGCACCAGTTTGAACGAAAATCTTTGGGTGTTTTAGATTTTTATTGCAAGAGTATTTGGAGTACTTTGAGTGGGGGAAATTTTATTTGGGATCATTCACCCCCCCTCTGGTCGCCATTTCGATCTTTCAAGAACACATCTTTCCTAATAGGGTTATCTTTGTCACCTAAGCCACGGTCGTACGTTGACATCGTTTCATTTGTTTAGCTTTGATAATGGGTGACGATCGAAGGGTGATGTATGACGGATGGAGGAGTGATGGGGGGCACTCAAGGGAATGGGGGCAGATCACGGATGCTTTCTTGAAGCAAGCATTCTCTGGAGGAGCTGAATATGTGTATTGCCCGTGTACCCTCTGTGAGAATAACAGCTACTACAGCAAGGATATAGTGCAGTATCACATTTGCAAAAATAGGGTCATGCCTAACTATTTGGTGTGGCACCGTCATGGAGAGGCCGTAGGGCAGGCCATTGAGATGGAAGAGATGCTGGACCATGGGGAGGATCACGATCGGATGGAAGAGATGCTGGATGATCTTGGCAGGGGGACTGAATTTAACTCCGGGGAGGGGTCACAGCCGGAGGAAGTTAAGGAATTCTATAGGCTACTTGACGCCTCGGACGAGAAGCTGCATGACTTGACCAATGTGACCGCCCCGCGCGGTTACACGCTTATGTCGATGAAGTCGAAGTTCAACTTTTCGAACAAATGCTTCAACGCTTTGCTTGAACTTATGAATGATGTCCTTCCGCCTAACCACAAGATGCCAAAGGATTTGTACCAATCGGAAAAGTTGATGGTCGCCTCTGGATGAATTACCGTAAGATTGATGTGTGCGAGAATAATTGCATGCTGTTCTGGAAGGATCATGACAAGGATACCCATTGTATGCATTGCGGTAAGTGTAGATTCGTTGAGGTGGTAGATGAGGAAGGGGTATCAGTGACTACAAAGGTCGCGACTAAACAAAGCCGGTACATGCCGATCACGGATAGGCTTAAACGGCCTACATGTCAAAAGAAACAATAAACATATGCGTGTGGCACAAAGAAGGTAAATGTGAGGACCAAGACCCGATATGATGGTGCATCCGTCGATGGCAGGCATGGCGTGCATTGGACCGATTCGATCTTGCATTTGCAAGCGACCCTAGGAGTGTCCGTCTTGGTTTGTCCACGGACGGTTTCACACCTTTCAGCACAAGCGCTAGCCCCTACTCTTGTTGGCTGGTCTTCATCATGCCATACAATCTTCCACCTGAGATTTGCTTGAAAGAGGGGTTCATATTCCTTGCTCTTGTCATTCCAGGTCCTAAGCATCCAGGGAAGGATCTCAATGTGTTCATGCGCCCTTAATTGATGAGTCAAGAAGTTGTGGCGAGGGAAAAGGCATACGACAGCGTTGGTGGTAGAGAATTTACCTTACGAGCCGCATGCCTGTGGTCGGTCCATGATTTGTTAGCATATGGCATTTGGGCCGGCTGGTGTGTTCATGGTCGCCTGTGTTGTCCAATTTGTATGGCTGACTCTGATGCATTCAGCTCACGACGATAAAAGATCACATTCTTCGATTGCCATCGACGATGGCTTCCACGCAGGCACCCTTTTAGGAATGACGCCAAAGCATTTCAAAAGGATGAAAGTTAAAAAGGGCCGGGCGATTCACAGGAGAGGAGATAGTTGAATGGCATAGTCGGTTTCTACGATCTACGGAAGTGGGTTTCACTGGCTATGGAAAGGAGCACAACCGGACTCATATTTCTTTTCTTTGGGAGTCGCTTACATGAAAGCTTTGATTCGCCGATAACATAGATTTGATGCACCAAGAGCACAATGTAGGTAAAGCATCATAAGCATGGTGTTTGATGTAACCACAAAACAAAGGATAATGTGAGTGCTAGGAAAGACATGGGTGATCATTGTGCTAGGCCGTGGCTCGAGGTTAAAGTTGGTTTAAATGGAAATGAGAGCCGCCACTAGCTCCATACATTCGTGTGAAGCCGTAAGACCGTAAATGATTTTGAGGTGGTTGAAAACTCTAAAGTTTCCGATCGCTATGCATCTAACATAAAATGGGTCAGGAATGTCAAGACCGTAAGCTAAACAAGCTAAAGAGTCATGATTACCATATTATCATGGAAAGACTTGTTCCGTAATGTTTCGTGGCTATTTTGATAATGAGTTGTGGAGGATGTTAGCCGAGCTCGCCATTTTATAGGCGGATATGCGCTAAGGAAATCTCAAGACGTTGATGAAGTTAGAGAAGGGAATTCCATTGCTTGTATGCAAGTTGGAAAACTTTCCCACCTAGTTTTATGAATGTGATGCAACATCTGGTGCATCTACCATGGAAGCGAAGGTTGGAGGTCCCGCTTGCAATGGATGGATGTATAGTCGAAAGGAGTTGAAAAAGCTTAGAGCTACAAAGGCGCAACAAGGCAAGGGTAGAGGGTGTATCGCAGAGGCTTATGCAAGTAAAGAGATCACAAACTTCTCAACAAAGTATTTCGCACTCAAGCACAACGTGAATGCCCCTAGAATCGCACTGCGGTCATGGAAGAAGAACCGTTGAGCTAACTTAAGCTTTTTCAATGCAAGGGTCAACTGCATGGGTCGACATCGCACACCATGTTGAGTATGAGGAGTGGAACTGGCCATGCTTTACATGTTCACTAACATGGTAGAAGTTGAAAATATTTTGAGTAAGTGACTTTTTCTAATTATGTTTTCAACATTTCACAGTAGTGTCCTTTTAACCCGAGAATAAATGACGCAGAGTATTTGACAAAGAAAATTGAAGTCAACTCGACAACCCACAACTAAGCAATTGATAACCTACGCCGTGATGGGTTGAAAGGCGCCCAAGCTTCGTGCAATGGTTCCACAAGATGTAATTTGACTATTTATTCATTTTTCTAAAATGAATTGTTGTAGTAACTTAATATTAGACTAACAGTGATGCATGTTGCTATATAGTGTATGCGTGATGTCTCCGCCTCTAGGATCTCCGACTTCTCACATGGTGATGTGACGGCAAGGAGCTATAGTCACTGTGATGTGAACGGTTCCGCTTTGAACAGTGAAATTAGAAGCTAGCCGTCCACTCTGCGCCACTTCAAACAGTAGTCACAACATCCGCAGTGAGTAGTCACAACGCCATCCGATTCCAGCGGTGATATATTATACTACTACGTGTTGTACAAAACATAATTGAGTATACCTTTAAAAGCCAAAGAATCAAGGTTGTGTTTTTTATTGCCATTGGTTCGATCCACACAACGGCACACGTGTCGATGACTTTGGGATGGTGGAGGTGAAGCACGCTCATGGCTTCAGGCCACATCAATAACATTGTGCTTGCACATCAGGTTGAGCAGTGTGTACTACCCGAGCTATCCTCACCGTAGCTTGAAGGCTTGGTGGGTTGTATTTAAAGTTACCCTCAAGTATATCCTCCCGGGATGTTTCAGATGTGGCAAGTAACGAGGATGATGTGGGTGATGTATATCAAGAAGAAGCTATGGGGATTCTTTCCTTGTCTCCGACGGGCAGACTCGATCAATTACCTACCGATGCCACAGACGTAATAACAGATGAACCAGGCCCGCCACGAAACGCCTCAAAAGTCGTAAGGATTGCACGCCTTCAAGCACGCCTCAATGAAATACGAGTCGCAGTAAGGCATTCCGACGCCGATTTACTTTTGATATGTATATTTTGTAAGATTATTGTTGCCTCGCTCATTTCTACAAGTCATTATTATCTCCTTCATTTTTGCAAGTTATTGAAAATTATTTGTAAACTCAGATACTAACTCTTGTCAAATTTGAACAGATGAGTATGTTCAGCATCAGTTGACAAGCTTAAAGGCAAGTTCAATGGTCGCTCTCCGTAAGGTCAAGGAGCAAGGGTTCTGGCGGTCGACTCGACGGCGGCAAATATTATATTTGGCCGGGCAGACAGACAAATGGCAGAGCAGCTCCAGAGGTGCTTCATGAGCAGCACGAGAACAAAGCGCGGAGCAGCCACAGGAGGACGAAAGGCGTAGGGTTGCGAGGAGGGGTAGTTGGGTGTGAGCATGAGGACATGGGCGAGGCGGACGACGAGGAGGTCGCTGGGGGTGGTGGTGGGACGACAGATACAGATGCACGCCGAGGCCGAGGCAAGCGCAGCATGTAGAGTTGGAGGCGACCTTAGAGCCGCTTGAAGAGGGCGGGTCTTCTTCGGTACCATGTGTATATGTGTAGTATTGATTATCATTTAATCTCCATATTTACATTGTAATGTCTATGAACTAATTATTTGCATTTTAGGTTTCATAAAACTGTCTCTCGGCCATCCGAGATGCAACCCGCCAATAGGAGGTTGATAGAGGTACACGGGAGCAGTAGCAGCTTATATCTTTCATGTCTTTTCTTTTAGCATTAGCTAAGTGACAACTTATTGTTTTGATGCATCTTTGACTTGTATTTTGTTGTAGGCATCGAAAGAGCTGGGTTGGACTGGACGGGCCACATTACAAAGGTTAACGCCCGTCAAGGAGCCCTTGGCCGCACTACTACCCCGCATGGTTGAGTCAAAGGGATAGATTCATGCCCACAACCGGAAGCACTAGGCGTTGAAGGAGAACGTGGAAGGAGGCGAAGACAACCAAACATGTCAGTATGCAGGTATGTGGGTCAAGCCGGGTGAGTTTATGTTATGTATTTACTCTATTTGAGTATTGCTTTAAATGTAAATACAATTTGACAAAGTGTGTGATTATATGCAGGAGAGGTTCCGCTTGAGAACGAAGACGATTACAACGCTTTGAAGAAGGCCAAAAGCGCCTTTCAACAGTGGCGGCACAAAAGGTTGTTTGAGATTCGCTCAAAGAATGCACTGATTCAAGTCGCCATCAATTTTACAAGAGGGTGAAGAAGGTGAACATGAGAAGAGGACTAGAGGCAGGAGGATACACCGACAGAACAAGAGTATCTCAGAGCTCTACGATTGGATAATGAAGGACATGGAGGCTTGGAGGTGGATGTGCTGCAGATCGGGGTGGAGGATTTTCAAAAAAATCAAATAGAAATCGAGGGAATGTAAGAAGTAGATTGGGAAGCACAAGTACGGCGCAGACGGACACATTGGCCTAGAGCAACTCATGGTAAGTATCGGTATTATAATTGTTAGTGAATTTGTCACTATGTTTATAACTTTGCATCGTAGGAGGTCGAAGTCGGAGTACTCCCACTTTTGTGGAGGTTTACATCCGGGGCACCAAGGCGAGGATCCACGTAACCCTGATGTGTTGTGAGACGACGGGCTAGTGAGAGGATGGTAAGTATAAATGACACAATATGTTTTGTGCAAATTTACATCCAGAGCACCAAAATGTTTGTTTTGCAGGCCATATGCGTAACAAATGACACAACGCCATGGGCCGGAGGTTGATTGAGGGCGCACGGCCGATGTGGAAGGTTGTACCACACCGAGGGGGCCTAAAGCATGGGAGGTTCGTTAATAAACTGATTTTAATTGTTTTCGCCTACTATGGAAAAAAAGTTGCATGGTCACATTTCAAGATATATCGCTTGTAGGTGGGCCATGGGGATGGAGTTGTGGATGCGATCGCCTTCCACGAGGCTCGGTTTCTCATGTGGGAGTGCTCGCCGTCGAGGTCCGTGACGGAAGCACAAGCGCACGAGGAGGCTCGGTGAAGCGAGAGAGGAGGCCTGCCGCGAGAAGAGTCTCACAAGCATCAGAGGAAGCTCATGGAGGTTTAGAAGACTCGTAATACATGAAAATGTATCTCGCAGTACAATCTCAACTTTGAACAAAACGCTCAATTGTACATTTGTGATTAAAATCTAACAAACAATCTATATGCAAAGAATCTATCACAATCTCTTTGACCTAACGTGCTAGTGTTTCGCCCTCTGCTCTGGCAGTAAAGATACTTGAGTTCATTACTCTCTAATTCACTTAGCTCAGAAATCAAGAATTCACAAACTTGACTATTATGTCATAGGGCTCCCACCACCTCCCTTCTACATGTTTTCTCCGCACATGCAGCCACCACCACAAGGAGAAGCATCACAGTGGTGCTCATGTCCTCCCCATTAAGTGTGTGGCAGGTTTCCTTCATAAACCCATCGGGATGCAGCACCACTATGAAGCATGATCATCGATCACTACATATACGATCTATTCATCGTTGTCCTATACGATGATATCCGATCGAGATATTTATCAATTATATCAATAAGTAAAGAGCTTCATAAGCATGTCACATACTTGTTGATCAATACAATGATATACATTCATTGGACCAATAATCATATTATTATTCATAAACATAGTCATGTTACAATCATCTAAATGATTGCCTCAAGGGCATAGCACTAACAAGACCACCCTAGGAGATGCACCTCAGTTATATGATATTCTCATGCATTCTTTATTTTTAAAAACTCTATTATGTATACTTTATATCACAAACTATGATCCACAGAGCTCCCACCTCCTCCTCCTTTCTACATGTTCACTCCACAGATGCAAACACCTTCAGCAGAGAGGCACCACCCCAAAGACGGATCGGTTCAATCTGTTATTCAAAATTTGAATGAATGATTTATATGTGGCATAATGTAGCTATCTATGCCATATGTCTTTCAAACCTCCAAACCCGCTTCTACATGTACCCACCACCTATGCAAAGCCAAGGAATGCCTATACTTCAACAACCCGTGGCCCCGCAGCCCACTTTGCATTTACAATTATTGTATGGATGTCGAAACATTCTAAGTTTCATGCACTACGAGCTAAGTTTGTCAATTCTGAACTTATGTGTTTCGGTCACGCCCAAAGACGCACTAACGATTTACATCATAGAAGACATCTTCAATAGCTACCGAAGTGGTGGTGGTGGTCATTGCGCACGAGTTTACAAATTGCCGCTTTGGATGTTTGATTGATTATCTAAGAATCCGCTAGAATGTCTCCTTCCTTCGGGTTTGAGAGATTGATATATATATTATTAATCGCAAATGTTTTTTGTCCTCCGAGTGGATGTCCTATTTACTAGAGAGGTCATGCCGAAATTTTGTACATTTCAATGACTTAGTTTTAAGCCGGTTTTAAAGAGTTAAAAGGTTGGATCTGGGCCTTTAGTAGAGGTAATAGGTTTGGTGTCTTGTTTGTTAATTCTTCGCTTGCTTGAACTTTGTTGTGGAGTTTGATGACTTTAAGTAGCTACCCTACTCCCTCCCTTCCTTCCTCTTGCTCAAATTTAGGAACATTAGTTGCAATTTAGTCGATGCATGCAAATGATGGACACATGCTTCAGAGGAAATTTAGTTCATTCTTTTATTATATATCAATCTGAGTAATCTGCTGCAATAGTGATAATTTCAATTGAAATGCATAACTTAGTCGATTTTAGGACATTTAGGCAACTCTTTCTTAAACCTTGCACAAATCATCTCAATGTTCATACTTGAAAAGGTATACTTGTGTGCTTATGAAAGTTCATTGTCAGGTTCTCGTAGATATGTGATGGTTTACCAAATTATTAACCCATTACGTGCTATTTGATTTTTTCTTTCACAATAACTTTTTGATTTGGAACCTTATATTGTGTCGATTTGTTGGAATTGAAAAGTTATCTTAAGACAACTTGTTCAATTGTAAACTTATGTTTTAAATGCTTTATATGGCATCCTTGTAGAATGTGTTGTTTGCCCATGTACAATCCGATTGTTTATCCTTGTAGAATGCTTTATATTTGTACTTTGTATATTGAACTTCTAAAATGACTACCAAAACTCTTAATTGCTTCTTTGAACTATTTTCACTATTTGTTATCTTTTGAATACTCAAGGATGCAATTAGGGTCTTTGGAAGTTGAATTAAATAATTTTAGTTGTAATCTTGGCCTTGAACTAGATGGTTAACTTTCATAATACTAGAGAGTATTACTTTCATGCTTCATTGAATATGAGATTGATGTTCATATGATTATTATAGCATATCTTGACTAGCTCTGAGGTGTAGTTCTTATATATAGTATCTATTCTTGTTTAGCTTGACTCACATATTGATATTCTCATATTGTGTCTTGCTGAATAGTACTATTCTGATTTTGTTTCATGTGAATTAGCATAATGTTACTTGTAACACAACCTAAGTTAATCTTGAACTTGCGTGTTTCTAGGTCACGCCTCCAAAGACGCATTTAACGATTTACATCATAGAAGACATCTTCAATATAGGCGACGGTGGTGGTAGCGCCATAACTCCAACAACCCCGAGGCATGAATTCCATTGTGAGCTCGACAGGGTATTAATTTGTACTTTATGACTTGTTGTGATGGATACATTGTGATCGACTTATTGTGATGGACTTATTGTAATGGAATGTGGATTGTATCTATTATGCGATTGTAATGTGTTGTATGTCATTATGTAGTTTACAAATTGCCGCTGGATGTGTGATTGGATTATTCAAGGATCCGCTAGAATGTCTCCTTCTGGTTTGAGAGATTGATATATATATTATAACTGCAAATGTTTTTTTGTCTCGAGTGGATGTCCTATTTACTAGAGAGGTCATGTTGAAATTTTGTACATTTCGTGACTTAGTTTTAAGCCGGCTTTGAAGAGTTAAAAGGTCGGTTTCAGTATTTTAGTAGAGGTAATAGGTTTGGTGTCTCGCTTGTTAATTCTTCGCTCGCTTGAACTTCATTGTGAGTTAGTTCTTTTGTGTTAGTGTTTCCGATCGATTTGAACAAAATAGATGATCCTTCTTATTCTTCGCTTAGCAATTTTTAGTTTCAATTTTCTTTTGCCTTTTCTTTTCTTCTTTAGTTGTTATATGTATTGAGTGCGTATGCATATGGATATATATATATATATATATATACATTTGTGTATAAATGACTAATAAATTCGTGAGCTATTGAAACTCCACGAATTTATCCGCCGCCTCGCATAAATTTGTTTGTTTCTTGTGCCCACGAATTTAAAAATTAAATTGTGGTTTATTAAGCCTACGTAATTTAATCAGATTAAATTGTGGTTAAATTCTAATAATTTAACAGATTAAATTCGTGGGTTATATAGCTAACGAATTTAACTCCATTCCCAGTAAATTGAGGAATTAAGTAAACTCATTTAATTTAACTTAAATTGTGGGTACCATGAATTTAATTGATTAATTTTGTCGAGTTAAATTCGTGAACTAAATTGACGGTTTGTTCACTTAATTTAAATTAAATTCGTGGGTTTTCGCCCATGAATTTTTCCCCGCTTGTAGTGTTAGCTTGAATTGTGCTATGGATAAGATTTCCAAAATTTCATCTCTTAAGTCTTTATTTAGCTCCTATGCATACTGTTTTAAATTCAATTTATTTGAAGATTATGTCATAGATGGCAAGTTTCTTGTTTATAGAATATGCATAACTTGTGATAAACTTGCTGAATTGAAGCTTGCTATTTTGGGCAATCCTAGTTGTATGCAATAGCTTGTTTCATGTGAGGCACCATCAAATTTTTGATATGTGTGATACCCACAGCCTACCTCATTGTAAGAATTTTAGTACATTGACTTATATTACAAATTAGCATGTCGTAGTTGATGAGTGGAAGCCCATTAAAATTGTGTCCACTGTTGGTATGGTTTGGTATTGCTTATTTACAATGATCATATGAATGAGCTATATTTGTTGCCAAACTTGTAGTTTTGCCCATCTATGTTATTGAGCGAGGCTTACAAAACATGAGTATTCTTTTTATCCAAGGATAGGGATAGATATGTGATTTACATATATTTGCAAATTAAGTTGCAAACTGAATCATTTTAATATTTATGTTATATGCTTTACTTATAACCACAAATTGAGTTGCAAAATTTTGAGAAAAGGTGTTTTGCTTAAATCTTATTTCCTCATTTGTCGTTTCTATAAATAGCATTACGTGAAATCAAAAGAATAATGAAATATGGAT
Source organism: Otatea glauca (assembly GCA_036346275.1). Taxonomy (NCBI): domain Eukaryota; kingdom Viridiplantae; phylum Streptophyta; class Magnoliopsida; order Poales; family Poaceae; genus Otatea; species Otatea glauca. Next base: position 21,931,914 of record CM070713.1, read on the forward strand.
ACATACATATATGTAATGTGACATCGCTTTTTTGTTGCTTGTTTCTTCTCCACTTGTCCAAAATCGAAGATGATTTTCCTTTAAGGAAGGAGGAAGCATCCAAGAGTGCTAGCTTTTGTCATGCCTTTATATGATGGAAAGAAATGAAAGCTAGGTGGATAATTATCAGTGAATTCTTTGAATGTCTTTCTTGTGTTTAAAATATATAAAGAGACGGACTTACTATTTTATTTAATTATATACAGGACCTATATGAGGATGTTTTGTGTCGAGGACGAGCTAAAGGTAAGGTTGAGTCGAGGACGACTCAAATTCAAGAAGGGAGGATGATGAGGACATCACTACTACGGATACTCCATACCGGTTGGACCAACTCCAACATGTCATCCATGGGCCAAGAAGAAAGAGACTCAAATCCATCATGTTTTGGAATCCAATTCGGCCTACTAGGACAGCACCGACTCCAAACATGAATAACTTTTGAATATGACTCATTTGGGTGATTGGACTTGGTGAAAAGCTTATCATGAGATCTTTTCAATGGATTTGACTCTACCTAAAAATTCCAATGAGCACTCGTAATCACAAAATAATTCGGATTAACTTTTCATCCAGTCAAACCTAGGCCTTGGGCATTGTATGAGTCCTATTCGGCACTCCTTTGTGTTGGCCAAATTCTTCTCTTTACCTATATATAGCTAGGAGTTTCCCACAATTTCTTGGATTTTGTTGAGCATAGTTTTATCGTAGGGCCAAACTACATTGTCCTCTAGACATGTCGAACGATCACCGTTGAGACTACTTCATGGAACCTCACCTCTTGATCCACAAATTGAACCTCAATTCTTATTTGCAATTTCAGATTGTCATACTATCGTTTTGCTTGTTCTTTCTCTTATGCAGGAATTGAATCTCGTGTTCAGGTTGATCGCTTCAAAGAATGTCAATAACCCCGGAATTGGTGTAGCGATTGCTAAGGCACTTCGTCATCATACGGGTAGTCGGATCGTTAACGCTGTCTCCACCAAATCGATTGTTATCATTCTCATCAAAGATCGAGACACCCAAGCCTCATCATCCGTGGGATCCGCTAGTATTCTCGACGCATTGTGGTGTCAACCGACGTGGGACCGATGGGTAGGTAAAACCGAGCCGACCGGTAAGTCGTTGAAAATCACATTTAGTAGCATCGGATATTTGTTGATAATGCAGCCCACTTGCGCGAGGACCCTGCGGCGATTATGGTCGGCCGGGTTGGCATTGAAGTTTAATCGAGCCGATGGTTTAGGATTAGCTACTAGTACTGGGCTCTACGGTTTGGCTCTACCGATTAGACCGTAATTTGTCGAGCTTTTATTGGATCTAGCACTCTAGTTGATGCTAACTCTTGAGCTATAGTCTTAACATTGTTGGCTATGATCGGCTTAAGAGTTGTTACCAAGGCCGATGATTGATTGATTAAAACATGATACACAAATTAATTAATAATAGTAAATAATTCAACTGTGTGTATATGTGTTGGCTTACTGCATCGACGGTCCCTTATCGCTAGCGCATTTTGAGTGATACCACATCGGTTTTCTAATATCGTTTAGCACCATCTCCTCGAGCGCAGCCATCCGATCCTAGTTCTTATGATGTTCGTGTCAAACCGCCCATTGTTGGGACGATTATAGCATCGGTGTTAACGCCGACAAAGGAATCGACTGTTTGAAGAAGATGATGGGAACGGTGCCCGATCTTCCCGCAGCATTAGTAAGTCGATTGGTGGAGAACTCGACGTTGACGATCCGGCCCAATCAAAATGGATTCGACCCTACAATCACTACACTACGGCTCCTTTGGTTATCAACCACGACAAACACTTGATCTCGCCAAGAAGGCTAATCCCATCAATCGAGAACACAAGCAAGAACGTAGAAGATGCAATCTGAAATTGAGAATAATATTAGCACACGAGTTGGGGTTCCACAAACCGATGAACGTGAAGAACCGACAAAGTGTCTAGTTGTAATCTAAGCAAAACCCATCTATTCTAGCGACGGCCATCGAATATATATGAGGAATATGGCAAGGAGGCGGCAAGGGGTGGTCGGAAACCCTAGGTCATACAAGGCCTTTGGGCCCAAGTGGAGGTGGCGAAGACCACGATTCTGTTCACATATTGTTTTGATAATTCCCGTGATCTAGAAGGAGTTTGGATGTGAAACCACTTCGTTGGAATGCTCTAGTCGGGCTTCTCCAGAGTCCAAGAACACCTCAAACGGTCTTCATATGACCCAAAAATGGTCATTGTTAGTTGGCTTGCTCCGGGGGAATCGACTCGTGAATGAATTGGGCTTGATCTTCGTGGGCTTGGAGCATCCGGTTGTTGGGCCCTTGTTTTGCCTTGAGATAGAAGCATGGCTCACGGGCGGCATGGTCTCATCATCCTCCCTTCTTGATTTTGAGTCGCCTCACTCAAGCTCATTCTCGCAAAAGGTTAGTAACAAGAGGTGCAAAGAAACTAACATAATCTTTGGTTGTTGATAGTGTGACACATTAAAGGAAGATTTCAAAATGGTACAAATATAAAGTTGATGCACCATGTACTTTCCTTTCTTATTATGTTTGACAATAGCATGAAAACTAACACTAGATGACCATGACAAATTAGCAGCATAGAAAATCTCTCCTCTAAACAATTGAGATCACATATTGACATCAAATTCAATTTAACTCAAAGTATTCAAGGAAGACAACAGCTTCACCTCATCCTTTTCATTAGCAAGGTAAATAACAAGTTTATTTTCAGACACGTGTTTAGATCAAATAAAATGACATGTTCATTCACTAGTTGAGGCATGGATATAAATAAGATATTATCACACAACTCTTTTTATCACTAGGGACGGCAAGACAATCATATTGTGACAGAGGTGATTCAGTTTGAGTGTCCACTAACCGTTTCTAGCATAGCACCGAGGGCCAAATTTAGCACATCAACAATTCTCTCCTCGTGTGAAAATAGCACATATGTCGTTACCTTTGTTTTCTATCTTAGCCGATTTAGGCATATCATGATCTCAGATGTACATTCTTGAGGCATGCATGGGATAGCAAGTATCTCCTCGCTCCTCCTTCTCTTGCATGTTTTCCTTCGCTCTTGTTCTCAATATCGTGAAAAGTTAGTAGCAAGTGGAAACTCGACAAGATGTCGTTCTTGCAAAGAAAATTCTTCACTTTGGCAATTATAAACATTAATTTCAGCAAGATGTCTTTTATGTTCAATTTGATTTTCAATCTCACAAGCAAGATTAAATAAACTAGAGAGAGAACTATATTCCTTATCAACAAGAATACTCTGAATTTTCATATCAAGTCCATTTAAAAAATTTATTTCCTTAGCTTCTTCAGATTCATCTAAACCACAACGCAACAACAAAGTTTCTAATTCCTCATAATATGCCTTGACAGTTTATCATATTGTAAACATTGCAATTCATAAAGTAACTTTTAGAATGATAAGGTGAACAAATTCATCTCTCAATAGTCGTTTCATATCTTTCCATATTTTCGGTACTGTCTTATAAGCACAAAAATCGTTCCACTAAATTGATGCACATAGAGTTAAAGCACTAGCAACTTTAATTTTTCATTTATTACAGAGGTTACATTGTGAAAGAATTTTATCTACCTCTATTTCCCAATCAATATAAGCATCAACACCAAATTGTTATAAGAAGGAAGAACTGAAAATTCTTACCTTTACCAAACAGTAGGAGATGAATTAAAGTTGGGTTGGTGCTTATGCTCTTTCTCGTCATGTGCATTCTCCATGTTTTGAATTTGCTTGTTCATAGTCTCATTAATCTCTCAAGCATCTCTCGAGCTCGTTATGAAGAACACACTAGTTACCCTCCCGGTCCTCCTGACTTCGCAATTGCTAGTAGAAAATGTAAGATAGCACAAAGTATTATCCTTATCAACTACTACGCTAGACAAGGATCACAAACTCTCATGCATCTTACCACACCCTTACAAATGTTCTTACCAAAGCAAAGCAGTGGTACAACCGTGGTCGGTTTGTGATACCGTGACTAGAGCGTGAGGAGGCGATTGCAAAGGAGAACCCGAATCGATAAGAAGTATGTGGAGCCCAAGGCGATTTAGTAGCAAGGAATAAGCAATATCGAAATCAGAGCAAGTTGAATAAATGTCCAATGTACTTGTCACAGCTTGCTGGCCTAAACGTGTTCCTAGAACTAGTTCAACCTAGTAAGGGATATATCAAAGCACATAGGACTCAAAGGATGCAAGCAATTATGATTATTTGCTTTTTTCCCTCTTTTGCTTCTTTTCTCTCTAATTTTTTCAAGGCTTTTTTTGACTTGCCTTTTGTTTTCCTTTCTTTAACTGAAACGCAAAACAAAAATCTCACATTTTGGAACAAGAGAAGACGTTAAACAGATGACCGAAAAATGGGCAAAAACAAAGACATGAAACTTGGGGACTCGTAACTCGGTTTTAGAGGCCGATTTTGAGGGTCCAAAATTACACATGTCTTTTGAAATATGGATTTTTCAGATGCACGTCGTCGTTCTTCAAACAAAAAAGTACGCCTAATCGGAATTGTATGCAAAAGTTATGGCTGTTTTATCAACATCAAATCTAGAATTGCTCGACTTCACTTCTTCCTTTCTTGCTAGGGCTAATAACAGGCAAAACAAGAACTAGGCAATGAAAAAGGACCACTAGAAACTATGATCACGACCTCCAACCAGCAACACGATTTACGACGATGGACATAAACTCAACAAGAGAAACTAAAACGAAATTGGGCACAAGGTTGTAGGACATCGGAATCGATGAACTTTTGTGGGCAACTTTTCTCGACTCTAGGTCGATGGCAAAACAAAAGTGGGGATAAAAGAATTACCTATCGGGCAACCAAGCTCGATACCACTTGATGGAATGGTGGCCCGATCTTCCGCTGTCGGTAAGTCGATTGGTGGAGAACTTAACGCTGACGATCCGCTTCCAATCAAAACGGATTTGAACCATGCAATCGCTACACCACGGCTACTTTGGTTATCAACCACGACAAACACCGGTTGACCTCGCAAAAGGCTAATCCCGCATGCGAATCGAGAACATAAGTAAGAACGAAGATGCAATCTGAAATTGCGAATAATATTAAGCACACGAGTGGGGTACAAACCAATGAACGGCGAAGAATCGACAAAGTGTCTAGTTGTAATCTAAACAAAACCCATCTATTCTAGCGACGCCATCGAATATATATGAGGAATATGGCAAGGGAGATGGCCAAGGCCGTGGAAACCTAGGTCGCATAAGGCCTTTGGGTCCAAGTGGCAAGACCGCCGTGATTCGTCATATTGTTTTGATAATTTACGATCTAGAAGGAGTTTGTATGTGAAACCACTTCGTTGGAAAGCTTTCATGGGATTCTCCGAGAGTCCAAGAACGCCTCAAACAGTTCAGATGACCCAGAGATGATCATTGTTAGTTGGACTGCTCCTCGGGGCCGAATCGACTCATGAACGAATTGGCTTGATCTTGGGTGGCTTGGAGCATCGTGGTTGTTGGGCCCTTGTTTTGCCTTGAGATAGAAGCATGGCTTGTCCGGGGCATGATCTCATCAAAAGACATCGTGTCCCATCGGGCGCTAAAAGTTTGTTGGCAACGAAGATTGATCGCTCAAATACACGCCAACGCCAGTGGTCAAGAGGTTTGACGCGTGCGCTTGATTTGATCCTCAATCAACAAGATATATTAAAAATAAAGCTCAAAGCAAATTTGATGTTACAATCAGCAAGAAATCCAAACAACTATTCAAAGTTGATTAGATCGTAAGTAACAATAAATCTAAATTGCTTTTTATGGCTGATTAAATGATTTGATAAAAGTAGATTTTCCCAAAAGATGATGCTAAGAAGATCAGAAAAGCAAACCGGGTAATCGCATAATTGAAGAAGATCAATAATCGCCGATACGCAACTTTATTGATTAACGAGGAATTACAAGAAGATTCTAAGTTACATCGCTACTCCTAATTGCCATGAAAAGTAGATAAAAAAGTATATACGAGTTGTTTGATTGTTTGTTGTAGATTTTTCGGCTTGCCTCAGTGTCTTCTATTGTGCGTAGGTCGATTATATCTGTATCTGACACGTTGCCAACCATAATCCGTGACGGCTCCACTTCATGCAGGTAAATCTCCTTGTTTGAACCGATATTGGTCAGATATTCTAAATTTGACTTATTCCTCCAAATCGGTCAAATATTCCCAAATCTTCACATCCAGACTCCACCTCTCAAATCGCTATATTAACCAAATCTTTGTGCAATAATGGTATAAACTGTCTATAAGATCGTCAACATAATATTTCTCTTCTTTTCTTTCACATTATCTAAAATTATATATAACATATGTTTATAGACAACTCATATGCACCGTTATATATGTCCTAATGTTCTGCCGAGAAAGTCGTACTCGATCCGGTAGCGACTAACCACCCACCTCGTTGCACAAAGCCACCAACAACCCATCACAGCACTAGGAGAAGTCGGGTGGGGCGAACCTGGAAGACATCGCCGTGAGCGCTCGCCTTGACGAAACCATCGAAACGCGCGCGGACTCCCGAACCGCATGCTCGAAAGCGAGACGCCGTTGGGATTAGGCGTGCGTGCCGAACGTGCGGCGGTGCAACCGTCCCCGTCACGGATGGAGGGAGGTGGACTCATCGACCGGTGCCCGGTGTAGTGAGCGAGTGAGTGATAGGTATGTCTCGCGCGCCTCGATGGTCGGTCCTGCCGCCGATGTCGCCGTGCACGCACACCTGACGTCGCCGGCTCATTACTTCGCCGATTCCCCACTTGCATAATTCGTTAAGAATTTTTCTTTGTTTCGCCTCTTATTCTTTGTATCTCTTCTCTCTTAACAAAAGACAGATTAAGTGCGGGTTCTACAAACAAAAGTTCCCTACTTATCGTACGTACGTACCGCCAACCGCCTCCTAATTGCGAGTCACGCGTCACACATGACCAAAACAAAATCCCCATCTTGCCTGATGTATTTTAGCGATGTGTCAACTAGATCTAGTCAGGAGCAGGAAGCAGCCCCGGAAAAATAAAAACAGGAATAAAACATGCGAAAGGTAAAACGGCCAGCTGGGACGAAAATGAAATAAAGAATCCATTGCTTGTGATTGCATGGCTACAATCGCTAATCACGTGATTACCATCGCAAAAGCGATCGCTACACTTCCATTGCAGCTACTCACATCACCGTAGGACTTGCCAGGGGCATGTGGCGTGGCTGGCCCCGCGGTCACACTCAGCGGAGCTGCCGACGAGCGAATCACTGTCGCTATCCGCGCCCACCTCCGGCTGCGGCAACATTGCGCGCTCGTTGTCGCGGCCGCTGCCGGAATGGACCGTGATCCACCGCGTCCCAGGTCCATTCCGGCACAACTGGCGCGCCGGCGGCCAGTGTGCGGACTCTATCGGTGGGGCGGCGGTGGTATCGGTGTCCGCCGTCGTGTCGTCACACAAGGCTTGATCAAGAACGCTCTTGGGGACACAAGCATCTCCTTTCCGTGATTCTTGGCATGGAATTGAAGGAGTGGCGGCGGCGGCCAAGAACCGGTGCTCGAGCAGCTGCTCCGTCCACCTCTTCCTGGGATCCCGCTGCAAACACCTGGTCAAGAAGTCCTTGCCTTCCTCCGAGAGCCACCGGGAAACCTGGGACTTCGCCGGAGAACGCGACGTGGTGTAGCGTTGTCGGGGTCGGCGAACCGTTGCCACGGCGCGACGCCGGTGGCCATCTCGATGACCGTGCAGCCGACCGCCCATATGTCCGCCGCCGGTCCCTGCTCCTCGCCCCGCGCGGCCTCCGGCGCCATGAACACCGGGGTGCCGCCCTCAGCCGCCCGCCGGCAATGCCTCCACAATCCTCGGCCAACCGCCGCGCGCACCCGAAGTCGGCGATCATGGCGCACCCGTCAGAGCCGATGAGCACGTTTCTGCCCTTCACGTCGCAGTGCGCGACCCCGGCGGCGTGGACGTGCGCCAGCCTGCGCAGGATGTCGCGCGCGCGCGACCGGATCAGACGCCCTCGCACTGGCCACCGCACCGCTTGATCTCGTCGGCCAGCGACCTGCCGGGCGCGTACTCCATAAACATGTCGTACCCCGCCCGCCGCTTTTGTCATCCGCCGCGGACACGTCGGAGTCCAGGCACCGCACGACATACGGCGAGCTCAGACCGCAGACGATGCCTGCTCCCGCCGAAGCTCCCGCCCGGGCGGCCTCAACGGACTTCACCGCGAAGACGTCCCCGTTCGGCGGTCGACGGCGAGCGACACGGTGGCCGATGAGCCCGCCCGATGGCTGGCCCCGCGTCCACTCGCCGAGGCCCATTCAGGCAGCCGCCGCGGCAAGAATGTCTTGCGGTGTCGTGTGCTCTGCCTCTTGTACTGGAGTGGAGGCAATTAGGATATGGCTTCTGAGCTGCGGTAATACTACCGCACCTTGTGCTTTGTGTGATGGCTTGAGGCCTTGAGTTGTGTGCTTATATAGCTGGCCAGCTGGGTACTAACTACAAGGCTTGATGCTTGGAACGGCGAGGTGATTAAGTGTGGGCTGTCCAGCGGTGCACGGCGTCCGAGCAGGCACGAGGTGGTCGTCGCCGGCCTCGGCACGAGGAGATGCGCCGATGGTGTATTCGTTTCATCTTGCTGCCCACTAATTTAATTATGATAGAATAGTTCTGTCTTCTCCATCTTATCATAAAAGCTCATGAAGATTAAAATTCATATTTTATTTGGACAATGATTAAAAATCATACTTTATTTTTGGTTAGTAACTTATAAAGAAAAGCCATAAAAGTAGAAAATGCCCACGCTCAGCCAATTGGTTACGCCTCCCACCAATTTGCTTACGCCTCTTATGTATTGCTTCTCACCGTCATCCCGACCTGAAATAGTCACCCCGACCAAGAATACTGACCAGAGCAACGGTTATCTCGCATACGCGCTTGTTCGATAGTTATCTCAAAGGTACGTAATAACTATTCGGACGTTATTCAAAAGATACCCTTTGGTGAGAAGACACCTCTTAACAAGAAGACACAATCATCTTTCAACCGCACAACCGCCAGATCTTCATTGTTTATAAATAGGAGCTCATTTGTACCGCTAGGGCATCGAATATTAGATTTTCATTCACAACACTGTAATCATACATTTGTACTCTATTAAGCCATTTGTCTTATAAGAAGCAATCTCTTGTTCCTCTTCGTAATCTTGGCCCACAGAGGCTTGCAACCAATTTTAATTCATAAGCTCGGTCTAAAGACTAGGTCTTTAACATCGATAGTTGGCGCTAAAAGTAGGGCCTCTAGTGATCAAGGTGGTGAAAAATTTCTGACAATAGATGAAGTAAACTCATTCGACCTTGTCAACTATGCCAATCTCGACGCTAACTACTATCTTTAAAAGAAGAATGTAAGTGTGACTTTTTCGAATATATACATCAAGGAGAGTTATCGTAAATTTAGGCTAGCATGGATGAAGTCGAGGTGGAACCGCCATTGCTTGAGAATTCAAAAGGTGAGCACGATCCCATTCCCGCCGCAATTTTGAAGCAGATGTCCATGAAGCATATCCATAGAAGTTGATCATGCTTCCAAGACGATGATGATTCGAGAGCCCAACCTCGAAGATTGTTTTGAGGCCTCGACTACACCCCATCTTCGATGAAGCATAACCTCATCCACTGGTTCTGCACTGTGAGGTTACAAGTGAGACAGATGAACAACGAAAGCGTAACGCGAATAGCGTGAAGCCCGTGAAATGGTAGAAAAGGGCCAAGAACAACATGAACAACTCATAGCAAAACAAAACACTATGGATGAGACGAGACGACAATATTACAACAGCCAACTAGCGCCATCGCTAAGACCATATCCTTCGAAAGTCATCCCACAGATGCTTTTGGCCACGCCAAGTGCAAAGGGCGACGGTAAGGGACCCAAGTTGGTTCCAAGCAGCTCACAGAGACTACCCTATAGCAAGAATTTGCATTTTAATTGGTGTGATTCTAAACCAACCAACGAAGGAATAATAAGCTTGATGCAAAGAATCATAAATCTCTAGCTATCGATTTACATGAAGTCGCCACGATGTACAAGTTAGATCTATATCTACAAGGTCTCGATATATTCCCATGGAAGGGTCCTCGTCTGTCCGCGCCAAAGAAGGCATTAGCTAATAGCGAAGAGAATTCCACGATGGAGAACTGTTTTGAACGCCATTCCAGTGAAGTTCCTAATCGAGGTAGGCGACGACCCGCTTCTCCCCAAAATATGTACCAAACTCCTAATATACGACACGTTCTAGTCTGTATACAGATGTAAAGCTTCTTACCGGGCTCTAAATGTAACCTAGCCTCAAAAGTTCAAGTCAGATCTCGAGAGTTTTGATTGAACTCAAAATGAGTTAGAATTCTTGCAAGTCTATACCACCGCCATCCAGTTACGGAGGTGATGAAAAGGTAATGGCCAACTACCTCCCTACTATCTTAAAAGGTTCAACACGAACTTAGTTTTTTAATCACCGTAAGGTTCTATTTTCGGTTGGGAAAATTTATGCCATGCAATTTTAAATAATTTCAAAAGTTGCTATGCTAAACTGGTAATGAAGACGATTTACATCGCTTTGCTAAACTTCCGTGAAAATTCATGATAATTCATTAAAAGGTTTGTAGAAGTGCGCAGACATTCCCAATATATCCGATGCCTGTAATTCATGCATTTAAACAAGTTGTCTGTTATAAACGATTTACTAAGGATCTTAATATTCATTCGCCATCTACCATACTATAACTATTCGATATGGCGTATCGATATTCGATGCTCATGAGGCCATTGAGTGGAACCGCATGGTTGACAAGGGCCATGCTCCACCACAACCCGACCTCCCTGGTCGATGATCAAAAATTTAAAAGTTTTCCAAATCTAAAGATCACAAGGGGATGAATAAGAAAGAAGAAAAATACAATACTTTAAAGAAGTCGAGGCATCTCTAACGACTGTATACTCTAAGAGGAAGGCACCTTAGAAAAAACAACGGTCAATATGACAACCTGACAAGTTCTAAAAAGCCTAGTACCAATGATGAGGACATCTTTCCTATTATCACAACAACTCCTAGTCACTCATCTCATACACAACAAGTTGAACCCATATTACAAGGACCAATTACTAATGCTCGAGCACGGCGACTCAATTACTGTGAATACGTCCTAAACTTTGATACAAATGATTCACATGGAATTCTATTTTATCCTTTTGATGATTTTATTGTCCTTAGGAACCAAGGAGAAGGACCTCAAAATGCCCAAAGATGACGCACCACCTTAAAACGGCCATAACTTTTAGTCCTCAAGTGTGTTCAAATGAGTACTTGATTGAAAGCTTTTGCCCTCTTTCCAATGGATCAGTTCCTCATCCAAATTCCATTTGAGCTGTCCGAATCTATAACATTCACATCACTTTTCCCGCCCAAGTCAAAGTGGGCCTTGTGCCTTGTAATCAAGTTGTATTCAATATCCTAGGGCTTGGACGACTCCCTCTTCTTATCTCATAAATAACCACGCATCCTCATCTAGAGTTTGGGTTTTGTTTGATTAGTTTAGCCAAGTGCAAACATCGTGTCTTCAAGTTGTGCCGATACCACCTTGTCAAGATCTTCAATAGAACCCCACCTTATTTTTGCCTTCAATTCTTATTTGCAATTTCAGATTGCTTTACTATTGTTCTTGCTTGTTCTTCGTTGCTTATAGGAATTGAACTCGTGTTCAAAGTTGATCGCGTGCTCACGGCAAGATCAATAACCTCCGAGTTGGTTTAGCGATTGCTAAGGCATCGTCGTCCCCACGCTAGTCGGATCATCAAAGCCGCCCACCAAATCGAGAGTAACCTTCTCATCGAAAGATCGGGACCATAGTTGCTATCAACTAGTGGCAATGGTCGCCGTGCCCATTGTAGAGGGCATCGTGACATGATCTGCAAATGGCACCGCAAAAGCGCATGGAAGATTTTTACTCCGTAAGGGTCCTATGTCTACCTTACTAGAAGAGCAAAGCAATAAGGATGCAGATGGAGATGAAGACATGGGATAAAGCCGATAACCATGTCAATGTCATATCAGAGGATATTCTCGCAAACACTAAAAGGCGCTTAAAGATTGCATGGAGGAGGTCAACAAGATCGCTAACCGGACAGAAAGCCCAAATATCCTGTGGTCGATGTTGACGCTCACCTTCTAAGCAGGATTGTCCAAAAGGTATGTCAATCCCTAGAAAACTTCCATTAGTAGTTTCTTCTACTATTAGTAATTGCAAATTTGGAAGAGTTCGATTGATGGAGGAAGTTCTTTGAATTTTCTTTTATTCAAACCTTAGATGAAATGCAAATTCCTCGTCTAAGATAAGACTATTACAAACCCATTTTTTAGGATTGTGCCTAGTCCATCAATAACTCGCAGGGATAGATAGTATTACCCGTCACCTTTGAATGACAATTTCAAAACAAAACTAATTTTATTTGAAATTGTTGATTTTGAATCAGATATAATGCTATTTTAGGTAGGCCTTCACTAACAAAATTTATGATAGGCACTCATCACGCCTACTAGAGCTTAAAGATACCTAGTCCAAAAGGTGTGATTAATGTGCAACTGTGTTCATGCGCTTAATCGCGATCGCAAGTCACATGAGATTGTTGATCAATTACCATTAAGTAATGATGCAGAGAAGTTTTGTAAATCTAACAAGAGGGAGAAGTCAAGATAACTCAGCCCAATGAACAAACAAGGGAAGTTTCAATTGGTCGCACCAACCAACAAGACCGCTCGGATAGGATCATCAATGAATGCAAATAAGAAGACACGCCATTACTTTCTTCGGCTAACGCAATGTGTTTGCGTGGAAACCATCCGATATACCGGGTCCCAAGGGAAGTAATAGCACATGTTAGCCATACGATCCGACATACGACTAGTGAAGCAAAAGCTACGACGATTCGCCCTCGATCAAGAAGAAGCCATCCGACAAGAGTTGAATAAACTCCCAAAGCTGGTTTCATTCACGGTTGATCATTCCGACGCGAATCCTTATGGTCAAGAAACAAAATGGTAAGTGTATGTGCGTTGATTTTACTAGTTTAAATAAAGCATGTCCTAAAGATGATTTTTTTGCCCCGAATCGACTAACTCGGTGGATTCAACAATCGTGGAATTGATGAGTTTCTAGGATGCATACTCAAGTTATCATCAAATAAGCATGGCAAGTGAAGATGAAGAGATCTTCATAACCGTCAAGGCCTACTACTACGTAAAGATGCCATTCGGATCGAAAAATCGAGCCACGCATCGCTTATGCGTAAGACTTTCCATAGTCAAATAGGGCATAACGCTGAAGCTTATGTTGATTATCTCATTGTAAAGAGCAAGAATAGCTCTAATCATTTGTTAGACTTATGAAACCTTCAATAATTTGAATAAACGTAAAATTAAGCTTAATCCGTAAAAGTGTGTCTTTGGTGTTTCTTCCGGAAAGTTGCTAGGCTTGTTCTATTCATTCAGGGTTTGAAATAAACCGAGAAGATTCAGCCATTGAATCTCTTGAGACCACCTTCTACTGTAAAGAAGGTTCAAGGTTTAACTAGTCGGATTGCTGCTCTCAGTCGTTTTATCTCAAGATCAGGAGTGTGGTTTGCATTTCTTTAAGGTAATATGAAAACACGACAAATTCCACTCGTCAGATGAAGCGAGCAAAGCCTTTAATGACATAAAAATCATTTTGCAAAGCCCACCCACTTTGGTCTTACCCAACCTTAGAGAACCTTTGTTGGTGTATTTAGCGGCTTCAAATAATGTAGTCAGTGTTGTACTAATTATTGAATGAGATCAGGTTCAGAAACCTATTTATTACGTTAGCAAAGTTTTACGCGCACCTAAGGAGCGTTACCCTCAGGTTCAAAAATTGCTTTACGCTTTATTAATGACTTCTAGGAAATTGAGACATTATTTCTAATCTCATAGGATTACAAGACCATCATCTTTTGCCTTGAAAATATCTTACATAACTAAGATGCAACAGTCGATTGCTAAGTAAGGTTGAACTTGGATCATTTGATATCCATTTCATAGCCCGAACAACAATTAAGTCGCAAATTTTGGCAGATTTTATCGCTAAATTGACAAATAGTGAACCCTATGTAAAAGAGGATACAACTGATACTGACCACTAGTTCTCGAGAAACAAAAGTCTCAGGGTTGGTATAGTATTGGTTACGCCAAGGAGACTAATTAAAATATGTAATCCAAATACACCTCGCTACCAATAATGTAGCAGAGTACGAAAGTCTTCTAATGGGCTCAAAGAACAAAATCCATTGAGTCCGTTGGCTTCTTGTGAGCAATTCGCAATTAGTCGTAAACCAGGTTAGCAAGGAACACGTAATGTCCGATGAGGTAATGGCTCACTACATGGATGAAGTTAGGAAATTAGAAAATACTTTAGTCATTTAGAAGTCCAATATATATCGAAAAGATAATATCTTAGCGCATCAGCTTATCAAAACTAGGTTCCTCACGATCACGTGTACCAACAGTGTGTTTCTTGAATATATGTCTAAACCTTCTTTAGACACATCCATAGAAAATCCCTGACCAAGACAGAGGTCCGAGTCCTTGAGCAGTAATTGATTAGGCTAAACCATTTAAAGCCTATCTAGAAAATGGGACACCGCTAAGGATATTCTTGAAAAGGACATATTAATTCGAAGGCGAATGTACAAAATTTCGACAATACTCTATATAGAAAGGGAACACATGGTATTCTCATGCGAAGTATAACCTAGGAACAGGAAAACAATGCTTAATGAGATACATGGGGTTTGTGGAGCATATGCTTCATATAGAAAACTGGTTGGTAAAGTTTTTTGACAAGGTTTTTATTAGCCTATTACTTTGCAAGATGCCATACATCTTGTGAAAACTTGTGAGCACCGCTAGTTTCTTGCTCGATAAGCACATTTACCCGCTAATCAACTACAAGTCATAGCTTTGTCATGGCCATTTTTGACGGGGAATTGATATAGTAGGTCCTTTACCAAGAGCAACTAATGAATTCAAATTCCTATTTGTTGCTATATATACATTCACAAATGGATTGAAGCTGAGCCTATGGTCTCTATTATGGCTCAAGATGCAAAGAATTTTTTATGAAAATATAATCACTAGATTCGTGTACCTAGTCGACTAATTACGATAATGGATAACAATTACATCGTCTATTTCAAGACTATTGTCATGAAATAGGCACAAAGATTTTTACGCTTCAACCACTATCCTCAACGAGCAGCTTGAAACAAACTAATGACCAAATTATACAAGGTATAAAGAAAGAGTGCTTGATCGCCTTACCAAATGCTCGGGGCTTGGGTAGACGACTCTACTCTATGCTCGCCAAGATAAGAATGACCAAAGAGTGCAACAGAGAAACCTTTTAATCGGTCTATGGAGCTGTTGTTACAAATAAGATTTATTTGGTCTCTACATGGACCTCTCTCAGATGAACAAGTCAATAAAGAAGACCAAAGGCAAAGATGATATCAATCTCTTAGAAGAAAAGCGTAGATCGAGCACTTATCAGTTAGCACTTATTTACAAGGCTTAAGAAGATATTACAACAAAAGAGTTCAACCACGAACATTAAATGTGGGATACTTGGTTCTAAGGCGATCTAGAATCAAGATAATTTAAATAAGTTATTCCCCAAATGGGAAGGTCCCTTTACTGTAATATATATTGCGCGATCGGGTTCTATTCGCTTATGGAAGATGGAAGAATTCTGTCAAACACTTGGAACATCCACCATCTTTGCAGGTTTTATGTGTGAATAAGTTTTTTATTTACATAGGATACCTCTTTAATCGTTATATATTAAAATTGTGTCTATTCCGATAATACTGGAAATCACAAGAGTTATCATTTGTCCGACTCTCTCTATAAACAAAGCTGCATAAGGTTGTCGGTTAGATTATGAGATAACATCTAATAGAGAATTTTCTTGTAAGCCGCTTTTATCGCATTGAAACTCGTTAGCACGATCTTATCTCCGATCCACGGTTAATACAAAGTACTACGTGAAAGGAACAGTCGTCACTCATATAATCTGCTTATTATAAACACATTGATGTTCAAAGACACAAACAGCTTGGGGTCTAGTGATATACTTAAAAATATTCATAGAATAAACACAAGATAAAATATGACACCAAAAGAGATCTTTTTCATTCATTTGAATACATCATACATTTTGCTTGTACGTAATCTTTACATTGCCCATGTATGTCTCAACGATGGGTTACTTCGCACATTTTCTATTAATCTCTTCTTGAGTACTAAGCTCGTGTCGGTGCCGCTTCCATCTCAACCACATCCTTGTAGAAGTGCCTCAACTCGATAAGAGGGTACCTACTTGAGTGGCCTTTGAGGCTCAGAGTGCTACCTTGATAGTCTCATGCGAATGATAGGATCTAGTTTTGGATGATCTTCAACTAGTCATTCACCCTTCGACCAACTCATCAATAGACGGATTAGGATTTGTAATTTTAATTCTTTTTCCTATAATTCCTTGAGATTTTCCGCTATTCAAAATGAAGTTTAGAGTAGATTTCTACCGAACTATAACCAAGTCTTTGCAAAAACTTTATCCTGCCGGTGAGTCTGTCTATTTCATTCTTCATCACTAACCTTTCTCTTCAACTTCTAGTCTCTTCTTCCTATACTGAAAGTTGAGATTCTCTCACCTTTATTGTGTTTTTCAACTCGCAAAGTTTAATTCATATTTGCTTTCGCTTCCCTAATAATATTGAATTAGAGGTAGGTTGAATTATGTCCTTACTTGCAATCTCGCACTTTTGCCTAAAGAGTATTTCTGTATTCTTCGGAGAGCTTTTAGACCTCTTCGCTCTTCTTGGAGGCCTCATGGAATCTAGTAGTTTTTCTTTCATTATATTTGACCTTGTCGTTAGCCATGACAAGATCAAATTCATAACCCGACGGTATTATGAGCCACCAGAGTTCCTTCTCCAATTTTTTTATTTATTCTCTTTGTTTGTGCCAAACAACTTGTGTCAAAACAAAAGGATAGACAAAAGAGAAACTAGCAATAGTATTTTTCTTTTTTTATCGGCTTTAGCCGTAATCTTTGCCTACTAGCTTAACAAGGCAAGCAATTCTTGCAAATGCTGTAAAAAGAAAAATAGAAAATGAATTAAGAGCTACCTTTTTACGCAAAAAAGAAGAGAAGAAGATTATAAAATGAATACCTTTGCTTGCAAGTTATTGAAAACTTGCTCGAAGTCCCTTTGACCAGGATGATTAGAGGAAGATACCAGTGGTAAAATCACTAGATTGATGATGTCAGAGTTATTGCTTTTGCAGCGCTTACTTCCATCTCCTTATCCTCACCGTCTAAACGACTAGTGTTTCCTTCGTAGCCGGAGGTCTTTAATCTCCCCACCGCAGGCTTCCTCAACGGCGGTGGTCATCCCGACCACCTCGGTTGTCGCATGAGAGAGGGACCAACCTACTCCGTGGTCGGCGACCTTGACCAATAGTGGTTCACCACTAGCAACAAAGGATTTTCACCCTTAATGCTAGATGGGTTTACTTGCCCACCGGTCTGAGCTCTTTGGTTGAAACCAATGCTCGTTTCAAAGTGGTCGCCGCTAAGGTGACCAATGGGTTAGCCTCAAGACCGAATCGGGCAATCACATCCTCGATAAATGTATGATCAGGAGCACTTGCTTGGTGTCTAAGAATGAACAACAAAAATCTTATATTCTAAAGATAAAGTACTCAAAAATAAAAAAGGGTATATGCAAGAAAATCACATACCGCATTGAAGTCATGAGTCTATTTCAAGATAGTATAAGCGATGATGTCCCAACATCCGTGTCGAGTCCTCTTCTTCCTCCTTATAATCGAGGAACATTGTTGTCCAATCACTCTCACACTAGACAAATGAGAATATCGGAAGATGTCTATATGGATGATCCCAATTGTCGTTGAACCATTTGTTGAGGCGCACTGTATGAGGTCCTTGTCTCGTGTCCTCGTAGCAAATATAACCTCCTCCATGTTCTTGGGACCGATCATGCACACGCTTGGAACGAGCATCTAACGGTATTAAGGCTTGACTAGTGCCGGGATAAGCGCACTAGTCAAGCAAGTAAGTGTGGACCACCACCTTTGAAAAATCTCTCGGTCTCCAATTTCTTGGTCGAAGGAGCCGAGGTCGAGACCTCGTGATGTTCAAGAGCCCGCTCAAGGAATAAATTCAATTGTTAGCATACAAGACAATTAGTACAACAAAAACCAAACGAACTTCTTGGTACTCACCATGATGCATTCATTGATGAACTCATCGGTTTGCTCGATCAGCCGGATGGTCGCCTACCAAGATAAATGTGTCGGACCACGAGGAGATGCATAGCATAGATGCAACCCGACCAGCCTCTTCAAATGGTCGAATTTACAGGAGAAATGCTCAAAACATCAAGAAATTCTTCAATCAAAAAGAAAAGAGGTCAGAATGAAGAATATCCTTACCTCGTTCATCCTTGGTTGATCCTCGTCGCCTTTCATCCTCTAGGCGAACTGAACGGCCTCTTCAGAGGGCTTATCTTATGGAATGTAAAATTAAAGACGATCTTCCCCCCATCAAGCCTCCTTTACCGCCTAATGATCTTGACAATGTCCTCGCCCCTGTGAGGACCAATGAGTCCTTCCTCTTTTGTCCAATTTGGGTCCACCTTCCCAAAGATATCGAGGAGACTACCCCGGATTTCTAAGTAAAACCACTCCTAATAATCATGTCATATATCCTTGGTCGAGAGGGGATATTATGGCTATTTTATCTTGAGCTTAAAATAAGCACTCCCTAGAGATCGTGGCTCGACTATTCCTATTGTATTGATAGAAGAAGTGAAAAGGCGAACTGGGAAGGCTAAGAAAAGCTTCGCAAAGATGTGAGAAAACACTCAAAATAAGAATGGAATTTGGGGGAAGGTGGTGTAGTTCGATCTCATAATGATCAAGCACATCGGCAGGAAACTCACTCTTAGTGAGGTGAAACCCTAACCTCACCAGAAGAGGAACTGCATAAGATGCCCTTCCAGAGGCACTGGCTTTGTGTCATCCCCACTAGGGTCCCATCAGATTTCGTGAGGAGGATCAGACCTTGTTCTTCAAGGTCCTTAATCTTCACCTCGATGAGAATTAGGTTGTCCATGGCCATGATTGGGGAAGAAGGGAGGATTGAAGGCAAGAGTTCATAGGTCACAAAAGACTTAAAGATTCACTTCTGTGCGTGAAAAGCAGTAAGGGCATGAGAAATCAAAAAAATTTACCCCCTTTATAAAGCCTAAATTATGTCGCTTTTGGACACCATTTCGCCCAAGAAAGAGAAAAATCGCTTTTAATAAAGGATAATAGACACCGGTTAATATTATCTCAAACTCCTTAGATGTTAAATTTTTCACCATCCATCCTTGATTATACTCCCCATCATATCTGCTTGGAGAAGGGAAAGAGTGGATGATGAAAACTTAAGACAACTAAGAGAAGTCCAAAAGTAATTTCTTCGTAAATCAAAGTACAGAGGAATCAAATGTTATCCTTAGACTTCATTAGATATTTCACTTTCTCACCATCTTCCTTGATGATATCCTCATCATAGTTGATGAAGAAAAGGAGATGATGAAAATAAACAACTAAACGAGTTTGAAAGGAATCTTTCCTTGATTCGTGGAGGCATGCGCCTCTTTTATATATACCTTACACATTAAAGATGATCTGTCATTCCTACTAAGAAATGTGCAAAGATTTTCTATTTATTGTTGTCACTTAAATCGGTCAAATAATGGGCGATAACCTCAGATAGAGCCAACAGAAGATTTAAAAGCCTTGAGTAATAAATTCTTATCTCTCAAGACTTGGGGCTAGCTAAAGAGGATTAAAACCTATCATTTGTTTGGGCCCTTAGTTTATTCTGCTATACTCGTTAATGGGCCTACAATACGTAAAGCCCATAATGTGTTTAACAAAACCCATCCCTATCCAAACAGCTTAGGTTTCGCATCAGCTCAATCAAAGATGGTCAAAACTTTGCTTCATTCGTCACGACCGCTGAAATGGCTACCCCACCAAAGGAACTCGCCGACGATGTTGTTATCCTCGCACATGTCTTCATGCGACACTTGTCCGACAAGTATACATAACCACCCGAAGTTATCTCGAAAAGGCACTTTGGCGAGAAGATACTATTTGGCAGAAGACATCTCTCGACTACACGACACCCTTTTAGAGAACAACTATCGCTCTTCAACCGTGATAAATACGCCAATCGACGCGCGTTAAAGGCATCTAGCATTAGTGATTGAATTGAGACATTGAACATCCGGAACCAATCTAACATCATCTCAGACTCTAGTATTAGCAATCGCTGATCATTACACTACTTTGTAACTTATATACTCCACAAAGCCGCTGGCTAATAAAGAAGCAATCCTATGCACTCCGCTTTGTTCTCTAGGAGCCCACAATTTATATTTTCATAAGTTCGATTAAGGGACCCAAGGTCTTGAACATCGATAATAATATACTTTATAACCAAGAAACAACTAGTCGGATTGCTAAGGGTAGTAGAACTTGGATCTTTGACATCCATTTCATTGCCCAAACAACAATTAAGTCACAACGCTTGTGATTTAATCACGAATGGAGTAACAGTGAGCCCTATATATAGTGATTCCACTAATACTAATCACCGGAAATTATACTTTGATGGCTCTCGAGAAATCAAGGGCTCGGGGCCGTATATTACTTGTTATGCCTTAGGGTGACTAGTTACAATATGTAATCCATACAATTCCTACTATAAATAACGAGTACAAGATGAAAGTCTTCTAGTGGGATCCGAAAGCAAGAAAATCCTTCGAGTCCGCTGGCTTTTAGCGGCGATTCACAATTAGTTGTAAACTAGGATAGCAAGGAATACAGACATCCAATGAGGTAATGGCTTAATACCTGGATGAAGTGAGGAAATTAGAAAAATACTTCAGCCATTTCAAAGTCCAATATATAACGCGAAAAGATAATCTCTTAGCGGACCAGTTATCAAAGCTAGGATCCTCACAATTACCTGTTCCAACATGTGTTTTTCTTGAATATCTATCTAAACCTGCTATAGATACATCCGTAGGAAAGTCCTTGACTAATATAGAGGTCGACATCCTTGAGCAAGATATAGATTGGGCTAAACCATTTAAAGCCTATCTAAAAATGGGACAATGCCTGAGGATATTCACGAAAAAGACAAATTAATTCGAATGGAGCGAATGTACAAACTTCTCAACAATATTCTTTACAGAAAGAGGAGCATATGGTGTTCTATGTATATCCCAAGAATATGGGAAAACATTGCTTAATGAAACAAACGGGGGGCTTATGTGGAGCACCTACTTCATATAGAACTCTGGACGGGAAAGCATTCTGATACGGTTTTTATTGACCCATTGCTTTACAAGATGCAATGCAACATGTAAAAACATGTGAGCAATGTCAATTTCATGCGCAACAAGTACACACACCTCTAATTAATTACCATACCATTGTCATGGCCATTTCGACATGGGGCATTGATATAGTAGGTCATTTACTAAAGACAAACAATGCATTCAAATTTATATTTGTTGCAATTAATACATTCATAAAATAGATTGAGGCCGAGCCTGTAGTTTCCATCACGGCTCAAGCAAAGAAATAAATTCTTTGTGAAAAATATAGTCACTAGATTTGGGGTTCCTAGTCAACAAATTACTCATAATGTATCACAATTTGTTAGTGGTCCTTTTAAGACTATTGTGATGAAATAGGCACAAAAATTTGTTACACTTCATTTGTGAAACATCCCAAGTTTTACTTTTATTGGAGTTAATATGATTTTTCCTTGTTATTGAATTTTGAGGTTTTATTTAATTCATTTTGAAATTTTGAATAAAGCCTTGCTATCGCTTCTTGATTATTCAGAGAAAAGTATTAATGATCTTTTGTTGGAAATATTTTATTTTAGTTCCACATGTTCCAAAATATTTTCTGAATTTTTCAGATTTTTCCTGATATTTTGCTATGTATTATGGCTTTATCTACTTATCTCAATTATTTTAATTTGAAATCTTTCTAAAATATGATGATCCGTGTTAATAAACCGCTGGTTCAGCCCATTTCTTCACACAAATTTCACGCACTCGCCCCCACCAAACTCCTAGCGCGATCGCGATTTTGATCCAACGGTCGGATCGCGCCGGTCGTTGCTTGTCGTCGCCGATCGAGTTCGTGGACGCCGTGGTCGACGACGCCGACTCATCCGAATATGTCATGCCGCCGCATCCCGTGAGACTCGAATTCGCCGCGCCCTACACAAGTCGAGGGTCCTACTTAATGTGCCGCCACCCTTGTGTCGTGCACGCCTAGATGCGTCGAGCCCCAGAGCGCGCATCCCGAGCCACCGCCGCTAGCCCGCAAAGCTCGCCGAAGGCGCTTGGTGCCACGTGAGTTTTTGCCTCGCTCCACCGCCGCTAGTCCGCTGACGCCGCCAATGTCGGAGTGTCGCCTCATCGACCCGCTTTGAACGCAAGAAGACGCCACCAAGACCTTAGAAACGCTGCTGCCGTGTCGCCGCCTCGCTCAAGCCTTTCACCGCCGCACGCCATCGCCGAGCATCGCTTGAGGACATTGGATTCGCAACCACGGAAGGATCAAGCCACATCGCCTCATCTATGAAACATCTACGCCAACCTTAGCCGCGATTTTAATCGCGGTTCGATCTCGCCGCTGCCGTCATCGTAGCTTCGCGTGTCTTCACCGTTGATCTCGCACCGATCGGCGTATCGCGCTGTCCCCGCTGCCGCCGCTATGTCGCCGATCCGAGCCGCCGGATTCAAATCGGAACGGTTGTGATTGACCGGCGGGCCGCCCCGTGCCGCCGGTCGTGGCAGTAAACCGAGGCGCTGCTACCACCGGCTTTCACGACATCATCGCCCGACTTCCACCGTCCGACCAAGTGAACGGTCGAGATCATCGCCGTTGTGTGTTTAATCGCGCCCATTAAATCACCACGGTCATTCATCCAAGGGCGCCACTTGTGTGCTTGCGTTAGCCGGTGCATGGGCACAAAGGCCGGCTCACCGTGGACCAACGCCGCCATGTACCGAGTCCATACGCCAGGACACGTGTCGCACGCGGTTGTGCCGCGTGTCAAGACCCGATTAACAATGCGGTCCGCCGATGTCATGGCGTCATAAATCATTTTCTTTAGAAAATAATTAGTCAAAAATCATATTCGTGCCGACGCCAAGATGACATCATAAATGCTATTTTCCAGGTAAAAGTAATTAGGTTAATTCGCTTATATTTTTCGTAATTATCTTTTATTCCAAACTTTGAATAGCTATATCTTTTGCATTTGAACTTCGATTGAGGTGATTCTAGTTTCAAAAATTTTTAAATCATGATCTATTTAATGATGAATTTTATTTAATTTTCGAGTTGATATTGCAATATATAATTGCTATTTATTACGTTCTCGCTTGTTACACGAGACGCCAAGTTGCCCTATGAGTTTGTGATTGAGGAGGCAGACCCAGCAAGGTCCAGATTAGAGTCAGAGCTGTTTGAAGGCAAGTTGTGCTTTGATCATGTTGAACCTATGCATTAAATATTATTTTGATCCAAAGTATTTCATATTAATTCAAGTAGCGCAGTCCCAAATATGTTGGGATTAGTTATTGTCCACTTTGAGTTACATCCACCTTGCCATGTTGTATGTCGTATTTCATTTGTCACCCTAGAATGGTTTAATACTAATTGGTAGCTATAATTTCCAATGTGGTTGGTTAGAACGCAAGTAGAATGCTTAGCCGTGCAACGAGTCATCGTTTTATGTAAAAATGGTTAATCTTGCTTAATGATTATGGAACATGTTTATTAACTTGTGTGTCGGATGTTGTCACATAATGTTGTTGTTGTTGATGGCACGCGGGCATGGTAATCAACCGTGGTAAACCGATTTAGACTAAGGCAAGTGGCATGTATTGTGGTGGGCCAATGCGCACTTGGGCTGGCCGATTGCTTTTATGATAACAGTTGGTTCATGTTTCGATGATTTTAGTAGTCTTGCCTTGGTCAATTTAGGACATAACCTTGCAAAATTTGAACTAAGTCATTCATACAACTACATGTCCTGTTATGGGACAGCCTAGCTGATTAAATGGTTATATCTAGGCTTTGGTACTATCTTGGCATTGTGGGTTCTGGGTGTATGGGTAGACTCACATGGCGCAAGAGGGGCCCTAGATGGTAACCATCCCACCGTTGTTGAAACCTTAGAGGATAGTAATCGTGTTTAGATAGGCATTGAAAGGCTTTGTTATAATCACTCACCTTGTGGTGTATGATTGTATCTTGTGGGTAAAGTGTATAACCTCCGCAAGCGTAAAACCTATTCAAGAGCTGTGTCATGGATTGAGCATTGCTCGTGATTACAATAAGGTTAGATTTTATTAAAAATAGATAGGGTATGGATGTGAAATGTGGAATAAGGTAATGAGCTGGTTATTGGAAAACAAATGGAAAAATGTATTATTGATATTAATTGTTTTAACGTTTTCATTCTATTAATGCTATTCTTTACTTAACGTTGTTTATGCAAATTAACCATGTCGACTTCTCCTTTGTATTAAGCCATGCATATAGAATATTAGACTTGCATTCTGTGCAACTTGTTGAATGTTTTATGTTCTCTACCCCTGCAACAAAACATCACTACCGAGAAGAAGCAACGCCGCTTTTGAGGAAGAGGCTAATAACTAGGTGTGAACCTTTGTCGATTGCTCGTATGATTGAAGAGTTTTACGCTTGTGTTTATTTCCGCATTGTAATTTATTTATCACCTTAGCTCAGGAGGGATTCATGTAAGGTTGATCATAAGGTCGCTCAACAGCTTATATTTAATATTGATGAAGTCTTTATTATGTTACCGTATATGATTGTGATATTCATCATTGTTGAGCCTCGTGCACTAGCGTGATCCTCGACTAGTGCGTAATACACAGAGGGTCCGGATTTGCATATTCGCATCCGACAATTTGCTCATCCACAAAGCAATGGAGCATTGAGCGTGCTAATGGACAAATCATACAAGGTATGAACAAACAAATGTTTGATCTTCTTACTTAAACACTCAGTGGACTTGTGAGAAGACATGTGATGTAAGATTGTGTCGTGATCTTTCGATGAGAACGATAACTCAATTTGTGGAACCGACTTTGACGATCGCCTACAACGCACGACGATGATGCACATTAGCAATCACTAAACCAACTCCAAAGGGTTATTAATCTTTGTTCTAGCACGATCAACTCCGAATACAAGGTTCAATTCCTGCATAACCGGCGAACAAGTAAGAATTATAGTAAAAGCTAGATCAAA